>CM031242.1:603356468-603956468 GCA_018340775.1 Taxus wallichiana var. yunnanensis | reverse complement strand
AGAATATGGAATGAAATATATAATTAATAAAATAACTAATCTACTGAAAATGAAAAGAAAGAAATAATACTTACTTGTGGAATGTAGGTAGAAAGTAGGCCTGGTGATAGTTACAGGAGAAGGTGATCTGGAATGAATACAATAGTAGCACGAAGACAAGGTGTTTCCTTGTAAGTACACTTTGGAGGTCTGAATTGATATGTTGGTGAATGGTGTCATGTCTAAACACTATAAGGGCCTCTAGTATGTCACAAGATCACTAAAAGCTTGAGAGTCATTATGAAAGGTTGTAAGAAATAGAAAACCATATTCGAGCTTGAGAAAAGAGTTTGGAAATATTATTTAAGGTAACCGATGGTGGTTAGGTGAGTGGCATCAACCAAGGAATAACCGGCGTCGAGTAAGGAGAAATGGTCATACTTTCTAAAAACATGATTCTTCCTAAATTTCACGTGATTGTGATTTTGGTTTTGGGTCACAAGTGTGGAATCTTGCTAAATATAGTGGGAGAGTTATTAGAGGGATAATAGGAAATTAATATTAGGGTTAGAATAATTCCTAGTTTTATAAGAGGGGTGGGGACTTAGTCTTAGGTAATGAATAGGGTTGGAACAAGTCTTGGATGAGGTGAAGAGGTGAGGTGGAGAAGTGAGGTAGATGATTAACTTAATTTTGGTAGTTAAATTAATTAAAATGTGTGCAAGTGGGGATGGTGGGGTAATATTAATGAATTAATTAATCAAAGTGGGTTTAGAGGGTTATGACCCAATTTTGGGAGAGGAGTAGTCAAAATTTATTTTAAAGCATGTAAAGCAATGAAGGAAAAGTAACCCCTAT
Organism: Taxus wallichiana var. yunnanensis; assembly: GCA_018340775.1. Classification (NCBI taxonomy): domain Eukaryota; kingdom Viridiplantae; phylum Streptophyta; class Pinopsida; order Cupressales; family Taxaceae; genus Taxus; species Taxus wallichiana. The sequence continues at coordinate 603,955,631 of CM031242.1, read as the reverse complement.
ATCTATAGTTATATGGAATCCTTTGTAAATTATTACTATTATGATTAATAGATGATTCGATGATGGATAGAGAGTTATGAGTAGTAGTAAAGTTGGATGTATGCATGCATCTATGTTCTAGACTATTTTACTATGCAAAGGACTATAATTATGTTTATGTAAGCGTGAAGCAATGATCCTAATGAATATGAAGCTCCATTCGGGTTAATAATATTTCATGGTTACACATATTAGAGTAATGTTATACTTTCTTTATGGAATATTTGTGTGTTGTAACAACCATAAATAAGGGAATACATATTGAAAATACCAACAAAGGAGGTACATGGTAGAGTTGTGCACACTTTAGGTGATTACTTATGTTTTCCTAGGTGATGTGTTGATGCACCCAATAGTGTTGTGTTGCATAGTAAAATAAAACACAACATACCTACACTCTCACTTTTCTTTTCATTGGGAGTACTACTCTCAACTATCCTTCACCTAGATTACTAACTTCCCCTTTTATTTTTTATTTGGAGGAACTTAGTAAAATCACAATTTCTTGTGATTTGGAGAGTCTGAGACCATCATAAACCTATATTTCTAGTGTTTCCACACTTTTAACTAATTGCACCTAGATATATTCCTCATTTAAACCTTTATATTTTAATTATTCTCATATCTCAATTAAAGGGTGAGGGTAAATTGCATCTACATGTTCAAAAACTTCAATTCCATCCCCCTCCTATAGACACAAAATCTATGCACTTGGGTACATTTCTAGGTCCTAAATCATACTAATGTATACATGATTCCTAAGAAAGAAAACTAGTGATTGACAACTCCTTTTAGAATTTTGGTTGATTTATATCTTTCACTTTGCTTCTAAGATTTATTGAGCATCATTTTTGCTTTACACATATTACATTTCTATTGGCATTGACTGATTTACCTTTTAATGGCCTCATACACTAACGCACAATTAGGAAATAAGTTCTTAGGGGATCCTATCCCTCTTGGGTTCTCATGTCCTTCTCTTTCTTCTTCTTACTCTTTTTGTCCCTTTCACTTTTTGGTCACCTTTTAATACTTTGGGTTTGCCTTTCATTGTCAATTACCAAATTTAAACAAGGGAATTATATATATACTTAGTTACTTATTTTTAATAAGGATGCAAGCATCATAATAATTACTTATCACCACCCAAGATTGAAAAAAAAGGCACAAGAGCATGAAAAATTATATATCTAGCATATCCATATAAGGTTCAAAGCCTCCATTGGTCTTCATACACTACAAAACGATGTGAGTTTGATTCTATTACATTGCACACATTATGCATATTTGGGATAACCTAGATATAACCCACTATCATCATAAAACTTGCACAAGTGAAACCTAGGGCATAGGACACGGATCTGACAAACACACAGATAACTACATAGAGTTTGAGATGCGGTCTGATAATAATAGAACATATGTTCACTCTTCGGGTGACTCACCGGTCGGTTCGACTCCCCATTTTGTATCGTTTTATTATATTTAATGTAAAAGCATTGTAAAAGCCAGATTTGGCTCATTTTTTGAGGGGGAACATTTTTTTGGATAGCAAGCTTCTTCTTTCACCTTCAACAAGTGATTTTTGCAAGTATCAGACCTTCTTCATGATTGTAATAAAGTTTACGCCTCTTTTACGTTGCAAATGCAAGGATTTTGACAGTGAAAAATGACAATGCAGACTCATGATCAATTTTCAGTCCTTTGTTTGTATTGTCTTGCTTCATTTCAGACCTCTAATTACATCTTATCAGCCTGTGTATGATGTTTCATGTTGCATTTTATGAAATTGTGTCAATTTTCATGAACAAGAAGTGTTCACCACTCCTTTGGTGTATCACCTATTAGTTTAGTTTCAATTTTTGCACTTTCTATCTCTGTCTCCTTGGAATTTAGAGTAGGATTAGGATTCAAACCTCTACAATTGTGTAAATAACAGATCTGATTAGAGGAGTTTGAGGAACCAACCTCTAATCTAGAGATTCCTCTCTCATTTTACAAGTCCCACACTTGGAGAGAGGTTTCAATGTTGTGTAATCACACTGGATGCCTGAAACATCAACTTAGAAACCTGATTTGCATCCAGGGGTGCTGCTGATTTGCAACAACAGTTTTGGCACGCCCGGTGGGACCTTAGAGGTCTTTCACTTTATCTTTGACAGGTTGGTGTGTTCCTGTTAAAGATTCAGCCTTTTGGAGGCACTTTCAAAAGCACATCTGGCAACTCCATCTAGTAAACAACTAATTCTCTAAGTTGTAGACCTGTTTCCATTCATTTCCATCCATTCTTATTTCCATCATTTTCATTCTTTTCCATTCCATGAAGTTGTGCAATCATGACTTCATTTCCATCATGGAATTCACATTTACAATAGTAGTATATCACACCTGCAACATGTTTTACAAATCCTCCAAATCAACATTTTGATCAAATTCAAAACCAGCATGTCTACCATATGAGCAGCAAGCAAAGTCAATTTGGATATGAAGCATGTCAAGCACAAGGGTATGCTGGTTGTGAGGGCGATCAAGAAGAAAATGCAGATCTCTGGAACAAATCCAAAAATGGAGGTGAAAATGGTGCAATCAAGAGCAATAACTCAAATGAAAGCTTTAAGAATTGGTTGCGATACTCCTTGTCCATAGGGAGGCCCTTTTCCAAGACACTTCAGCCCTCGGAGAAGCTGGAATTCATGATGAAGATGTTGCCCTAACTTACACAATGGACAAGTAGAAATAGAGGCCTATACACTTGGTGTTGAACAACCTTGTCAATGGGTAAGTTCTACACCATCATCTGGTTTTTCTCTTCCCATTACTCAAGCAACATCATCTCATTTGGAATTTCAAATTCTAAATCTAGTCAATGCTGCCCCAGGAGTTAATTCCATTTCTCCATTCCCTAGTCTTCCACCACATCTCAATTCTTCCTTCCCCTTTCCTTCCAAATAGTCATCCCCTCCACAAAAGCTAACAGAAATACCCTCTCCTCTAAAGAAACAAGAGTTTCTACCTCCTCCACCACCATGAAAAATTGCAAAATCAATTGAGTTACAATCCACTTCTCCTCTTGCATTCCCAAATCCATGTTGGGAGGATAAAAATCAGAATTCTAGTCAAGGAAAACAACAGCAAAAAGAAAAGCCAAACAAGGATGAAGAAATTTGAAGTCTCAAGAGTTGGGCTCTTAAATTTGGGATGACAAAGATCCCCTTGATGGTTAAGCCTTTAGAAGAGGTTGGAGTTGGAAAACAAGTGGTGATTAGGACTGAATTTGCTGCAGTAGGAGAAGAGAAAAAAGAAGAAGTAGAACAACAATTAGTTTGCTCAAAAAGTAATGTCCATGTTAGCATTCTATTCAAGAGAATGCTGATTTAATTCAAGTTGCACAATCATCCATGGAGGAAGAAAGCTCTGAAGAAGATCCTACAGTCCCAACTTGTCCTCTAGAGCAGCAGATCGAAGAGTTTGACTTAACGAACTTCATGCTAGAGGAAGAGTTCTATCAAGAGCAAGATTGTCTTCAAGTAGTAGAGGAGGAAGAAGCTGCTCCAAATCCAAAAGAAGAGGAGCACATTCTAGTTGTGGAGGAGAAAATTGTAGATCCAAGGGCTTTGAGCACAAAGCAGGCTACAGGAGAACCTTCAGTTCTTCTTTCTACTTCATCTCTCTCAAGTTCTAGTGCTGAAGAAGAGTTTGATCTCTCAAACTCAATGTTGGAGGATGAAAGAAACCATGATGATCAAGTTACAGATCAAGAGGACACCATGGAGGAAGTTGAGCATTTGCAGCAGGACAACCATGAGGTAGTGTATCTGTCAGATTTGGAGGACTGTTTTGATAAAGAAGAACCAGTTGAGTTTCCACCATTCCTTCTTTCATCTTCCACATCCCAAATACTTGAGCCTGCTGTCATGAAGGAGAGCATTCATTTGCAGCAGCCTGCATCTTATAGCAGCTCTTTGGAACCAAGATTGGAAGATTTTAATCTTTCATGTTCTTCATTGGAGGAAGAGAAAGGGCAGAAAAGTCCTACCATTGCTTCCACATCACCCACCCAAGAAGGTCTACAAGAAGACTCCATTTTTGGAGTTGAAAATCAGAGCTATGGGCATATCAAACGGATCATACCTTTCCCAATAAGGTATTTGACTTCATTGGAGTCAAAGGAGAAGTCACAACCAGTCATGCTTGCTTCTAAGCATGAGGGTGAGCTACAAAGTACCAAGGATCAGTTGTCATACCTCTTCAATCCAAATGCAGAGCAACTAAAAGAGGTATTGGATTTGTTTTCAGTTGACACCTTGATGATTTGGGTAGAAGACCAGCTTCTTGTTGATTTTCCACTCATCCAATCAGCCATGTTCAGTGCCAAATTAGTTGCATGGTTGTAACTTTTGAAAAAGGGAAGCTATTTCTCCCAACCAAGATTGCGGGGTTTGTTTAGCCCACCTTTGCTTCCATTAGAGTAGGATATGTAGTTTTGCTTTCAAGAAAAGAAGTGCTTGTGCACACACTCTACATGTTCCATTTTGGAGCATGTATGACTTTTAGTTTTGTACATAGTTTTTGTGGTGCTGGTTTTGCTCTTGCACACCCATTTTAGTGGGTTTCCATGTGGCTTAGAGAGGAGGTTTTCAAAGTTTAGATCACTTTGCAGGCTACAACTCATGACTCCATGCGCAATGGATTGCTTCAGTGCAATTGGTAACTTCATCTAGCAGGGTAGATGACCCTCTAAGTTGCCAAAATTGTTATCCAAAATGTGGCCCCTACTCATTTTGTGGCTAACTCCTCTCATTCTTCCCTCTCTTGTGCCTCAGTCACACAAATTTTGCTTTTCGAGCACTCAAAACCTTACGGAAATGGTGCCATTGGATAAAGCTCTTTCTCAGCTTTCCGAAAGGTAAACTTTTCCTCCTAACTCATGTATTTTTCAAGTTATGGCTCGGTGGAGTTTTTGTGGGAAATTTTCCCTAGAAGGCCCGTAGCCAATCGAAATCGCCACATGTCGAGCCAAAAATATCAAAGTGACCCGATTTGGCCTGTTTTGACCTAAAACTTCAAATCACCATATCTTTCAATCTAGAGCTTAGTTTTTTGCGTTCTTTATATCAATGGAAATCTGATGAAATTCTCTATAAGATTCCAGGGTCAATTTTGCATTTTGGTGGAGTTTGGAGAGAGAAAATAAAAAAACACTTCTGGCACGTGGTAATGGCTAGAAATGACGTTTCAACAACCAATTTTAATGCCAAATGGGTCGCATTCTTCTTCAGCATGGCCAAAAATGTCGGGGAATGGGTGCATGGATGCCCATGCTGTTTTAATGCATCTTCATTCAATGGGGAATGGCTTCCACATTTTTTACACATTTTCTCTCTCTTGGGCTCGACCCATGCATTGTAAAAGCCAGATTTGGCTCATTTTTGAGGGGAACATTTTTTTGGATAGCAAGCTTCTTCTTTCACCTTCAACAAGTGATTTTTGCAAGTATCAGACCTTCTTCATGATTGTAATAGGTTTCTGCCTCTTTGATGTTGCAAATGCAAGGATTTTGACAGTGAAAAATGACAGTGTAGACTCTGTGATCAATTTTCAGTCCTTTGTTTGTATTGTCTTGCTTCATTTTAGACCTCTAATTACATCTTATCAGCCTGTGTATGATGTTTTATGTTGCATTTTATGAAATTGTGTCAATTTGCATGAACAAGAAGTGTTCACCACTCCTTTGGTGTATCACCTATTAGTTTAGTTTCAATTTTTGCACTTTCTATCTCTGTCTCCTTGGAATTTAGAGTAGGATTAGGATTCAAACCTCTACAATTGTGCAAATAATAGATCTGATCAGAGGAGTTTGAGGAACCAACCTCTAATCTGGAGATTCCTCTCTCATTTTACAAGTCCCACACTTGGAGAGAGGTTTCAATGTTGTGCAATCACACTAGATGCCTGAAACATCAACTTAGAAACCTGATTTACATCCAGGGGTGCTACTGATTTACAACAACATACACATTTATTACTACCGCTGACAACCTACATGTCTTCCATTTATCAGTCTTCCTTACATGTACACATCGTTCCTCTCCACTCACCCTTTGACAATCTTGGCTCGACTATATTGGTGGTACCCTAAACATAAACCATACTAGTATTACCTTTCTTGTGCCTTTTGGTGACATCTCTATTTGTAATGATTCCTTCCTTGGCTATGCCAAACACCTAACTCTCTTGTACACACATGATTATATACAACCCCTTTTTATTGATGAAGAATATTTTGTGGACATGTATAATTTATATTGCATAGTCTCTTTCTATTATCAAACTCGAGACTATCACATACTATGAATCCAATTCAAATCCTGTCAGTTATGACCTTACCACTAACTACCTCCTTTATTAGTTTACTTGACTCCCACCCTACGCACAATCGTGGGGAACTCACATTCCCCACTCAAAATTCACATTTTGGTTACTTTCTCTCTAAACCCCACGTTATGTGCTTCATGTCTACATTTCCAAGCATTGCCACATCTGCAAAGTACACATAATTTACCATCAACACCGATGACACACTCTTGTTCTACGATTCATACTTGGTGGTTGAGGAGAACTTCCTAAATGAACCTCACGTCACATACATCCACTAGGGACAACGCGGCTCCCCATATCTACACATCTTGCATATCATAGAACCACATCACTTTCATATGGCATCTGTACATCTTAGTTGTCTCTACTCTTATTAGATTATACTACTTACATGTTGCAATTTTTGGATACTTAATATGTCATTTTATTTTTCTATTCTTCTTAGAATCAATTGTAGTCAGTTCCATGGCATGGAGAAAATTAGATGATTTTGTCGATATCTCATTTGCAGGAAACGAAGCTCGTATGCAAAAGTTATGGCTCGCTGAAATTTTTGGGTAATTGGAAAATTTTGGGGATTATGCATAGGTTGAACACGTGCACACTCATCAAGTGGACCAATGAAAATGTGACACATGGCAATATGGAAAATAAATAAATAATAATATTAAAAATTTAGCCACACCCATTTATTACTCCACATTGGCCACATTATTTAATTTCCAATTAAATTTGCCAACTATTATCCTTATATTTCAACGCACATTTTCCAAACAGCCATTTATTAAAATATCCATGCACAAATACCTACCATGTCACACCTCTTATCTCTCCAATCACCCACATTGAGCACCCCATCCTTGGGGATAAGATAGCTCTTAAGCTAATAACAACATACACCAGCCACCTATATAAATGCCTTCCTATTTTCACACCCAACAAATGTGGGATCTTATCCCTATGTAAAATGCACCCCACATGGAGTGGGATTTGAACCTGGGCCACTTGGGTAAAAATATAGGTGCCCAACCATTGTACCGGAGCTATGAAATGTTATAAAAGGAGCTATGTTTTATTAGTATAGACACGGAAAAAGTGACTGTGTTATTGTTTTGCTCATAACTTGAGCTAGAGATGGAATTTTGAGATGAAGTAAAAAGTGACTCCTATTATTTTTGGTAGAGGAACATGATGAGAAGATCATATTATTGTAGAAATATTTGTAAATATTTATTTTCAATATTTTAATAGATCGGTCCCATTCAACCGGACCCAGAGACGTAGGCCACAAGTGCCGAACTCCGTTATCAATTCTTGTGTCAAATTGCTGGTGATTCATCTCTTTATTTTCTATTTTTACATAGTAATTTTATTTTTAATTCTTTTATTAAAAATACAAAAGGATATAATAGTCAATTTTTATATCAAAAATCAATACAAAGCAAAGTTAAGTGTGTGCACAATTGCTAGTTAAAATTGATTTTTAGATCACTAGTATCAGAGCTGGTTTTGACTGATTTTTAGTTCAGATTAATGTGTTTTGGATTGCAAGTTGTGTGATTGGATGTTAACAAGGTCTCGATCTAAGAAGGGTGAAGGAGATTTAGTTGAAGGAGATCCCAAATTGGTACCAGATGATCTCAAGTCCTATAATGGTGGATCGAGAGGAAGAAAACTTTCATCAATCATTCCTATAGATGAAGGAAATGGTGGAAGAAATGTACCAAGATAGACAAAGGGAAAAGGGAACTAGAGAAGGTAAGAAAGAAGAAATCTCTAGTTTTGATAATCCTAAAAGAGACCCTTTGAAATCTGATTTTCCTTCATTAAAGTTAGATATCAAGTTTGAATTGCCTATGTATACTGGAGAGCTAAATGCAGAGAAGTTGGATAACTGGGTCAAGCAGATAGAAGTATATTACAGGGTTCAGAGAATTGTTGATGATGAAGCAAAGATTCATCTGGAAACTCTTCGGATGGGTGGCACAACACTCATTTGGTGGGAGAGTAAGCTTCAGGAAGTGGAAGAAACCAAAGGTATAGAAATCACTTCTTGGTCTGAATTTGTTTCAAATCTTAGGCAACAATTTTATCCTCTTGGTTATAAGCAACAAGCTATGATGGATTGGAAAACATTAAGACAAAGTAAGGGACAAAGTGTTCAAGAATACACACAAGAATTTAGGAAAAGGGCTCTAATTCTAGGAATTTCCTAAACACAAAAGAAACACTGCTTAAATATATTGGTGGATTACATAGTTATCTAAGGCATATGATACTTGTTTTAGGTCCTACTAATCTTGATGTAGTATGTGTTCAAGCAACCCATTTGGAAGCATGAGGGAAAATGACAAAGGAGTCCTCTTTCTCTTCTTTTAAACAAAAGAACAAGCAATCTGAAGGAAAAGGTTCAAAGAACAAGGAAAAGGAAAGGGTAAGCATAAGACAAACTCTACTATTAAGAAGGAAGATGAAAAACCATTTTGTAATCATTGTAAAAAGAACCATGATGAGTCTAAATGTTGGAAATTACATCCTGAAATTGAAACCTAAATGGATGGTTAAGAAAGGAAAGGAAAAGAAAACAAACACTGCAGTTCATGATCTTGGGTCAGATTCAGGTGATGAAACCAAGATCACAACTATGAGTTTTCAAGGTAAATCAAAACTTTCAATTTCCAACAATAGTACTACAAATGTTGCATCTTCTTCTAGTAAACAAACTATACATGATGATAAGAAAAGGAATGAGCTTTTCCACATTAGAGTGATTTCAAAACATACAAAAATTGATACTCTTTTTGATAGTGGATCTCAAGCTAATCTGATTTCTGAGGAGGTTGTAAAGAAATTAGGACTCAAAACTAATCCACATCCTAAGCCTTATCCTTTGGGCTGGGTTTGTGATGATGCAAAACTACAGGTAACTAAAACTTGTACTTTTAGATTTTCCATTACAGACAAGTTTATAGATGAGGTTGAATTGGATGTAGTTCCTTTGGATATTTGTGGGGTGGTTTTGGGAAGTCCTTATTTGTATGATCAAAGTAAATCTTCTATAGGGAAGAAAATAAATATTTGCTTGTAAAGGATGGAATTGAGTTTATTGTTAGAGCTCACCGTGAAAAGAATAATCTATCCTTGGTAACTGCAGGTCAAATGAAAAGGTTGGTAAATTCAAGCAAAATTTTTGTGCTCATGGTGGTCAAAGCCAAAGAGAAAGAACATGAGATGGATTTTGAGACTTGTGATCTGAAACATAAGGATGAATTAGTAAAAATTGTTTCTGATTTTGATGATGTTTTTCAGGATCCACAAGGTCTACCTCCCAAAAGAGGGGTTCAACATGAGATACAGTTGCTTCAGGATGCACCTCTTCCCAATATCGGAATGTACAGTTGTTATCGTAGTAGAGAGAATGAGGAAATCAAGAGACAGGTAATGGAACTTTTGGCTCAAGGTATAATTCATCCAAGTACATCCCCATGTGGTTCACCAATTATTTTGGTTCCTAAGAAGGATGGCACTTGGAGAATGTGTGTTGATTTCCGTGCTTTAAACAAGATTACTATAAAGAATCATTACCCTCTTCCTAGAATAGATGATTTACTGGATCAATTAAAGAGTGCAATTTATTTCACTAAGTTAGACTTAAGAAGTGGTTATCACCAAGTAAGAATTACATAAGGTGATGTTTGGAAAACTGCTTTTAAAATGAAAATAGGGATTGTTTGAATGGTTAGTGATGCCTTTTGGTTTGTGCAATGCACCGAAACATTCATGAGAGTTATGAATGATATCTTTAGACCATTCATTGATAATTTCATTATTGTCTACTTAGATGATATTCTTATTTTCAGTAAATCATGGGATGAACATGTTAAACACATCCAAAAGTCTTAGATGCACTAAGGAGAGAGAAATTGTATTTGAAGATGTCAAAATGTGAATTTGGAAAAACATCTTTAATTTACTTGGGTTATATTGTAGGAAATGGTGAATTGAGAATTGATCCTGCAAAAATAGAGGTTATTGTGAAATGGCCTAGACCCACTAATGTGACAGAAGTTAGGAGTTTTCTAGGTGCAGTTCAGTATTGGAGAAAATTTATTGCTAACTTCTCATATATTGCATCTCCTTTGCATGCTTTGACAAGTATTAAATAGGTCTTTCAATGGGGAGGAAAGCAACAAAAAGCCTTTGATACACTGAAAGAGAAGATAAGTACCGCTCCGATCTTGGCACTTCCATATTTGCAGCATTCATTTGAGATTGAGACAGATGCTAGTGACTACACAATGGGGGAAGTTTTGATGCAGAACAAATGACCAGTGTGTTACCATTCAGAAACCTTTACAAGTGCGGTAAGAAACTATCCAACTTATGATAAAGAGTTGTATGCTTTGGTTCAAAGTGTTAAAAAGTGGAAGCATTATTTAATGGGAAAAGAAACAATTATACATACTGACCATCAACCGCTTCAGTACTTACAAACACAAACCAAATTGCAGCAGTCTAGACATTTCAGGTGGATGGGATTTTTACAACAATTTCATCTTGTAATAAGGTATAAAAAAGGTATTCAAAACAAGGTTGCCGATATGTTATCTAGACCACCAGTGGTAGTAGCATCTATCCTTTTGCAACATAGTTCTTTGGCTCATGTTAGTTACAAGGAACAATATGTTAATGATGTTGATTTTAGAGAAGTGTATGAGGATCTAGTAAGTGGGAAACAAGTAGGAGAAAAAGATTATCATTTGCATGAAGGATTGTTATATCATTCTGGTAAACTTTGTATTCCAGAAAATGAACGTGTGCATATGATTAGGGAAGCACATACTTCTCTTATTTCGGGGCATTTTGGTGTTAGTAAGACAGTTGCACATTTACAGAAATATTGTTATTGGCCTAGAATGCATGAACATGTAAACAGGTATATTAAGGGATGTGTTCTTTGTGCCACAAGCAAGCCAAGTAATAGGAAATTAGGACTTTACACTCCTCTTCCTGTTCCGACAAGGCCTTGGGAAAGTGTTTCCATGGACTTTGTAGGAGGCTTTCCCATGACACGGAAGAAACATGATTACTTATATGTGGTAGTGGATAGATTTAGCAAAATGTGTGTGTTGGTTCCATGTACTAAACAAATAACTGGTGAGGAACTACACATTTGTTTTTTTAGTTTGTTTGGGTTCATTTTGGTTTACCTACTTCAATTATATCTGATCGGGATTCTAGATTTCTTGGGGAATTTTGGTCAACATTGTGGGGGTTAATGGACACAAAACTGAAAAAGAGCACTACTTTTCATCCACAGACCGATGGTCAAACAGAGGTTGTAAACCACACAGTAGTACATTTTCTTAGGGGCTATTGTGGCAAACATCCTAAGTTATGGGATGAACATTTATATTATGTGCAACATGCTTATAATCGTGCCTTACATTCTTCTACTTTGAAGTCTCCATTTGAGACTTGTTTTGGATATCTACCTAATTCTCCTTTAGATGTATATTATGGACATGAAACTATTGTTAATGGTTCAAGTGATTCTGACAGGCTAAAAGATTTGTTCAGAGAATTCAACAGGTTCATCAGTATGTCCATGAACAATTGGAGAAAATTCAGGCTAAGTACAAAGCTAGGCATGATAAACATAGAACTAATCACAAGTTCAAAGTTGGTGATTCAGTTTGGCTTCACATCAACAGGGAAAGACTGATAGGTGAAGGTAAAAAATTGAAACCTATACGGTATGGTCCATTCCAAATATTGGAAAAAATGGTAACAACACTTTCCGGTTAGATTTACCTCCATATATGCAAATCTACTTAGTTGTAAATGTTGAGAATTTAAGATTGTATGAACCGCCTATGATTGTTGATCATGATGATGCTAACATAATGCCTTCCATTGATGATTTTGCTCCTGAGTATCTTGATGAGTTACAGGAAGACATCATTTTGGACAGGAAGGTCAAAACTTGTGAAGGGGTGATATTGAGTATCTTCGTGTTGGGTTTAAAGGCATTCATCCAAACAAGGCTAAATGGATGGAAACCGGAAAGGTGAGGGAGAAATACCCTCACCTATTCACCAATTAAGTTGACTTTTGGGGTCCAAAAGTTTCTCAGTGGGGAGGAATGATCCAGAGGATCCTCATGGAGAAACAATGATCTAAGATCTTCTTAGAATCAGTTTCAATTAGTTCCATGGCATGGAGAAAAATTAGATGATTCCATCGATATCTCGTTTGTAGGAAACAAAGCTCGTATGCAAAAGTTATGGCTCGCTGAAATTTTTGGGTAACTGGAAAATTTTGGGGATTGTGCACAGGTTGAACACGTGCACACTCATCAAGTGGACCAATGAAAATATGACACGTGGAAATATGGAAAATAAATAAATAACAATATTAAAAATTTAGCCACACCCATTTATTACTCCACATTGGCCACATTATTTAATTTCCAATTAAATTTGCCAACTATTATCCTTATATTTCAACATGACATTTTCCAAACAGCCATTTATTAAAATATCCATGCACAAATACCTGCCATGTCACACCCCTTATCTCTCCAATCACCCACATTGAGTGCCCCATCCTTGGGGATAAGATAGCTCTTAAGCTATTAACAACATACAACAACCACCTATATAAATGCCTTCCTATTTTCACGCCCAACAAATGTGGGATCTTATCCCTATGGAAAATGCACCCCACATGGAGTGGGATTTGAACCTGGGCCACTTGGGTAAAAGGATAAGTGCCCAACCATTGTACCCGAGCTATGAAGTGTTATAAAAGGAGCTATGTTTTATTAGTATAGACACGGGAAAGTGATTGTGTTATTGTTTTGCTCATAACTTGAGCTAGAGATGGAATTTTGAGATGAAGTAAAAAGTGACTCCTATTATTTTTGGTAGAGGAATGTGATGAGAAGATCAGATTCTTGTAGAAATATTTTTAAAGATTTATTTTCAAGATTTTAATAGATTGGTCCCATTCAACTGACCCAGAGAGACGTAGGGTGATTCATCCACAAGTGCTTTTAGAACTCCAATTTTATCAATTCTTGTGTCAAATTAAAATTTATTTTTAGATCATTGGTGATTCATCTCTTTATTTTCTATTTTTTGTTGTACATATTTTCTCTATCTTTACATTTCATTGATTTTAATTCTTTTATTAAAAATAGGAGGACGGGGTTTATGCGTGGAAGATAGAGAAGGATTGCCTGCGAGGATCAACACTTAGCCAATTTTGGGATGTGGAATTAAATATGGACTTGGAATGGTGACCAAGAAAGGTTTTGAAGATAATATTAAAGCATGAGGACTTGTATTTCAAGTAAATTCTATATTTAGGATCAAATTACATTCAATGCTTTAGGCTATTTATAGGATTAAAACAAAGTTACTTATAGATTGTCCATTTTGGGGAAATATTAAATGATTTTGTATTTATCTTTGTGAAAGGTGCATGGTTATTCTTAGCATTCATCAATTTTTGAGGATGTTTAAGAGGTGAAGGGAAAGTCCCCACCCCTATAAATATGTAGTGATTGATGACCTTTAGGCCGGATCATAGTTTATTGTAAGGTTATGATGTTATTTTATTATGCACATAATCTTATGGAAGAATTTATGATGTATTTGACTATTGTATTGTTTGTGGATTAATATAATGGAGTTATGTGGATGGATTCTGGTTATGAATAATAGTGTTAATGGATCTTGTAGAGTAGATATGATATTTGTTCTTGTTTAAAGTTCATTATGCTATATGTTAGATCTGATTCTTGTATGCTTAGATCTGGTTTCTTTGTTACTATTATGGGATGTATTAGATCTTGATCATGGAGTTTAACCATCATGCATATTAACAATCTTGAAAAATATGCCATAAAGAAGGGACCTGGTACCCTTACGCTCTTCGGGTGAGCACTCAACTTTGGTTGAGTGATGTGACAACGCACCTTGGGTTCTTGGGTAAAATAAAAGTATACATTTTTGTTCCATTTTTGAGACCTATTTTCCAGTTGTTTTACAATATTTTGTTTAATGAAGTATTGGTTAACTTTGGTCAACATTGAGGATTGGTTAGACAATTTACGGAGGATTATGATCATAGATTTAAAAAGCTGGACTGAATTTGATGCACGCGCATGGGTTGAACACAATATGTACTATCATCTTTATGAGATGTTCTTTTCTTGATTCCTATAAAGCTATATGGGTCAAAGCATACAAGTGTGTCCCACTTTGTGGCCATAAATATTTTAAAATTTGACTAGTAAATAAATAGTTAAAAATACTATAAAAATTTAAAAATCAGGTAAATTTTGGATGCCCTACACCTTGGTATTTATAACCTCTTAAAAATACATGTTTGGTCATTTTATATGTGTTTGGTCATGTTTTGGTTGTCAGACATAGTTTGTTGAAAGTACAAAAACTACAAAAAAGTGGGACACAGTTATATGCTTTGACCCATATGAGTGGCTAGTAGTATACACATCGCAGAGAAGTTATAACTATAGAGAACTTGTTTAGACATAGAAAGATTTCTAGAATTTGCATGATGTTGATCTTACTTGGACACACGTTGTAGATCATTGGTGGAGTGGTGTTTTGAACAGATTATATATTCGAATATGCAATTTCCACTTATTCATATCTAGAGGTTGGTGAGTTCTAGTTCTTTCATGAACCTAGAGGATCTTATTTTTGTGTTATCCCTTTAGCGATTAAGATCTTGATCGTGACCTTAGATTTGGAACAATGTCTTATGGATATCTAAACCCCACTATGTGCGGGGAAAGGGTAGGTGTGGTGAAATATGGTGGACTTAGCGGAAGATATGTAAATAGTAGAATGGTGGCTTAAGTTTTATGAAGCGCGTGAGAGGGACCTCATGGAAAAACAATGTGATATTGCAAAACAAATGGTGTTATGGAGAGATATGGCTCATGAAGTATTTTGATCTCATGTTTAATATTTGGAGCAAAATCATCTAGATATCCTCTATTTGAAAATTATGGTAGAGCACCTCTTCAATTTCAAATGAGAGTGCATCTAAAGAAATATTAAGAACTGCAGTGCACATCTGATCCTACATGGCAACCTAGCCCTTGTGGCTGGTGTTCTAGTCCCCGAGACAATTATTGAGAATCCGGCTAGTATAGGTGCTTCAGTAGCGATAGGTAAATTTCATTTTCTAGTAATTTCAAGAGATAATTAGGTATCCCATTCATCTATGGTGTCACAATCATCATCTGTGTTATTTTGAGGTCTGGTTGGAGGTATATTTTCTAGCGTGTCATCGATACAAAATGTAGGCATGTAGAACATTGGTATTACTTCTATACATAATAGAAATTCACATCGTGTGTGTTTAGTTTAGTTTAAAATCTGTTAGGGACCCAAGGTAGTATATCTTCTAGCATTTACTGCTACAAGTGGGGGATCAAGAAGATCGGGTAGTTCGGGAGTTGGTGGATCTAGTGGTTCTAAAGGAGGAGGAAACACGTGAGGTAATAAAGGTTCTAGAGATGGTGGAGTACGTCTACTTTCAACCCTAAGCAAGTCTATATGGAGATGTCTCTGTTAGAACTATAATATTAAGTGCATCATAATGTTTAGTTTATAGTTAAATAATATTGAATAGTTTATTTTCTTATTATATGAATATAAAGTTTAGATTAGGTTTGTTATTTATTAATTAACTAACTATTTATTAAATCGGTGTGCCCTGTCACTTAATAGACATAACCCTTCGGGTTATTTATACATGACTATGGGTCATATACAAAATAATCATGTGAATCATTTGGATTCTTTGTGAATACATAGAGTAGAAGTGAGGGAGGAGTTCTTGTACTAGGTTGTAAAATGTTTCTCTATAGTGGATTCTTCTTTTGTGGTTTTTAGCCATTTATAGGTTTTCCACGTTACATGCGATGTCACTTTGTGTATTTTGTTTTATGTTGTTATTTACTTTCACTATGGTGTGCACATTTATATTTCCATTTATTAATGTATGTTAACTTAGTATTTAATAAATTTAATTAGTTTGGTGAATGTACCTTTTCACCCTCGTCTGACATCTCTCTTTGGCTCCTAAAATATAGAGGAATTGAAGATGTTGTAGACACCAAAATTAGGTCATACTACCCTTATGAACATTTTCAATTAAATTAACCATACCTTACCTATTCATATCCCACAGTGCACATGATTAATTAAATTAATTACCAATTAACATTCTCACTTGACCACCTCACCTAGCTAAATCACCTAACCACCTCACTCCATGACCCACTCAAACCCAATTAATGACCTAAGACCAAGTTTAAGCCCATCCTAACCAACTAGGACTTGGTCTAAATGTAGACTTAAACTCCTATTAACAAACCTAAGAGGAATATTACTCATCCTCTCATGATCTATCACTGGAGACTTGGATGAAGTTTGAAGACCATCTAATAATAAAGCAATTAGGCTATTTTTGGCCAACCTAGATATTCTTGCCTTAATCGAAACCGGTTATACTTGAGTTGACGTTGGTCCCCTAACCTTTGTTGGTTAGGTTAAATACGTTCAAAAGCCTTTGCTAAGGTTTTCATTAGATTAAGTATTACACACAAATAGAGACTTGGAGCACTCGAATTTCTAAAGCACTCAGGAAAAGGAAAGCACCCAAGAGCACTACCAACAACCATTGGCATCCATCACCTTCTTCACAATCATGGATTCACATAGAGAAGCACGGAGGCTCAAACTATTGCGGCACGTACATGATGTCCCTTCTCTCCAAATCTTTGCCATGATTTTTTTCATCACCCGCACTCTCCCGGACCCATTATTCAAGTAGGTACCTAACATCTCTTCCATTATCTCTATTTTCTTTCAAGTAAGATCATGTTAGGAAAATTATGTTCATAGTGTGAACATTAGTGTATTAGAATATTAGTATTATTTAATATTTAAATAATATATGAGTGTGCAAATAGTAGGAGATATCTCAGGATTGTTGGAGAAATTTGAGGGATGAGAGAGATACTAGGAGATAGGATTGAAGATGAAGTTTGACTCCACCTTTGTAGGAGCTCAAACATTATAAAATGTATTCTCCATCAATGTAATTGTATCCCTGAATGAATAAAATATGAAGTATATTATTTGTGTTTATTTTTGGTGTTCTATTTTATTGTTTCCATAGTTAAATTTGATCCAAATATATCATCACGGTATCGGAGCGAAGCCAATCCGAATGAGAGTCTGTGAGGGAGAAGAGAATTGAAATTCCATTTATCTAAATGCAAGAGTGGTCTAACCATCTATTTACAATAGTCACGTAGCTGTTAAGATGCACTTGGATGAATTTGCAGCTGAGAAAGACATGGAAGTTCTTATCGACCTGCATCTACATTTGGTTACCCACGCCACAATTTTTGTCGGTGTTATCTATCTCTTGCACATGTTTTCATGATCGAATTGGTGCTTGTATCTTTGTGCCATGCCTTGCTTGGTCTTCTCTTCAACTAAATATCTATCTTAATTTCCTCAAAGCTATAATTTTGTTCAATATTTATTATGGGTGCAGCCTGATTTTCCAAATGAACACTCATGAATTTTATATAAAGGAATGCTCACGGCTAGTTATATAGCATCTGCCATTACCTACTGGAGAATATCAAAATCCTAAAGTTCATCCACATGGAGCATATGGATTAACAAATAATGTGATAAACATTCATTATTTCTATTCAAAGTTTTTATTTTAATTATGTACTTAGTCAATGTCAAGTCTCCCTATCATTTCTAGTTTGAAAAAAACAAATAAAAATAAAATAAAATAATCTATGGTTTAGGTTTGTTTTTATTATTTAATATGTTTTAAAGTTTTTCATAAAAATTTTTTTATATTGTTTTGTTTAAGTAATTATTAAATAGTTTTTATTTTAATTGTTTTGTTCTTTTTCTTTTTAGTTTTTTTAGATTATTTGTTAATATCATTTATGTGTATTGTCCATTTATTGTCTTGTCAACGTTTTAACTAGTTTTGTATTTAAGTCTTGAAAAGTTAAATTGTGACATTGTATCATCTTGGCATTGTCGAAGTTAGTCAAAATATGTGAGTCAAAAAGTAAAAAAAATTGTCTTACGGATGCATTTTCGATGTAATCCGACATCGTTCGTAATATTTTAACCTTGTGGAGGTAATATTGATAAATGAGCTTTAAAATTACATCTTGTTGAGTTAAGGAGCGACAAAATGGAGGCTTTGGAGACAACGAGAGGAAGGAGGTATTTTAAGCCTCTGGTCGACCCATCGAGGAGGCCGCAATCTTGCTTTAGTGGCCATGTTTTTTTAGTTGTGTTTGGTGTGTTTTCTTTCAGCATGTGTTGTAGTAAATAAGAACAGATGGATAATTCCTATTCACAGTTAGGAACATGTTTTCCTATATTTTGTTCTCCTTTGTAAAATGTGAGTGGGGAAACATGTACGCTGCTATGAAAGTGGTTGGTGGTCCACTAGAAAACCAATTTGAGAGTTTGTGAATCTCTTAGAAAATCACATACATAGTGGTTAATGGTTCCACTAGAAAACTTGTTGGAGTTGATGGTACTCTTTGAAAACCATCGTATTGTAGAACATGAGTAGGTACTAGAAAAAACTCACCCATGTTCACACTAAGGGGGTGAATGTTAGGAAAATCATGTTCATAGTGTGAACATGAGTATTAGAATATTAGTATTATTTAATATTTAAATAATACATGAGTGTGCAAATAGTTGTAATGCACAACTCACGTAGCTATTTGGGAGTGTGAGATATCTTGGGGATTGTTGGAGAAATTTGAGGGATGAGAGAGATACTAGGAGATAGGATTGAAGATGAAGTTTGAATCCACCTTTGTAGGAGCTCAAACATTATAAAATGTATTCTCCATCAATGTAATTTGAATCCCAGATGAATAAAATTTGAAGTATATTATTTGTACATATTTTTGGTGTCCTATTTTATTATTTCCATAATTAAATCTGATCCAAATATATCAGATCATCATTCCTCTCAGTAATTTATTTTTGTACATCCGTACACCTCCTTCCTCCCACCAACCTATCACCTTACTATATCTAGCCCTTTCACCTATCTTCACCCTCTCCTAGTCATCCCTGAGTCACTAAGGCCATTTTACAACCTCACCTTCACCATTTCCAGCCTCTGAGAAATCATAGAGAGCTTGGAAACCAATTTCTAAGAGCCTTTCACTAACTTCACCCCTACGATGTCGGTCCTCTTGCCAAACCAGCATCGAGTCACACAATAACCTGACATTAGTTGTTATGTTTGGTAACATACCTCCAGACCAAAAATCTTGTATACATTCCCTAATAACCCATAATCACTCCTAATCTTTACTAGACCTTACCCAGCAGCCTATACCTAGCCTCAACCCAATACCATCCCATCACCGGACCCGTTTCACCATAATCACCTTTTATCTTACCTTTCTTATTTGTTTTGGATAACATTAATACTATTATATAAACGTGGATTGGCAACATGTTTAAGAAGTATCACGCTTCTGGATCTATCCTTTCTAGGTATTCCACTCATTGTTTTATTTAACTTTAATGTTGGTATTGTTTTACATTTTATAGGTAGTTCCTCCTAGCCAAAAGGGATCTCTCACAATCAGCATTGGATCAGGAAATCAAAATGCATGCACAACCTTCAACCGACATCACAAACAAGTATTCCTCCTTGGCATGTCACCCTCTATCTATTTCATTAACTTGTCAGAATATGGTGAAACATTTTAGCACACTCGGTGGGATCCATCCGAGGTTCCTTATTCATTCATTCTTAGAGAATTGTTGTATGTTTGTTTCTTTTTAAAAAGGAAGTTAAAATTAATTTTCTCGATAATAATGGTATAGCTCGATACCAAATGATATAATAGAATAAAATTGCAATGACCAAAGAGGGACAGAAGCCTCACAAATATTATTGATCATGAAATTAGATTACATAACAATGCAAGAGCTGTAATATTTATAGATATTAAACAACCTCATATGGATAAACATGACACCCTATCAGGCACCAACTACGAGATGATAAGACCCATCTCACATGCACATGTAATTACTACTAATACCAATATTGAATGTTATCCAACATAACAATATCAATGCAAGTCACTAGACTAGAGTGCACATGTTACACATTATTAAATAAAAGACAATGCAATAAAATGCAATAAATATGCCTATGCTAAATTATGCTAACATTCCCCCCCTTAATTTTACATATTTTCCAATGAAGTGGAGAGGAACTCTTTGAGCAAGTGTGAATTTGTCACATGCAAGTGACTTAGTGAAAACATTTTCCTTTTGTTCAGCTGTAGGACAAAACTAGAGCTAGTATGTTGTGCTTCAAGACATGCTCGCATATGAAATGAACCTGTACTTCAATATGCTTGGTTCTCTCATGAAATACTCGATTGTGAACAAGATTAAGAACTCCTTCATTATCAACATATACTGGAGTGGATTTACTGTTGTGGTAGACCAATTCCTTCCGAGATTCGATGTAGTCATATTGCTTCACAAACGGCTTCACCTATAGCTCGATACTCTGCTTTCAGTAGAAGAGTGAGAAATAAAGTTATGTTTCTTACTTCCCTAAGATATCATTCTAGATCCCATAAAGAAGACAAAACCTGATGTTGACTTCCTATCATTCATGTTTCTGCAGGATCTCGAATCGAATATCTTGTCAAGAAGAAGTTATCATTCTTCTTGTACTCTAGACCAAGGTCAACTGTACCCTTTAGATATCTCAATATTCTCTTTGCTGCTTTCCAATGACATATTTTCAGTTCTTGCATGAAGCATGATAAATAGCCGATTACTAAAGTTGATATCTGGTCTAGTATATGTCAGGTAAATGAGACTCCCAATCAACTTCCGATAGAGAGTTCCATTCACCGGTGGTGATGGATTAGAACGAGATAATCTGAAGTCTTCCCATAGGTGTAGCAATAGGAGTGCAGTCCATCATCCTGAATTTCTCAAGTGTTGTCTTGGTGTATTTCAACTGCGACACAAAGATATGATTCTCTTTTTGCCATACTTCCAACCCAAGACAATAGTGCATGAGCCCGAGATCTGTCATGTCGAACGATCAATTAAAATCCTTCTTTGTTGCATCAATCATCTTCACAGAACTACCTGTAATGACTAGATCGTCAACATAAACAACCACAATGACAATCTCCCCCCCTTGCTTTTTGAGGTAGAGATTGGGGTCATAAGGATTCTTTTCGAATCCATGACTTATGAGATGCTCCACAATTTTGATGTACCATGTCCTGGGTGCTGTTTTAGGCCATATAGAGATTTTATGAGTCTGCATACCATCATCTCTTTTCCTGGTATTACATAACCCTCTAGTTTGAGTCATATAGACTTCTTCTTGAAAATCTCCTTTAAGAAAGGCACTTTTCACATCCATTTGGTGGACTTTCCAACCAAATTGTGCAGCTAGAGCAAAGATCATCCTGATTGTCTTGATCTTGGCTATGGGAGAAAATGTCTCCTCATAATCAATGCCTTCTTATTGTGCATACCCCTTTGCTACAAGCCTTGCTTTATACTTGTCAATAGTCCCATCTAATTTGTACTTAGTCTTGAATATCCATCACGCATTCAATGGGTTTCTTCCTGCAGTGGAAGATCAACAAGTTGCCATGTGTTGTTCTTCATCATTGACTAATACTCTGAATCCATGGCATCTTTCCAAGATTTTGATTTTAGGGCTTCCTAAACTTTAGATGGCTCAACTATTTCAACAACTCTGCTCATTAAGGCATAATTGACCTCTTCACTAGCTTGACTGTGAGTTCTAGGTCTAGGATTGGATGATGTGGTAGGTGCTTCATCCAAATTTACATCTCTTATTAATTGAGTATACCATTTAGGTAACTTCTTAGCTGTTCCATTGGCTTGTGGTGGATCCAAGTTTTCACCATCATCCAATTCATCACTGTCATCTTTAGTGGGAACATCAAATTCTATCTTCACAAGAGGTGTATTCTGCATGTTTGTTGAGTCGTTGAGTGGAGCATCTACTTGTTTCTTCTCAAATAACTCAACATCCCTACTTGTGTATAATTTCTTTTCTTTCAGATCCCATAATCTGTACCCAAGTGCTTCTTCACTTGTATCCAATGAATATCAGTTTCTCAGCTTTCATATCCAACTTGTTCCTGTTCTTCTTGGGTATGTGCATGCTAGCTTTACACCCAAATACTCTTAGGTGTGCAATTGATGGTTTCCGATTTGACCATGCTTCTTGAGGTGTCACTCCTTCAAGAGCTACTATGGGCACTCTGTTCAACAAATAGACTGTAGTTATTGCAGCTTCTACCCAAAATGTCTTTGTTAAACCTGAGTCATCAATCATACATCACACCATTTCCATGATAGTATGATTCCTTCTCTCAACTATACCATTCTGTGTGGTGTGTGAGTAGGAGGCATTTGTCGATGAATCCCATGAGCTTCCGTAAGTCTTGAACTCATTGCTTGTGAATTCCCCCGATCTGAGTGGAGAGTTTTGATCTTGTGACCAACTTCATTCTCAAAAGTGATTTGAACTTCTGAAATGTCTCAAAGGCTTGAATTTTGTTTCTTAAACAATATATCCACATCTTTCTTGAGTATTCATCAACACAAAGCATGAAGTATTGACATCCAAAATGACTTGGTTGCATGGGCTTTTGTAAAAGATTGGTGTGCACCAAATCAAGATTTCCTTAGCTCTATATGTGTTCTTCGACGGAAGGGTACTTTGTGTTGTTTTCCAGCTAGGCAATTGTGACACTTGTCGATGTTGTGCTTGATTATAGGCAATCCTTTCACCATGTTACCCTTTTGAAGTGTTTGGAGATAGCCAAAATGATGTGACCATATCTCACGATGCAATAGTTCTGCAGATTGTGTGTCTTTGGCCACTAGAGCTTGATCATCCTTGTGGAAAAAAATCAAGTTGGAACATGCATCCCACATTAGAGGCTCTTACTACAATCTTGGAACCTCTTAACTTATCTCTTATCAAGCACACTTTTTCTCCATTATTCTTGTTAAAATCCAACTTCAAGTTGTGATCAAGGAGTTGACTAACCGATAGCAAATTCTTGGTCAACCTGTACATACAATACATCGGTGATTTTGCGGTCATGCTTTCTAAGATGTAGTGAAATGTTTCCAATCCCCTTGACATCTTTTGTATAATGAGTCATCACCTAATGACACATGGTTCTTGTTAGGTGAGTCATGTAGTGTGTAGAACCAATCCTTGCATCCAGTCATGTATCGAGTTGCACCAGTCAACATACCAGATATCTTGTGTGGACTTGGTTTCTTTATCAAATTGAGCAGAATACATGTGGTGTCCTTCATCTCAATCATCCTCATGTTCAGCAATGTACCCTTGTTATTTGGGTTTTCTTTGCAATTACCATTTTTCTACCCTTGATTGTTGTTGTTGTTGGACTTCCCTTGATTTGAATTATTGTTACCACCGTTGGTTATTGGGTTTTGAATTTCTTAATGAACCCTTTTTATAGGAATTGTACCAACAATCTTTGATGTCATGTCCTCCTCTATTGCAAATGGGACACTTCTTGGTATTGTCTCGTTGACTTTGGTCCCTTTGTTGACTTTGATTTTGTTGGGACTTCTTGTTATTAGACTAAAATTTTCCCTTTCCTTTATGATTGGAAGATATTGCTTGCTCATATTCATGATCTTTTTGTTCATTGCCTCTTCTTGTTGGAGTAGATTGACCAACATCTCAAAGGTGACTGTGTGTTCACTCATATTGATAGTTGTCACAAAGATTACGTAGGAAGGAGGAAGTGCTCATAACACAATTAGTACGAGGTCTTCATCACTTATCTCTTTCCCAATGCCAATAGAGATGCCCTCAAAGTAGCAACTTGTCTCAAAAAACTTCAACCTTCTCATTGTGCTTGAACTTGAGAGTATGCAATTGTGATAGTAGGTTGAGGATGGCATTCTTGTTCTTTGCCTCGTAGACTATGCTCAACTTATCCCATGCATCCTTGGCCGATGTGGCATCTCTAATATGGGGTTGCACATCATCTATTATGATAAACAAGATGATCAACTTGGCCTTTTGATTGGCCCTATCAAATTGAACTTGTTATCTTCCATCATCAAGTGATCTTATTGTTTTTCATCTACAACTGTCCATAGGTATTCAAACTCAAGTAACATCTTGATCTTCGGTTTCCATGCAACATAGTTGTTGTCTCCTCTAAGCAATTGTGAATCTGGAAAGAAGAACTTTGGTGCTTGTGCACCCATTTTTATAATCTAAATTTCTAAAACTCTAAATTTCGACAAAGGTAGGGCTCTTATCACTCTAGGTTTATTTCTCCCTCTCAATATACCGTCAAGCCGATATACCAAACCTTTCTATATATGCTCCCTTCCGATATACCCATCGGTACATGGAAGAAGATCACCCTTTCAATATACCACAAGCAAGATGGAAAGAGGTGTTAACACACGTGAAAGAATTTAGTACGTGGTACGTAGACAGTAAGAGAGGGGTTTGTGCAAGCACAAATGGATGGGAGGGCTCAAATGTGTGTGTATTGTGTCCTTATTACTCCCCATCAATTTTATAGGGTCGATGCCTAGATGACATTTAGGTAGCTGTGTTAGGCATTAAGTGCAGTAGTAGTCATGACGGCATCACCCGTAAGTGCTTCCTAGAGGCACCGTATATACCGAATGCTACTATGAGATCAAAGATCTCGTGTGATAGAACCAAACATAAAATAAAAAATTTGCACTTTTTTTTTTGACCTTTATGCACCAAGATTAGTACAAAATACTCCAAAATTACATCAAAATGAATTTTTGTGTTCCCCCTCTTTAGAAAAAAGGGTCTAGAATCACAAAATACACAATTTAGGCCAAAAATATTTTTACCCCCAATAGGTGTTTTTCCGCTAAATTTAGCGGTGGCTCTAAATGTGTTTGGTGAGCTTCTAAATTTGGAAATCTCCCAAAATTTAGTAATTTCTCCAAATTTTCCAAAAAAATAATTTAATAAAAAATATGGAGAGAGTGGGAATTGAACCGCTGACCTGTTTGTTCCCAAGATCCAAACAAACAATCTGAATATTGTTTTCACCTTTTCTCACAAACCGTGATCTAGGTTTTTCTAAAATTTTGATAGAATTATCATACAATATTTTTCTTGAAACCCACAAAATTTCAAAAGGATCGAAATCTTATTTTTTGATATCTTACCAATTTATCAGCCTAGATCTGATTTTTTTTTTTTTTTCGAAAAAATGATCCGACTTGTATAGACTTTTCGTCACATGTAGAGGCCGAATATAAGATGATGTAAAATGTAAACTTATGTGCCTTATTCTTATCTTTCTAGAAAAAAAAATGGAACATCAATATGATATTGTATGAAAAAGTTATGTCCTTTTTCTAAGAGCTATTTGCTGAAATTTTGTTGACGGAACTACTTCAACTTTGCTCTCGAATTCTTCACACCTCCACTTTCTATCCGATTTGATTTTTTTTATTAGATCTGATTTTTTTCACTTTTTTTTTTTAGATCTACAAATTTTTTTCAAGATCTTTCTCATTTTTTTTAAGATCTCTTTTTTTTTTTCACAAATCATAAATCTTTTTTTCAAGATCTTTTTTTTTATTAAGATCTCCAAATCTGAAATATTCCACCAATATGTTGGATATATTGGCTATGCCAATGAATAATAAAAAAATTACCTTCTAAATAAGTGGATAGGTCAAATTTTAATCGAGGATGCTTAGAAGGAATGGAGGCTGCAGGATGCTTCAATGACTCTCCTTTGATGCAGATCTTCTTCTCCAATGGATCCTCTCCAATAGTGCTCCTCTTCAACCTTGCTTGGATAGAACCTGCTTTGATACCAAATGATAATAATGGTATAGCTCTAATACCAAATGATAGAATAGAATAAGATTACAATGACCAAAGAGGGACGGAAGCCTCACAAATATTATTGATCATGAAATCAGATTACATAACAATGCAAGAGCTGTAATATTTATAGATATTAGATAGCCTCATATGGATAAACATGACACCCTATCAAGAACCAACTACGAGATGATAAGACCCATCTCACATGCACATGTAATTACTACTAATACCAATATTGAATGCTATCCAACATAACAATATTGAATGCAAGTCACTAGACTAGAGTGCACATGTTGCACATTATTAAATAAAAGACAATGCAATAAAATGCAATAAATATGCCTATGCTAAATTATGCTAACATATCTTTAGGTATCTTCTCAATTCTTCTTAAAATATTTGTCTAAGTGACATTTTTATTTTGGGACTAAAAAGAGTCATTCTTTTTCTTCTTACATTCACATTAGTGAAATTCATTCTCTTTCTATTCACTCTAATGTACATCAAATATCACATTTCGATTTGGGTTCTAAAATAATCACATTAAAACTAAGGAAACCTATATATTGGAAGTCATGCCCAGGTAATGGTTAACATAATTGAATCGTAGAGAACTTTCTCTTCTCTATCTCTTATCCAAACTACACAAATAAAAATTCGCATATCTTCTTCAACAAAACCTTACATGGAAGAAGTTATCAATGACCACATGATTAGAGGATTAATAGTGGGTGCCTACTAGCTAGTTTCTCTATCCAATCATTAACTCAAAGAAAATTTGTACCTCCTTTCTATCTTTCTAGAAAAACATAACTTGAAACCACCCCAAAATCTTACCTATTCATAGCACACCTTCTCGACTAAATACTTTGTTGTTGATTGAAAAGTTAGTATAAAATAATATAAGCTAAAACATAAAATCCACTTATAGATTGCATTTTTTTCTTATCTTTTTCTTAAGTTGTGAGGTTATGTTCTTCATTTTCTTCTTCCTTTCACACTCTACCATCATAGTTTGTATATTTTTTTATTTACAAGTGTTTTTCAAGATCCATTATTATCATACTCATTTTTGGGGATTCATATTTCATCCGACTTAATTAACAAAAATCAAATTTTCTTCACTTTTTCAAATTTCCACGTTGGCCGGTGTCGATCGAAGGAATTGTCATCAATTTACCTATGGATCTCCTTGTCACTTTCCAAATGGCTCTTTTTGGTCATTCTTCAAAGTCGCTCCAAAAATAGTATTCATCACATATTTAACGTTCCTTTTGAATTTCTCGGAAATCATCATACCCACCTAGAATTTTAAAATCACAGTCAAATACAACTTCTTTATTTCATTTTCATTAGTTTTTGCCTCATTTGTAAAACTATTGATTTCCCACGAAATCAGTGGTATTGGTTTCCTAACCATCATCGGTCACCTATAATATTTATATATATTGATCAACCTAACTACCATCACCCATCCTTTGTTTTAATTTTTAATTAAAACACCAACCAGTTTCACCTCCCAAAATCTATTCTCCTTCATGTTTTTTCCAACATAACGCTAATTCACATGGTTTTGACTCATAGCCAAGCCAATGCCCTTGTGTTTCACGATATCCTTAACCCTTGTGTTTCACACTATCCTTAACCCACTCCTAGCTATCCCATCATCATCTTCTATTTTCTATGGATCCAACCTAGCTCATCACCATTAGTTTTCTTGGCGATGAGGAGTTTGCAAGACTCCTCTTGACTAGAATTTCATTTCCCTCAATATTATCTCGCCCACTCATCTACCTGAGACTCCTTAGAATAGTTGGTATACGACATGCTCATTCCTATCCCTCCAACCCTCACCCCATTCCACATCGAGATACCATGAAGCTCAACATTATCTTCATCCATCTTACCACCTGTGGTGTCTCAACTAGATCCCACATCCTCTATAACTGCTACACCTATGGCATCTGTCACACCTATAGTGTCAACTATTCCTTCATCATCCACCTTAAGCATAGCCCCATCTACACCCTTCACCTCATATGTACCAGTTGCATCGCAACCACTCATGGTGTTGGCAACACATACCCCATTCAAAAACCTCATCCTTTCTATCCATGAGTCTACCCCCTATTACCACAAGAGTCCTTACAACTACCCATATACTTATACATATCACCAATAACCCCCAATCTTGTCTATCATCTATTTGAGATACCTTCTACCTACATTTATTCCCCTTTCACAGAGTTATCATACTAGGCACCACTATATACTACGATGTTGTCCATATCATACATCCATCATGAACCTACTTATACCACGAGAGGGTGCCCAATCGTCAAAACCACCAATGACCTCATCAAGATGATTATGGAAAAGATGCAAACATTAGATGCATTAGTTTTTGCTCTCATAACTCCTTAACTTATGATTTACAATGGGAGAATATACAATTATATAGGTTGAGCAGCTCCTTAAAACAAGGAGTCAACCTTAATCTTGAATCCCATAGAATCCTCAACTTCTCCCAGAATATCTCAACACCCCATCCCACAATATCCTCAAAAAATTATCTATGTGAGTTGGTTTACCAACCAAATAACTCACTTACATTATTTAAACTTACACATTATATTATTATTATCTCACACTCACTTAACTATTACAATATTATATTATCATCTAGATAATATAATTCTACAAACATTATTAATGTTCACAATAACTAAATATTAATTCCTAACAACACCATCATCTAATAAAAATGGTGAACCTTCAACCAATGCAAAATGTCCATGAAGTTCACGTTGTTTTTAATCCGTACTAACCATTCCTTAATTTCCTCTTATCCCCTATATCAAGGAGATTCTAGGATGAGCTCCTCTACCCACAGAGGAGATAACCTCATCTACTCCTTCACCCATATAGGAGTCCCATTCGTCTCCCCTTCACCCATGAAGGATTCCATAATTTCGTTTGATGTTATTTCACCATCTACCTCACAACTTAATGAAAGATCAATGGTGTTAATTCTCTGATCCACGGGAGAATCATCCTTGATTTCTTCTCCACCGAAATAAGAATCTACCTCACGCCACCTGTCGTCTCTCCTACCCATGAGAGATCCTTTAGATTCCCCATTTCCTATTAGTGACCAATCCCATTATCATTTCGGGATCCCATTGATCTGCTCTTGGATCTTTTACCTATAGAGTCCAAGGCTAACTAGTTCCCTGTCTCATAGAAATATTTTATAGGGATTGCCACTAAACCAACAACATATCCTCTTACAGTGGTACCATTTTCATGCCTAGACAAACACTTGGATTATGTTGATAATTACATTCTTTGGGAATGCCTTTGGTTACCCTTTTCAACCCAAATGTAGATGTCACTTACTGATACCTCCATGATCTATCCGAAGGTATTTCAAACAACTAAATCAACCATGACCAGCCGGTTGAAACAACTTCTTCTTCTTCCTTTCCTACATCCAAACCTTTAACCATAACAAGACCCATTCCTATGCCTAAGAACCTACCTGCACCTATTAATTCTCCCATCACTAGACCTATCACTACCCTTGGTGTCATGCAAATTTCAAGCCTTGTCCATCCACCCATCAAATTGGACTTAGCCACATTCTCACAAGATTGCTTAAAAACTAATCCTCCACCTAAAAAGAGGACCCAAATTTTTAGGCCACACACACCAGTTTCACCCACACACGCCTCTGTAACCTTCACCCCTTCCATATCATCCTAGAGCTCACCCATCTACCTTGGTCAAGCAACCACCTATCCAAGGCAAATCAAAAGCACCATAGCCCACCTCTTCATCACAATCCTTTATTACACCCAACCTTCCATCACAATCGTACACCTTTGCCATTACCCACATCTTTCTTACCACCTATACCCCCACCAACTACCATAACCCCATCACTACCTATGACACTTACTTATCTTTAACCCATACCTTCCACCCGACCTCTAGCAAACCTTTACCATAACTCCATTATCACCATGCCTAACCCATCCTCTTCTACTATCATCCTCTCTCCCTTCTGCATCATGTACTTGTACCTCACCTTTACCCAAGAAGGTGAAATCCAAGGACAAGAACCCTCTACCCTCTAAACACGTAGTTAAACCCACAACACCTTCTATTGATAGTTCATCTACCACAACTTTACCTAAGCGGTACCATCAAAACCGAAGACAAGTACCTACAAAACCAAAGGTCAAACGTATCACAACTCTTATAACACGTCTTCCACCACAATCATCCGCACCTTAACCCAAACCCACACTCACTTCACACTATGATCCATTGGCAAGGTCTTATGCAACATTTTAGCTAACCTTTTAGAGATGACGGTCATCACATTACCACTACTTAGACCTTACAACCCACTCAAACAAAAACCAAAGGGGTTTGACAAAACTAAAATTTGTGCCTACCATCATGTGCTAGGACATGATGTAGAAGGTTGTAAGGATATAAAAACCGTTCTCCTCCAATTATGTCCTCCTGAAGTAAATTTCGACGATGATGATCTTCTTGATGAGGACCCTATTCCATCTTCACCTATCACCATACATCCTTGCCCACTACCTATTCAACGACCTACATCACCACCTCCATAACCCTTTTATCCACCTCCAAAATTTGATATCAACATGGTTTGCATAAGAGAGCTTCGCCAAAACCCTACAAAAAAATCCATTACTCTAACTCATTTCACAAGGTTCTTACCCCGCATTAGGTTTTTTCCATCATGTTGTTATACTACTCATGACATACCTTCTCCATCCACCTCTCTTCCTTAGATTAACATGATCCAAGTTGCCACTCATGCCCAAAAGACAAAGGAAAAGTAAAATAAACCATCCCATCCACTAATCTTGTGCCTAACATACCATCTACACCTACACCCAAAATCACCATTTGAGGACCCACATACCCTATTCTTGATGGGGTCACACATCGTATAATGATAAAAAAATTACACCAATCCCCTCTAAAAATGTCTTTGTATGATCTTGTCCAAACCTCTAAATCTCATCGACAAAGCCCTCATGGAGGTTTTGCAATCCATCAAGGTTTTACCTAACAACCCCACACAAGCGACCTCTATTATTACCCCTAACCATGTGGCCTCCTTACCAAATATTCTCCTTCTTCTACCCCACTCCCACTCATCAAGTGGCTTCCCTTAATTCTCGATGAGGAGATCGTACCTCTCTAATCGAGATGACCACGATCTCACTCTTTTCATCTTTGTCTATATCGATAATATTCACATTCAACGCATTATGATCAATGGTAGTGTCATCATCAACATCATATTCTCACATGCGTACAATCAAATGTGCATCCCTTCAAATAAAATTCATAATAACCCAGATTATGTTGCACTCCTTCAATGATGCCATCACTTCCACCCTTGCCACCATTATTCTTCATGTTCGTGTGGGCCCCCATACTATGCCAAAATTATTCTACATTTTAGAAGGGAATTCCAAGTATAGCGTGTTGTTTATCTTACCTTGGATACCTATCATGGGTTGTGTTACTTCAACTTTACATTAATATATAAAATTTTAACATGAAGGACATAACTATACCATCCCAGGACCCTTTTCCATTTAAAACTTGTAACATGTTGTACCGACCTAATGATGTCCTCATACTAGTTAAAGCATCTACCACTTCTCCTTCACCCAATGCCCCATCCATGCAAATGTTGTCACTACCTCATCCATACCTACCTTTTCTATTCCCATTGTTGTCATACCTCTATAGCCAACCCATCTCGCTAACTCGTCTAGTTCCCAACCAATATATCCTTCTTCTTGTCATTCACCTAGTAGTTCATCTATTACTCGCTACACATATATCCACTACCGATCTCTTAGAAGGTGTTTTTCAATGTCTCACTCTAGGGAACACCACTTGTACACCATAAACATGCTCCTTTCTCCACATGAGTATGGTAACCTACGCCAACATCCTCGTTATGACCATTGCATAGGCGAGGTCTTCCCTTATGGTCCTCCCCACCTTCACACCAACTTAACATATGGGGGACTTGATACTTCCACCTATTCACCTAAGCCACCTTCCTAAAAGTGGACATTTTCATCGACATCCAATCTCTCACCAACTGCCACTTTTCCCACACTTTCCTTCACCGATGTGCATGGAAAGTATTTGGCTTTGGGTTCTATGAACAAGGCCATCATACTATCATCCTGTGTACCACATGTAAACACAAATACTGCAGTGGTATTGGCTTTTCCAAACCATCTTCCAAGAAGGCCCACATCAACCTCATTGAGCACAACAAACCTTCCCCAACCCATTTACCAACATCACCACCTTCACCCATGGAGCCTATAGATCCCAAATATATTTCTCCTAATATCGTTTAACACACATAAACACAAAGACCGTAGTGGTATTGGCTTTTCCAAACCATCTTCCAAGAAGGCCCACATCGACCTCATCGAGGACAAAAAACCTTCTCCACCCCATTCACCAACATCACCACCTTCACCCATGGAGTCTATAGATCCCAAATCTATTCCTCCTAATATCGTTTAACACACATAAACATAAAGACCAAATTGGTATTGGCTTTTCCAAATCATCTTCGAAGGCCTACCTCGATCTCATCAAGGAAATAAAACCTTCCCCACCTGTTCACAAATGTCACCACCTTCACCCATGAAGTCTGTAGATTCTGAAACTATTCCTCCTAACTTTTTTCATGAACACCATTTCCTTGGGACCTCATACTTATCAACATGATGATGAGGATCCCTCTTCTCTTCCTTTTACACGTATCCTTACTTGATCGATAATGATACACCATCCATTAACGTCATTCAATGTCGGAGACAATGAGTCTATCCTCACCTACCTTAGTGCGAAGACTATTATATTCACCGGTCATTTCCTTCGAGATGCAAACCATTTTAAATGAATCAACCATTGAAATCAATATTAACACTCGGGATGACTGCATATTCTAAAGATAGGTCGAGTCTTTAGACGTTCTTGAAAAATAAGCTTTCACTTCTTTTCTCTAGGATTATAGCAACACTTTTTCTTGGTCCTATGTTGATATTCTCGGTATTGACCCAAACATTGCAGTCCACATTTTTGTAAGCTTGTTCCTAAAGCCAAACCCATAAAACACAAGCTACAAAAATTCATCCTCGCATTTCCCTTCTTGTCAAAGGAGAACTTCAGTGGCTTCTCTCGATTTCCTCCATCCTAACCATTGATTATCCTTAATGGATCTCTAACATTGTTCCTATCACAAACAAAAAGCAATAGGGACGACTCCATCTATGTATGGATTTACGTGACCTTAATTTAGATTTCCCTAAAGATGACTTCCCTCTACCTAGTATAGACCAACTAGTTGATCTCACCACCGGCCATGAGATGTTATCACTCATAGATTGATTCTTATCTCATATCCAAATATTACTCACCCCGGAAGATCAACACAAAACCTCCTTCATCACTCCTTGGGACCTTCTGCTATCGAGTCATGCCCTTTGGCCTTAAAATGTTGGTGCTACATATCAATAGGCTATGACTTATATCTTTCATGACATCATGCATCACATATTGGAATATTATGTAGACGAACTTCTTGCCAAATCCAAACATTGATTTGAACACCTTTCGACTTAAGGTCATTTTGACCATCTCATCAATCAATATGTTTTCCTCAACCTAAGAAATGTGTCTTCACTATCCTCTCAAGAAAAATTCTAGGTTTTATTGTTTCTTTGCAAGGCACAAAAAGTTGATCCCTCTAAAATCAAGGCTATTCTCAAAATGCCTCCACCTACTAACCTTCACCAACTACATAGTTTGCAAGGAAAATTGTAGTCTATCCATCATTTTATTTCACAACTTTTAGACCACTTTGCCATCCCTTAAATCATCTCCTCAAAAAGGAAGCCTCCTTCAAATGGGACAATGAATGCTAGAAATCCTTTGAGGCCTTAAAATAGTACCTTCTCCAACCACCTATACTCATTCCTCCTAAGGATGACCAACCATTTTACCTTTACATTTCTACTACGGATCATTCCTTGGGTTCCATGCTCGCTCATCATAACAAGAAACACATGGATAAATTAGTTTATTATATAAGTCATAAACTTTTGGATTATAAAACACAATACACCCATGCTGAAAAACTTTTCTTAACCATAGTTTTTTTCACCACTAAACTTAAATCAGATTATGTCTTGAATCACAAAACCTTCAACTGTCACAAATACTAACCCCTTACATTACATGTACACCAAATCCTACTAGTACCAAGGTGCTTCAATTTGGCTCATGATTATTGCAGATCTAGACCTTGAATTCACTCACCAAAAATCTATAAAGGGCTAAACTATCATTGGCCAACTTGCGAGATGCACCTCTCTCAGAAAATCAATCTTTTAAATTTGATTTTTGGACAAATTCATTCTAATCTCTTGTTAGATGATAATGTTATCCAAATAACTCTCCTAGTTATTTGGGTAATTTGTATAAATATTTTGGATCTCGGTTCCTCAATAAATTTCATGCACACTCAAGCTAAATTGACACATTTCCTTGGTTACATTTTCCCCTTGGCACCCCTTCTTTTCCTCAAGCACCCTTGTGCACTTTCTATTCTCTCCTTCCACTTTCCTTTAGATATTTTTCCACTCCTCCCTTGTTCCCACCTTCTACACATTCTCTTTCTTCTATATTAGTTCTTCCCCGCACATACACCTTGCACTTGCTTCAATCAAATTTGAGTCCCCACCCTCCCAAACACCATGCTCATTACTTTGTAATAGTTACACATTGACCATGTTTTCTCTACTCACCAATTTGCCCCATTTCCCCGTGTACATCATGCACACATTTCTCCATATCTTCCTCTATTTTCCTCTTGTGCCTTGAGTCTGTTTTATTTTAACATCCCGACCTTGTGCCCTCATTTTCACCCTCTTATATGAAGTCATTTACGACATGCTTGATTGTGCCACGTGCACCAATCAAAGTGCAACAATAGGTGCCAAACCCTTACAACAAATCAATTCTTGACACATGGCGAAAAAAAAAAAATTCACAATTGGCCATCATTTCAGCCAATCCACATGCACCACGTGTTTTACATTTGCCATGACTCTGAGATCCTCTAACAACTATATATTTTGCTACAGAGCTTAGATCGGCATGTGCCTAGACTTGTTAGAGAGCTATTGACATTAGCTATAGTCTTTAGGGAATTAAAATTCAAATTCTTGGCTAGTCTGGTAGGTGAGAAATGGGAAAATATCTCTCAAGCATTGATGAGAAGATTTGATTGCTCCAACCACCTGATTTGATCTAATTCTCCCTTCTTCCTTCTTCAACATGCCAAATAGGCTTAGGGAAGCATATTTCACACATCTCTAGGAGGATTTATATGCATTGAATGCTTCTTGTTGGTGGTTGTATTTCAAATTTAGGTTTTCCCTCCTTCTCTTCTCCTTTTCCAAATTTATCTATAAATGTAAGAGTTGGGCTCATTATTAATGTTGGACACTCTAGATCCTTACACATTTTGCTAAGGACTTCATATTTTTGTATTTTTAGTTGCGAGACATCTAGATCTCACTCTCACATATGGATATCGGCCTCCTTCATCATTGTAACATCTTTGTGTAGTTTTGGAAGTAGTAGAAGCATCATTTTATGACTATTCTCTCGTCTAACATGTTTACATTCCTTCTTCTATCCTTTTCTTTTGCATTATATGCTTTGGTTGTGCCATTTCACATCCCTTTTAGTTCCTTATTTAGTTGTGTTCCATGAGAATGATCAAGTTAAATACGTGTTTAGCTATGTTACTCATGTCTAGCCTCCTTTCACGCATTTCTAGTCATTTCTACTTAGAAGAGATAGTTTTCATCCCTCTTTTATGGTTTTATCACCTTTTAGGTAGTTTCCTCTCATGTTATCCTTTTCTTTGGTCCTTGACATTGTTAGCTTATTTTTCCCTTCCAAGCCTTTAGGAATAGTAGTAGCAATAGAAATAGATAGAGGAACCGGCCTTCTCCGAGATCCGTCCCAAATGCACAAGATCCCATGACTTAGGGATGGTTCTATTGTGATATCATACATCTCAAACCTCCCATATATGAGATGTGGTTGCATGTTTGGGTAACCAACATTTTTGCACGCATACACAGTGGGACCAACATTGAAAGCTAAAATTTCATATCTTTGATTTTTGGTGTGTGGAATTAGTATTTTAGCCTTTAGAGGCTCATTTAAACACATCTGGTGACTCCCAACACTTCCAAATCTCTGTTTTAGTAGTCTTGAGCACCTTTCATGAGAAGAGTGCACACAAGAAAAAGTGCAATAGCTGAAGATTCTTTCAAGTACCTCTAACTATCCCCGAGAAGAGTTCATTCTAGAAAGTCTAGGTGCACATATTCATCTCCATCATGCTATGCCCATTCAACTCCTCAAAATATATAACCCACGCACCTTGTAATGGTGCATCAACCACCTCCTCCACTTAGAAAATTTTCAAACTTCACTGGAGGAAGTCCCTTGGTTCTAGTTGTGCAACATGATATGTTGAATGACACACTCAAGAGTATTCCATACGTTACTGGTGAGAATCAAGTCACCCCTCAGGAACATATCCGAGCATAGCAAATATGTGTTCACTCTATTTGATCACACATGATGATGTAGCAGTCAAGCTACTTGTAGCCTCTTTCAAAGGTAAAGCACTCTAATGGTACTGAGGCCTGAGACTTAAATCTTTTACCACCTGGGATGAGCAGGAACATCTCTTTACAATTACTTTGAAGATAAGTCAGATCACCTATCTTTGGTAGAGAAACTAACAACAACAAGGAGGTCACTTAATGAGCGGATGACTAATTTCAACATCATATTTTGGAAGACTTGGAATAGAATCCCTTGGTGGTAAGACCTCAACCCAACATGATTTTCTATATTATCGAAGGTGCTCAATAGTGATATCTCAATCATGATTTAATCCATGGGAGGAAGGACTTTACTAGTTGTTTATAGTATTGCAGTAAGGAAGAAAATAGTCTTATTTAGGTGGGAAAGATAGCTCCTAGACCACCTATGCCCTTGTTCCTAGAAATTTCACAAGCATCCCATCCTTCCATGTGCCCTTATCCTTGTTCTCTGAGTAAAGTGTGCAACCGGTTGCCTCAACATCCTACTCTCTGTGTATTAAAAGGAAGATGAAGAGTTTAAGGCCATGATTAGAAACTTTTCAAACAAGGTCGTATCATTAGAAAAACAATAGGTGCAAGCCTATAGAGGTAGTTCTAATTAGGCACATGGCCAAAGCAATCGACCTTCATGGAATCGGTATGGAAATCAAATATACATGTCCAACTAGTAGAATAATAGATGGCATCCTAGTGCACATCTTCCCTTACAAGTTTTTCATCTTGCACCTTCTCTTCCAGCACTTGGTGTGATTTAAGCACTTATTCCGTTTAGAACAACTTGGCACAAGAGTCGGAATGGTGTTTCCTCCACAATATGCCTCATAGTCAATATCATTGTGCCAATTTTGCGTGTGCCCAATATTTTATGATCTAGAATGCTTCGATATTCAATCCTTCAACAACTACCCCTAAAGTAGGTAACCAAGAAAGACCCCAAGTTCCTCTAGATACAAATTAGATTTTATTTGGTGTTGAGGACTTCTGTGTAATCAACCAAGCTGCAGAAGATACAAAAAAACTATGTGCCCAAGTTGTGGACAACACAAGATACAAGAAGAGAATGTTAGAATCAAGCACACAAGTCATGATACCAGTGACACAAGCATATCCTTAGAAGTAGAAAGATGCATCAAAGAATCCATTAGTAAAAGTGTCCAAATCCCTACATAAGAGATCCCACGCAAATCTCATTCGAAGCAACATGTGCCCCTCCTTTGGTAGGTCAAGCCTCTGCTCTAGCAAAGTCTAGGATTCCATGTTTAAATAGTCAGAAGGGATGTTGTTCCCCTAAATACAAAAGACAATGGGCCATCAATTTAGCATTATGGACCAAATGAAGAGAACAAACATAAATGTCACAATGTGGGATGCTCACGACCATTCCATCTTAGTAGGATCTGCATTGCATGAAGTTACGGAGCAACTCCCACGTGTTGATCTAGTTGTGCAAAAGCCACATGCTTCTATCAATATCTATCAAGAAGAAGAAGAAAGCAAGTAATATTTTTTTAAAACCCCACCCTTTTAGATGTCCTTAATCATAGGCAAACACCTAGTGCATAATTGCATGATTGACTCATGCGCTAGTATACATTATGCCTAAGAAAATTCTTGATGTCTTAGAGTCTGAAATATAGCCCTTTGTCTAAAGGAGTCCTATAACTTGATGGCTCATTTTGTCACCACCTTAGGAGTCATCAAGGATCTTGAGTTAACCACTGGATGCATGTTCAATTCGACAATAACTCAAGATGTGTCAATTATCGACCTACCTCCTTTGTTTTCCCTATATCTGTCAAGGGAATTTACTACTAAAGTGGGTGGTTACTTCTCTTGATTGGTTTCATATGTTACTCAAGACCGGATATGGTACCCAATTTACCATACAATCTAATCCTATATTTTCCTATCATGTGGGCATATGTCCCATCCCTCTCCAAGCTAATTATTTAATCCAAGAAAAAAAACACATTCTGAAGAGTAGTCTCTTCCATCCTCTATTCTAGACCTAGTTTTGATGAATGGGTAGAGAGGCACCGTAAATTTGATCCATGTGCTTTAAAGAATTGGAAGCTTATGAAACTAGGCTTGGTACTTACTACATTCTTGAAGAAGAAGCTATGTTGTCGCGCGCTCAAGAAAGAAAAAAGTTGAAATAGGTTTGTGGAAGTTGTAATTTGATGGATCAAAAGCAAAAATGGTGTGGGGGTAGGAGTTGTTCTCATTTCCTCTAAAGATGATAAATTATTCTTCACACAAGTTATAGTTCACATGCTCCAATAATGTGACAAAGTATGAAGTGTTGATTCATTGCTTTCTCATTGCTAAGAAGAAGAATATTAAGACATTGCAAATATTTGGGGACACATAATTGGTCATCCACAAGGTTACCAATAAATTACAAATGAATAATAAGCTTCTAAAAGCTTATAAGCATATAGTTTGGGACCTCCTTGGGAGCTTTGATACTACTGAATCTTTAGGTGGTTCCACATAAAATGAACAAGGAAGATGACCAGATGGGCACGCTTGGATCAGATTTCTCTCCTTCTAAGTATTTTTTTAAAGGAAACACTCACCACATTAAGATGGTGATCCGGCCATCCATTCTAGACAAAAATACCGGTTGGCGAGTGTTTGACAGGTGACGCATAGATCATCTAGTTTATTCAGAATGAAGCTGAATTTTCATCAAGTATACAATCTAACTTGCATGATAACTATAAGTGACCAAGTGATATAGCTAAAGACAAACAATTTTCCTAAAGGGCTGGTCATGATTATTCTGGGTCTTGAACTTGCAAGAGAATTCCAATTTAACACATGTGATAAATCGAAACATATTTCTTAAGAAAAGAAATATGGAAAACATCATCCATTCATGAAAAAGTAGGAGGTAATGCTAAATGATAAGCTACGGGGTTGATGACTTAAACTATTTCAAAAAGGTCTCACAAAACGAGGTGATAACTTGGCAACCCTACCAAAATTTATAGAACTCTTTTGCGGTTTAACCCGAAGAAAGGCCTTCTCATTGAATTCAAATTACCTATCAACCTTGCTTGAAGTTAGCATAACTATTTTGCCTATCTGTTGCTTCTTTTAAGTGTTAATGAATCATTTTAATTTCTTCCATTTCCATAAGGATTTCAGGTCCAATTACATCTCTATCCTCAATGTTGTCCTAACTAACGGGGGTTACTGCATTTTCTTTGGTATAATGCTTTGAAAGGTGCCATCTTTAGAGAAGCATGATACATCTTATTATATGCAAACTTAAATAATGGAAGGTACTCTTCCCATTTATATTGCTGATCCATGCTGATACATCCGTAACATATCCTCCAAAACTTGATTAACTCTTTCGATCATCTGTCCATCCATTTTCTGGATGATACGTAGAACTAAAATTTAGTTTGGTTCCTAGAGATGCATTAAGGGTTTGCCAAAACTTTGAAGTCATTCTAGGATCTCTATTAGATATGATTAATTCAAGTACTCCATGTAATCTAAAATCTCATGTACAAACCTTTTTGCCAAAAACAGGAGAATCATCCTTAAGATTACCGGTAATAAAATGAGCTTCTTTTGTTAGTTTATCCACAACAACCAAAATAACATATGTTTATTTTTGATATAGGAAACCCTTATACAAAATCCATGCTTATTACTTTCCATTTGTACTTTGGGTATCTTTGTGAGGATACAATAAAGCTGGTTGGATGCATATGTTCAAACTTTAACACGTTAACATTCCAAACAATGTGTTACAAAATCAATAACGTGCTTTTTCATCCCTTTTTATAAATATTGTTGTTTTATATCAACAAAGCATCTTTGTAATACCAAGGTGCCAGAGAAAGGTGAATTGTAAAATTCTACTACTAATTTCTTTCTTAAATCATTTAGCAAAGGTATGTATACTCTATTTTTAAATTGTAAGATTCCTTCATTGTCAAAGTGAAATCATTTATATCTCACATCATTTGGATCTACAACAAGTGTTGTTTTTACTTGCTGAAAATAAGAATCAGATTCCATAACACTTTTTACTTCATCCTTAAACTGAGTTCTTAATGTTATAAGAGTAGAAATGTGCTTCTATGACTTAGAGCATCAACTACTCTATTTTCCTTTCCTTTAATGTAATTTATGTCAAAATCATATTGAGACAAAAACTCTAACCATCTTCATTATCTTGCATTCAGATTTGGCTAAGTGAAAATATACTTCAGCCCAAGATGATCAATTTTTAATTCAAAAGGTTTACCAAGAAGATAATGCCTCCAAACTTGAAGTGCATGAACAATGGTAGCAAGCTCTAAATCATGTGGAGCATAATTCAACTCATGTAACTTTAGTTTTCTACTTTCATAAGCTATGACATGATCATTTTGTAACAAAATACCTCCAAGACCTTCCCGATGCATCTATTACAATAGTAAAGTCTCCATTAGGGTCTGGTACAACTAAAATAGGTGTTGAAGTTAATTGATCCTTCAAAGTTCTGAATGCAAATTCACATTTCTCATTCCAAACAAACTTCTTATCCTTTTTCTGCAATGAAGTTATTGGTGCAACAACTTTGGAAAAATATTTTACAAATTTTCTATAGTAACAACAAGACCCATGAAGCTTCTAACTTCATGTACATTCTTTGGTGCAGGCCACTCAATTATAGCTATAATTTTAGAAGGATCTACAACAATTCCATTCTTACTTATAACATGACCCAAATAGTGCACTTTTGTGTCATAGAAAGAACATTTAGATAGCTTACCATATAACCGTCTCTTTCTCAAAATTTCCAAAACTATCTTCAAATGCTCATGGTGTTCCTCAATAATTTTAGAATATATGAGAATGTCATCCAAGAATACAAGCACAAATTTGTCCAAGTATTCTTGAAAAATATTGTTCATCAAATTCATAAAAGTGCAGAGTGCATTTGTTAATCCAAAGGGTAAAATTGAACTCATAATGTCCATACCTTGTTCTAAAAGTTGTTTTATGAATGTCCTCATCCTTAATCCATAATTGATGATATCCAGATCAAAGATCTATCTTAGAATATACCGATGCTCCATGCATCTAATCAAATAGATCATCAATTCTAGGGAGTGGATATTTGTTCTTGATTGTTTCTTTGTTTAACATTCTGTAATCAATGCACAATCTAAGTGTTCCATCCTTCTTTT
This sequence comes from Taxus wallichiana var. yunnanensis, assembly GCA_018340775.1. Taxonomy (NCBI): domain Eukaryota; kingdom Viridiplantae; phylum Streptophyta; class Pinopsida; order Cupressales; family Taxaceae; genus Taxus; species Taxus wallichiana. The sequence goes on along the minus strand of CM031242.1, from coordinate 603,913,186 downwards.
TCACAAAGATTACTGGTGCTCCCCAAGGTGAAACACTCGGTCTAATCAAACCTTAGACAAAAAATTCTTACAACTTGTGCCTTAAGCTCTACCAATTCAATAGTAGTCATTCGGTAAGGTGCCTTAGAAATAGGCTCGGTTCCAAGCTTGATTTCAATTGTGAAATCAAATTCTCTTTTGGGTGGAAGACCTAGTAACTCTTCCAGAAACACATCACTAGTTTTGTAATAACGATATCGTTCCATGAAATCACTTTTCCTCAATGATTCAGAAATTTTTACTACATATAAGGTACAACCTTTATTTTTGGCCTTTTTAAGTTACATAGCTGACAGTTTCCTAACTAAAATCTCACGTTTCACACCCTAAATCTCTATTGTTTTTTTAGGTCATCTAAACAACTAATATGTTTTTCAAAATAGTCCACTTTTTCTTTATGCTTAGCTAACCAATTAACACCTATGATTACATCATAAGACCCCAAAGGAGAAACATAAAGATCAACTTCGGTGGAAAAACTAGGTAAGTCAAGGACTGCCCCAAAAAGACACATACTAACTATATGAACAACATTGTTTCCATAATGTATAGTCCATGTTTTATCCATTTTTCCATCTTTTCTTTTTATTTTGATGCTAATTTACTAGAAATAAAACATTCTGTAGCTCTTGTATCAAAAATAATAGTTACAGGTATGCCAAATAACTTACCCGAACTTCTATGGGTGTGACTTGTTTTTCATCCTATTTGTCAGCTACTATGCAGTGTGTATCTTGTGTTGCTGATTATGATCATCCTTTTTCAAAGGACATTGGTTTGTGTAATGATCCTTTCCATAGTTATAACAACCTCCTACAAGTCCCTTTTTAGGCTCAGATTTATTTCCAGCCTTAAAGTTATCATTTTGACCTCCATAGGACTTCTGTCCATTATTATTATTCTTGACAAAGTTGTTTCATGGATTTCCAACAGACTTATTTGTTGTTGTTTTCTTATTATTATCAGCTAAAACTTACTTTTCATACCAAACTTCTTCCATGGTCCTTTCTTAGGTGTAAGAGATGATGAAGAGGAGTTGGGAACTTTCTTCCTCACTTCCTCCTTATGAGCAAAAATTGCCTTTAATTTTTGTTCTTACCTTATGGATTTTCAACAACCCCTTCCATAGTGGTTGGGCTGTGAACATCCACCTCTCCTCCTATAATGGGATTCAATCCCATGATGAATTTATGTATCCTGAACTTCTCATCAGTTTGATACTGAGGTACATACTTAAGGAGTTTAGTAAACCACTCCCAATACTCAATTATAGTTAGCTTTCCTTGCTAAGTTATGAAATTCAGTCATTTTCTGATCATAATAAAGTTGTGGCAGCCAACATTGCCTAAAGTAACCTTTAAATTGATCCCAAGTGATATTAGTTTCATCAATATTCAACTCAGCCTTACGGCTATCCCACCATGAAGATGCTTCATGGGAAAGCTGATATGCTCCCCATTGCCTTTGTTTCTTCCAAGAAGTTCCTTATTGCAAAGTACTTCTCCATTTCACTGAGCCAATTCTCAGCTCCATCTCCTAATGTGGTGCCATCAAATTTAGGTGGACTTATCCTTTTTATATCATTAGTGAGTTCAATTTGTAACCTAGCCTTTTTGTTTTCCAGCTAATCATAGCATGTTCACATTGTTATTATCAACACCCAAATTGGCATTTGTCCTCGGGAGGTGGCTTGATTATTATTACCAGCATCTTCTTCCTCCTCATTTCCCATTACTTGTTGTTCAAGTACAACCAAATGATCTCTTGTGTCCAACAGGGAAGTAAGGATCTCATCAGTTTTTGGGTAGTTGTTGCTCCTTCCTCAGGTGGAGGATTATTTGCAACATTTCCTCTTGTTCTAACCATTTTCTATTAACAAGAAAATTTAAGTTTTATCAGATTATGGACACAATAGGTCCAAGAGTATAACCTTCAGCTCTGATACCAAGATGTAACATTCCCATTTTAAGACTTTAGAAACAAGGGAATTTTTTTACACAATGTTCTCTATTCTAAATAAAACATAATTTAGAACACACATTCCATGCCAATCAATCTCATAATAGATAACCATATGCAGCTGTAAATGACTCGGTGAATTACCGATCTCTCATTACATGACTCGTCTCTAACCGATCTCTCATGTTTGTCTTTAAGTATTGAATACTTTTATGTATACTACGTATACTTGGTTTTCTTACCCTAATCTGGGTACTGAGTGACTGTTTAAAGAACCTATCTGAATATTTGTTACCAATATTCATCTGAAATCATGTTCCTTAAACTAGGTGACATAGGACAATGCAACCAACAGTTTGTGATACTTTGGCCAAAGATTTCCAACATACTGTTCATGTTACTATTCCTAGATGACATATTCATCAAATCGAATACGTCCTTCACCTCACTCTTCTGTTATCTAGAATGGTCTTCACTAACTTTTGTCAGTCCACTTGCCCAAGGTTTGACCCTAACCTAGGTTAGTGACATAATTTGTTATAGGGAGACACTCACGATGACTTAGGGTATATGGGCATACTCATCCGACCTAAGTCGATCGAATGTGCCAGGTACCTAAGTCATAGAAAGCTACTTCCTATTCCAATTCATACTTGCTAGCTTGGCCTAGAGAGAAACTAAGTTCAAGTCCAGATGTGTGTAGATCTAGATGAACTAATGCGGAAGGGTGTTGCAACATGTCAACTACAACATTGTATCCTCGTGAAGACCTTAGTCTTCACGAAGGTACAGTTCTACGTAGTTGGCATGTGCCAACATCCAACAGAACTACTTCATCACGATGTACATACCCCTAGGAGGTCATTAACACTTAATTAATTTTGGATTAAGATTCAAATTACAAAACCTTTCCAAACCCTAAATCCAACACCCCTTAAGTTCTTCATCCATATTTGATTTAATTAATATTAAATAACTTCATTAACTCATGATTGCTTTTATGTTTGTTAACTTTGACTTGCCGAGCAATTATCCAAAAATAGAACAACATACATCATAAGGTTAAATTAATGTAACTCAACTATTCAAATAAGGTGTAACAACCACACAGGTTCAACTAGAGCAGACTTCATAGAAAATGAAGTCTGAATGATTAACGATCATAAACACCATTCTTTCACTTTACATTCTTTTGAGAGAGGAAGAGTCTTCCTCTCTACATGGTTATGTGTTAGGGTTTATCATACCCTTTATATCTTTCACACTTTCTATAGTTTAATTGTATATTCAATATACATCCCATTATCATAATATATTATTTAGATAAAGAACGTCATCTTATGCAACTTAATAAGTTGCTTTCAATTAAGAGAGAGATTGAACTATTTCTCTTCATCCAACTTATCAAATGACAACAAAAATAAGAATACAAATAGATATGCCAAATATCAACAAGATAGTATTCCAACTACCTTCATAAAATGTACAAGAGAAATTACACAACAATTTGAAGTAAACCTCCAACCTTTTCAATTCATCTTGATAAAATACACAATTTACAAGACTATGCATCTCAAACAAACTGCATGTCAATCAATACTAAGATCATTAAAGAATACAACTTTTCCTTTTCAATACATCTCAAGAATGAATCGGAGTTCTCTTTAAAAGAGCCAGACTTTAAATCAGCCAATACATCATAAAATTTATTGCCTTCTTTTATCACTTACGAAGTCCATCTAAAATTTGCTAGCATGGGTCAGTTCATTGAACTGAGCATGATAAGCACTAAGCATTAAAATGAAGTGCATTCCACTAATTGTTCCATTAAAACAACTCTTCTTTAATGAAACAATTAATGTAATCATTCAAATAAAACATAAGTAATAACAACCATAAAAGAAGCACAAATAACAATCTGAATTCACTTTTAAGAAAAGATCATAATATAATCAACAAACTACTACCTTATATCGATAAGTATTGTCCTAAACAATTACTCATTTATATCAAATAACAACTCCTAACATTAAATTATTTCATAATTCTTTTTGAATTTGAAATATAAATTTTAACTTCAATAGATAAACAAAAAGAGTTACTTTCAGAATCAAGACCTTCTTGTCATCTTTACCAAGTTTCTAGAAAACATGTGAAGACAAGTTCATTTCAGCATCGTTACGTTTTTAAGATGAGTCAACCATCAACTTAAATAAATAAGAGATTCACAATTCAGATGTGACATCCTAATTCTTGGTCAAATAAATATAACCTAGGTTCTTAGATTAGGCCTCTTATTAACAATGGAAAAGTACTTCCTAAAAATATGTTTCATTTCAATTAACTGAAACAATTATTATTTCCTTAAATATAATTTAAGTAGAGAAGTAATTAGTAACAACTACTAATCAATTACTTAATAAAAGTAATACAAATGATTCAATTAAACCTATGACAGTTTTATATAAAGAAAGGAGAATGAGTTGAAGAGAGTAAACAGTTACAATTTCCTTTATCATTCGGTTAAACCAAATTCTCATATGCATCTTTAGAAAAGAAGAGTCTACATCCTACCCATCAAAATAGTTATTAACTTACTTACAACCTTAATGAATCTTTCTATATCATTGAAGATTTCAGTCATTGATTCGAAACCATTTATTCCATCAAAATAAAGTAAGACTATAAAAAGATCACCCCTTAATCATGACCAAACAAAGAAGGAAGAAATCATCCATTGAGTGCACAAAGAAGAGTCCATCTGAAAAAAATTTCAATTTCATAATGATGCATGACTCAGCCATTGAAAAAAATCAGTCAAGAAATGGTTAAGTTTTCCTTTCTACAGACAGAGCTCAATGAAACATGTCATGAATCGACAAGACATTCGATTCCACACAAATAAACAGAGATCAATAAAGCTTATAAACCGAAATGGTTTGGTTGGTTCCATATACAAAAGTAATAGTCCAAAAGTTGATTATACATTCAATGATTCCCATGAACGTACCACAATCAGCTCATAACATGTTAGTTAACAAACTACAAGGAAGTTTCCAACTCTGGCGAGTAAGTTTTCATCACCTCACCCAAGCCCAAAAAGGACAGAAAATCAAACTTAAGAAATTCAAACAGACCTAAGAAGATAATCACCATAACGACTTGGAGAAGGCCGACTACTAGAGTATTTCAAACATCAAAAAAACTTCAACCAAACAACCATCTCATCTTCCAGATTTCAATAAACCAGTAATCACCTTACAGAGTTTCGGAGAAGAGAATTCTAGTAACAAACAACCAAAGTATAAGACAACTTTCATTCTTATCTCCTCACGAGTTCAACTTAATAGTAATTCCAAATAACAAAACTTACCCAACTCCCATCGAAATTATGATTCGAAGCAGTGGAGATTTAAATAGTATAAAATAAGAACATGATATTTCTTCTAAGATCTTATACAAGTTGAAGTATAGAACACCAACAATTCCATAAACCTCAAACACCCATTAACCTTTGTTTTTAAGCGAGTTTGAGTTCATACTAAAGAACAAAGTATACAAATATAGTCCCAAACAAGGAGTATAAAACTTAACAGAACAAGATACAGTTTAAAAAGGTATTCTTCTACCTTTCAAAACAAGCAAAGGCATTCAGTATAAGCATGCAAGTTTACCAGTATAAATACAAACAAGATGTCCATTCCTCACTTTCACACAGTTTGTGTTCATACAATGAGATAAACATATATCCATACAGATCGCAGAAGGAGTAATACAACTTTAAAACTCAAAGATGCATCAGAGAAAAGTACCCATTTACATACTACTTTCAAAAGAGACTTCCAGTTCAAAGCTCAAGACAAAAACTACTTACTCAAACTCTTTTTGAGAGAGATAGTCCAGAGTATATATATTCCAATCAAAACACTAAAGTCTCGATAGTTGTAAATGCATTTCACCATTTTAACTCACTTAGAGAGAACACCCAAAAACAACATTATCATGCAAGGGTTCCAAAACCAAAAGCACAGATTCTTTCAACAAGAAAGCAAATAACTAGAAACAAAAATAGAAACCCATTTATCTCATGAGAGCAGAGTTCATTTTAATGAAACATTTAGAGAAAAGAAAGAAATCTTAATGGATAGAGCCTATCATGCCTGATAGTGCTTCTTCCGATTCAAGAAGACTTCTAACTGAGCTTCCAACACTTCTTCTTCTCCAAGCAAGATCAACAACCAAAAATCTCTTTCCCCAATGTCTCATATACTTTCCTTGAATCAAAAATAGACCAAGGAAATAAAAATAGCCATAAACTAAAAATAGAACTATTGGTTCAAGAACCAGATAGCTCCATGCAGAGAAAAAATCGAGAGCATGAATGACCAAACAACCTCCAACAAATCCACTGCATGGTTTCCTAGGTGGTTTTCTCACCAAAAATGAGGCTCATTAATGCCATTAACTCTCAAATTCCCACCTATCTCTCTTTTCACCACCACCATCCAAAATTGGTGAGACCCAATTCAACTTCTACATGCATCACTAAACCTTAGTGATGACTCCACGTGGACTCCCACCAAATTTCATGCTTCTTAAAATTGGCAGTTTTACTGTCATTTAATACAAAAATCAAATCACATTAATAGCTTAGGAACCATCACCAACTTACCACTTTCCATATACGACCCTTAGGTCCCCTTTCCACATTTCATTAGTTTAGGATAGATTCCATTAGCTTAGGATATGACCATAGGATAGTTTAGAAGTATTTACCTTAGGTTTAGAAACATTTCAATAGGTAAATTTCCATCTTAGGTTAGGTCATAGCTCATAGCCATTTAGTATTAGGTATAGGTTAGAAATAAGCCTAGCATCACCTTAGGTTATTTCCCCATACCCCAATTTAGAACATGTAACCTAGGTTAGGATGCTATCCCAATGAAATAGGCATAGATAAAAGATAGGTACATTTACCTTAGTTTAGAATCCCATTAGGATAGATCTCATAGGCCTAGGACTTAGTTTTTATTTTTTTCCTCCATAGTCTTGAAGTAGGTCTCATACCACTTGATGACATTAGCATCCTAAAGAGATCAATCAAGAAGATCCGAGCACATAACATACAATGAATGTAGGCATGATCTTACAAGAAAATAAAAGAATTTGTAAACATACAAGAGTTCAGTCCATTATGTCATCCAACCTCTGAATGTCAAGTTTACTTTAGATCAGATCGGGTAAGAAGATTTAAAACATACCTTGGATCAATGGAATTGATCAAAGGATTTGTTAATAAAAGAGATAAGTTTGCAAACTTCATTTCCAAGGATTACAACTTATCTATTGATTGACTTCTCTTCAAGAAAATATTGATGGTGTGTTTTTAAGATGTATCAACAGGGGCACAAATTGAAAGAGTGTTAGCATAATTTCATGATGGATTCTTTGGTGGACACTTATCTTTGCTAAAACTACTACAATGAAGATCATAATGGTAAGTATCTTTTAGCCTACTCTATTTGTAGATACACACAAGTGGGTCACAAAATGAAAGGAATGTGCTTTCTTTGTAGGAAAGAAAAGATTGATAGTTCTTCTCCTTGACCCGATCCAGGAAGATCAACCTTTTTGTGCGATGGGGTTTGAAACTTCATAGGCATGATCAATATTCCTTGAGGGCTGGACATAAGTGGGTGTTGACATCTCTGATTACTTCACCGATGGACAAGTTGTGCTCGAGGAATCAACCGAGTCGGTCATTCGTAACTTTATCGAAGGCATAGTCACAAGGTTTGGTATTCCTCAAAACATTATCTTTGATAGTGAAAAATCCTTCCTTGGGACCAAAATCACGATCGGGCTCTAAATATGGCCATTTATCTTAAAACCTATTCCAACTATTACTACTAAGGAAATGCGTCTCGGCATAGTAAGAAAAACAAGAACCTAATCCAAATTATGAATTGCATAATGAACATCAGCTAAATATAGTGGCATAAAAAGGTCTCGTGCGTTTCTCTGGGAAGATAGAATCATAGTAAAAAAGGCAATAGGAACTTCTCTTTACAATCTTGTCCATGGTAAGGATGTTACCCTTCCTTTGACACTAGAATTGAATTTGCTAACGATTTCCCAACAACTGGAATTCAAAGGTGTAGACTAGAGAGAAATTAGAATGGCAAAGCTGGTTGATCTTGAAGAACTAAGGAACTTTGTCATGATCAAGCTAGAACAACATCAACAAGTAACAAAGAAATGGTTCGACAAAAAGGCTAAGCCTCAAGCTTTCAAAGTTGGGGACTTGGTTTTAAAATGGGATGCTAATAGAGCTAAACCAGGGTGCCATTCAAATTTTGATGCACTTTGGAGTGGCCCATACATCATCAATTTCTACAAGGAGGCTAACTCTTTCAAGTTAACTCATCTTGATGGAGGCACGCTGCAAATCCCATAGAAATGGGATCTATCTCAAACCCTTCCATTAATTTTATTGCATCATGTTGTATATATTAAATTAGTTTCAATTCCTCCAAGTGCATTGCACACACATTGTTTTTGTACATAGTTCTTTCTTCTCGCGCTACATGCGTGCTCTTCACCGTTATTCTAGAATGAAGAGATTCTTTTAGCATTTGCAAGATTTAGAATATAGTCAAGGAATGATCTTCAAGTGGCTCCAGGGGTAGTTTCATGATTACATAAGTAGACTCCATGCCAAAAAGTCACCAAAAATGTTATCCAAGTAAATCTCCTAGTGATTTGGGCAACTGGTATAAGTATTCTTTCTCTCATTTACTCATTAAAGGTCACGCATGCTCAAGCTCAATTGGAGCGTTTCTTTGGTTACATTTTCTCCTTGGCACTCCTTCATTTCCTCAAGTGCCCTTCCACGCTTTTTGTTCTCTCCTTCCACTTTCCTTTTCCTCTTTGTTCTACTCCTCCCTTGTGCCCACCTTCTACGCATTCACTTTATTCCTAAGAAATTCTTCCCTATGCGTGTGCCTCAAAATTACTTCAATCAACTAAGTCCCTAGCCATCCCATGCATCATGCCCATTACTTTGTACTATTTTTTCCTTGACCATGCATTCTCTTCTCACTAGTTTTCCTCGGGCACGTCATGCACGTGTTTCTCTATGCCTTCCTCTTTTTCCTCCATGCCTTCCTTTTTTTCTTCCGCACATCCTTACCTCACATCCTCCTTTGCACCCTTCTGTGCCAAGTCATCTTTTTGACATGCTTGAGTGTTCCATGCGAAACTAGTCAAAGCATGCCAATAGGGTGCCAAATCCTTGCAACAAATCAATGACTAACACGTGGTAGAAATAAAAAATATTTGCACAATTGGCCATCATTTCAGCCAACCAATGTGTGCCACATGTTTTGTATGTGCCGAAAAATCGACATCCTCTCGATAGCCATATTATTTTCTATAGAGCTCAAATCGGCATGTGCCTAGAATTTTTAGAGAGCTCACCGACATCAACTATAGTGCTCAAAATTTAAATTCAAATTCTTCATGGATCGGTAGGTGAGAAATGGTAAAGCGTCTCTCACGAGCATTGGTGAGAAGATCTGATTTCTCCAACCACCCGAGGTTTATCTAATTCACACTTCTTCCTTATTCAACATTCCAAACGGGCTTGGGGAAGTGTATTTCACACATCTCTAGGTGAATTTGTAGGCATTGAATGCTTCTTGTTGGTGGTTGTTTTTCAAATTTGGGTTTTCCCTCCTTCTCTTCTCCTTTTCTAGATTTATCTATAAATGTAAGAGTTGGGCTCATTGTTAATGTTGGACACTCTGGATCCTTATGCATTCTGCTAAGGACTTCATATTTTCTATATTTTGAGTTGCAAACCTTTGGATCTAGATCTTGCATATGGATATCATCCTCCTTCATCATTGTAACATCTATGTACATTTACGGAAGTAATAGAAGCATTGTTTTATGACTATTCTCTTTCCTAACATGTTTTCATTCCTTCTCCTTGCCTTTTTATTTGTGTTGTATGTTGGTTATGTCATTTAACATCCCTTGTAGTTCCTTATTTAGTTGTGTTCCATGAGAATGATCCAAGTAAATATGTATTTATTTAGGCTACTCGTGCCTGACCCCTTTCGCACATTTCCTATCATTTCTGCTCAAGTCAGGATAGTGTTCATCACTCTTTTACGGTGTTATCACCTTTTAGTGTAGTTTCCTTTCATGTTATCCTTCTATCCTTGGTCCTTGGCATTGGTAGCTTAGTTTTCCCTTCCAGGCACTAGGAGTATCGTGCATGAGAAAATAGATAGAGGCGGCATTCTTTGGAGATCCATCCTAAGTGCACAAGGTCCCACAACTTAGGATGGTTCCATTGTGGTCTCAAACATCTCTTTGAGCTCTTAGGATGGTGCACATTTGAGAAATGGAAAAGATACATTCTTGTGGTCTCAAACATCTCGGAGCTCCCAAGATATGAGACATGGGTGCACATTTGAGAAACCAAAAGATACCATTTACACGATGATCTTATTCTTTGATGGTTCCAAATGTTAGCATGATGGTGGTGTTGGTGTTATCCTCATTCCATTCCATTATGGGCTATGCCATTATCTTTCAAACTAGACTTTTAATGTACTAAAAATATTTTTGAATATGAAGCACTTGTATTATGCCTTCAAACCGCCATCCCCTTTAATGTTAAAATGATTAATATTTTGGTGACTCTCAGCTGGTTGTAAACCAAGTTAATGGTATATACCAATGTCAGTAATGAAATAATTCAAAAGTATAAGCATCATGTAGACATACTTTTGAATTCCTTTGTCCGTTATGAAATTCAAACCAATCCACGTTCCACTAACAAATTTTTAGATACCATAGCCTACCTTGCTTCTCAGATACCCGCCTCACCCTTAGACTCAAAAATATTTATCACGTTACAAAGGCTGCAATCACCTTCCTATCTATTTTGAGACGTCAACCTCATCGGAACCATTACACCTGACCCACGTGACCTTTGGTATAAGTAGTTTACAGACTACCTTTCCTATCAATTATACCTCCAACCTTACTCGTAATGGCCAATGCACATTTCTCAAAAGTTTCTCTTGATATGTCATCATGGGTGTCCTTCTTCATAAATGTGGATTTTATGGTATCCTCTTACTGATGCCTTACAAGTTAATAAATTTCTTATCTTGTCAACGAATTTCATGATGGAATTTGTGGAGGTCACTTTAGTGGCTTAGCTCTCACCAAACACATCCTCTTCTTGGGCTAGTATTGGCCCACCCTTAACCATGATTTTTGTGACTACATGAAAATCGTTGTGTGAAATTCTAAAAAATGCTAATCTTCATTTCTCTCAATGGGGTTTGGATCTTGTCGGAGAGATCAATCCTCTTTCTTCAAAATGTCATCAATGGATTGTTATCAAAACCAAATAATACAATAAATGGGTAGAAGCCATCCCCCTCATCTCTACAAAAGTCAATAAAATATGTGAATTCATTAATCATCAAATCATTTTTCTCTTTGGCATTCCTCATTGCCTCATCACTTTGATAATGGAAAACAATTCAAAAATAAAACCCTACAAAAACTTTGTGACACCTTTGGCATTCAAATTAGTTTTTCATGACCTTACTACCCATAAAAAAATGGCCAAGCTGAATCAACCAACAAAACATTGAACAAAATTATTATGAAAGTGGTTGATTATATGGGAAAGGATTGACACACTCACATTCCTTTTGCTTTATGGGATTATCTTACTAGTATTTGTGTTTCAACTATGGCCACACAATTTTATATGGTCTACGGTATAGAGGTTTTCCTACCTCTTGAATTATAGATTATGTCCCTTTGTATCTCACTCGAATATATTCTCAACGATGATGACTTTCTTCATGACCATTTGGCACAACTTGAGTTATTACACAAACGTCATCTTAATTCTCTTTATCATCTTCAAATCTACAAAAATGAATCAAACGTGCCTATGAAAAATTTGTTCATGAATGAACCTTTCGAATTCGGTGACCTCTTCTGAAGGAAAATCAACATGTAATCAAAGAGGAGAAAAGTAAATGGTGAAAAATTTCTCCTAATTTTCTTGGATCTTATAACGTTATTCATACCTATAGATCAGGTGTTTATCATTTATCTTCACTCGATGAAAAAACCAAACTCAGAGCCCTCGATTCCCCTACATCTTCAACTATTCTATTATTGAATCAGGTCCTATATCACCTTTTGTCTATTTAACGCTTGTTCCTTTAGCATCATTCACCTTCTATTTTAACTATATTAAGGATCCATGACTCAACAAGAATCATGTGATTACCTATCACTTTTTCAGCCCTATCTTCAATATGATTACCATGACCCTACTCACGGCATGATTCTCATGGATACTTTTCATCTTTTTCAAGATGGAATCCCATGGTCATTCATCACGTAAACTCTCTCTTGCATAGTTAGCCTCTATGTGCTATGGTTTTTCCTTCAAACAAAGAGCCTATTTTCTCTATAGTCTTGTCCATGACTTAACAGTCTAACAACAAAATAATATCAAAAGTAAAATGGGATTCAACTCCTTAAGTCAAACTTTTAGCAAAAATATGACTCCCTCAAAAAGGACATCCATTCTCTCTAATCTCGCTATTATAAATAAACTTCTCCCTCAAAGGAAATCTATACAAAGCTAGCCATATTGTACTTAACCTCTATAAAAGAGGACTATTCTTGAACAATAAAATAAAATATTCGAAATCTTCCCACATCGATCAAATTCACAAAGACCTCAAGGAGATAATGTGCTCATCTCATAAAAATTCCCACATTGATTAGTCTATCAAAACAACAAAAAGGAGAAAATAATAAATTTTTTGTCATGGACTTTCCTATTTTGATCTTAGGTCTCTTGCCAAGTAGGCATGCTTTGTCTTACACCAGGTTATGCTAAAAACCAACCATTTTCACCTCATTTCCTTTTCTTTTCACCCTAATTTCCTACCTTCTCAAGGGACTTGCCACAAACACAACATTTCATGATCATGTGAATTTCTTCACCCTTAGCATAGTCAATCATGCAACACCTTCGGGTCTTTCATTTCATAATCCAATCTAAGGTATGGTGAACTCGTTATGGTTCTTATCAATTAGGCAGCTCTTTTGTCTCCTCCTACCATTCACCTTCTTCATTACTTATTGATTATCCTATATAGGACTAGACCATTGATACCTACGTTTTAAGGATTCCCCTTTCACCAAAATCAATCATGCCTAAATGACCTAAACTCAACCATACCTAAAATGACCTAAACCTAACCAAGCCTAAATGACCTAGAATCAATCATTCCTAAATGACCTAAACTCAACCATACCTAAAATGACCTAAACCTAACCAGACCTAAATGACCTAGACTCAATCATGCCTAAAACTAGATACACCCATTCCTCTACCTCATCTTATTTTCCCTACCTTATGGGAGAACTACATCAGCCTGAGGCCCCTTTTCGTCGGGGTTATGTAGGCAACACTCCAAGGGCATGGGGCCCTTGGAGGTTAGCTCAGCCACTCTTTTCCCTAACTAATTCCCCCATGTTTTCAATTAACATTTCACCTTACTTAGTTTCCATTTTTCATAAATACTTGGAAATTAAACAATTAACAGATGTAAATACTTACCCTTTTCTTCACAACATCATATCATACATCCATCATTTCACATTTCCATGATATCAAATATTTTTGAAATCTACACCATAACATACATATACATCATCATTTATTTCCCATGTTACCAATAACTTGGAAATTAAATCAAAACCAACAAACCTTAACTCCACCATGCCTAACTCACCTAGACTCAATCATGCCTATACCTAACTCAACCATGCCTAAATGACCTAAACTTAACCATGCCTATACTAGACTCAACCATGCCTAAAACCTCAAACTCCACCATGCCTAACCAACCTAACTCAACCATGCCTACATGACCTTGACTCAAACATGCCTAATTCACCTAGTTTCCATCACATACACAATAAAAATGGAAATTAAAACCAAGTACATCATTAATACATACACATCACCATCAGAATCATCATCTATATCAATGAAAATATTGTGTATCAATACATATGTACACAACCACAAATAAATACAAGTATCTCAAGATGCTCAGATACAATCTCACTATCTTCGGCACGTATGCTAGTATAATAATCAAAATCACAAAACTCTCATGTAAATCCTCACTATCATCAAGCGTAGGCCAATATATACCAAAAATCAATACACCAATCATATCAGGTGACTAGTCATCACTCCATCTGATATCCATGCATGTCTCATATGTCTCCTCCTCCTCACCTCTAGCCGGTGACCTACCTACACCTCCCCACCTAGCATGGGTCTCGGCCTAGTCTCTTCCTACCCCTCACCTATGAATGGCCTATGTGAACTCATAGCCTCTCCCTAACCCTTCCTTTGGGCTGGTCAACACTTTGTGCTCTCATAACTATGAGTGCAGATTTAGTCCTCTCACTCGTTGCCTATTGTGACCTATACTGACATAAGAAGGGACATCTATCTCGATGGTAGTCAGATGATCCTGGTAATACCATGCCTCGTTCAGGGCATCCCTAAACCTCACCATAGACACCATCTAAGGTGGTGTCATAGGTATCACAAAACTTGTGAACTTTTTTCGCATCATAGGGTTAGCCTCGGACCATGTACTTATGCTCCCTGTCTCTTGAGGATGGGATGCGTACATATCTCTGTAGCCCAAGGCTTGCTTCTATGGTAACTAATCTCCCTTATCACCTCCCCAAACACAACCACTATAGGCTCTATGGAGGCCTCTAAAGAAATAGAATACACTCTCTCACCCACAATTAGTAGCCACAGGATCCTATATACATCCTCCAGGTGATAGTAATCTCATCCGTCAATAAATGAAAAGTGTTGGTTCTTTGAATCCCATCTATCGATGAGTGCGACCATCAAAATAGGATCTTGAGCTACACGCCTATAGCATCATATCCCAATCAATCCAACATTAGTCATATGCTCCCACTCCTCTGCAGTCACACTTGACCACATATCTACCAATAGAGGTGGTACTCTGTCCCACATATGTAGCTAGTCCCTAGCCTACATCCAACAAAACACAACATAATTACATCTTAACCCCAACACCATACCTAATCACACCAATCTTGCTTACCCCATTTACCTAATTCACATACCAACCTCCTACCCTTTACACTCATGACTCATTACCTTCACATTATTTCACCTACTCACCTATCCCATCTAGCCAAAGATCATATTTTACCCTTACCCTCTACAACTAGTCATTACTTGCCCCTTCTTGACCTCTTTTCCTTTCATACATAACACTTCTTACCCATGTTCCTCTTTCACCCTAACTAGCGCCATTATCACGGACCATGACCGGTTCTTCTTAACTAACATCAATTCTGATTAACCAAAGCTGTCAATCACCTTAGTATTGACCAATGTGCTATAATAGCGACCAACTTCACTTCTCTATCACGACCCCAAAAACCAAAACCCCCTCCTCTATTTCTTAAAAATTGACAAAAAAACCTAACAACCCTACTTAATCCCAAACACTTACACCCCATATTTATTTCTCCCCCTACTTAGCCTATATTTGACCTCATCCCCCATGAATTTCATCTATTTTTCACCCACATTTCAAAATTAACATTCCCACCCAAAATTAATCATTGTAAACTCCCCTACCTCATCACGAAAACACCTTTCACCTCGTGGTGGCATGTATAGAAGCTATGTCGGTGGTCCACCCAAACCCTCTCCCACCTCTGCCATGCCGAAATCTACCTCAAATCCCTCCACCAATCACATGTCTCCAACCACTCTCATGGACCCATCTACCTAGCTCCTCTCACCACTTAGTAACCTCCACCTCAGCCAGGTACAATGCCTTGTCTTTTCCTCTAAGAAAAATGCACAAGTCACTTAGCTATGTCATTTTCTCAAAGTCAAAAGACAACAATGATTCTGTAAAATATGGAATTTCAACTTTATAACCCTAACCCGAAAAATGACCAACATCGGTCATACCAAATTGATGTCGATAACCTTATAACTGGCATCGGTCACCTATCATTACCATTTCACCTACCTTTTTCCCATTTTGAACAAAACTCATTACTTCCAAATACCTTTTGACATTACCTACACCCATTGCACCCTACCCATAAGCTTAAATTACCCAGACATTTCCTTAATTATGTTTAAGGACTTGTTATTTTTCCAATACCTTGGCCCTACCCATGCAATGACCTATATACCCTTCCTTGACTCTACTTTTTATGACCTTTGAACTTGTGTACGGGATATAAATTTTGATGTTGTTACATCGTGTTGTTAAACCTAATGACCTTACATTGCCTATTATCATGTAGTTTACCCTGACCAAACCTTTGGTGTCTTGGAGCATAACTAGACATTCCTGCACCTCACCTACGTCATGTTTCTAGACCATATCCTCTACCATGGATACTTGAATCACTTCAACCTTGTTTGGATAAACCTATCGACCTTGGACGATGTAGAGTTTGCAAGCTCTTCAACAAGGTACCATGTAACTACCATATGTGTGCGTGTGTTTGATAACCCTTTCCCATTCCCTATTACCTAATTTGACCATTACCCTTTACCCAATGTGCCTATACCCTTACCCACAACCCACCTACCTTCACTTTCACCAACTACACATTTATCAAACCACTCACCGACTGTATACCACCTCATCAGTTCCTGGTTTGAGGGGATCACCTTCACCCACACTTGGGGAAATCCACTCTCACCCATACATGGGGAAATCACTTCCTATTTTTGTCAGCATCGCTTATCAATACAAGCTACGCAAAAAAGGGGGAAAAATGTAGACACAAAAATTAGGTCATACTACCCTTATAATTTTTTTAATTAAATTAACCATACCTTACCTATTCATATCCCATAGTGCACATGATTAATTGAATTAATTACCTTAATTAATTTAATTAACATCCTCACTTGATCACCTCACCAAGGTAACTCACCTAGCCACCTCACTCCATAACCCACTAAAACCCCCATTAATGACCTAAGACCAAATCTAAGACTATCCTAACCAACTAGGACTTAGTCTAAACCTAGAATTAAACCCCTATTAACAAACCTAAGAGGAATCGTACTCATCCTCTCGTGATCTATCACTCAAGACTCAGATGAAGATTGAAGACCATGCCAAAATAGAAATAATCAAGCTATTTTTGGCCAACCTAGATATTCCCACCTTAACCAACGCCAATTATACTTCAACCAACATCTGTCCCATAACCTTCACTGGTTAGGTTAAATACATTTCCAAAATCATTTTCTGATGTTGGTCATTTAATTCGGGATCTCACAGGAATAAAGACTTAGAGCACTCAAATTTCTGAAGCACTCAAGAAAAGGATTCACAATCTTGGATTCACACGAGAGAAACATGGAGGCTTGAACTTCCATGGCACATACATGACATTCCTTATCTGTTGATCTCTATCATTATTCCTTCATTTAATCAACTCTTACTTGATGTCATATTCAAACCAGGGGTGTGTCTGAAGATATATGCAACAAGAAGAATCCTAGTGATCTAGTAATTGACAGTAGGTATTTGTTATTTTATTTTCTGGGGGTTTTTGTAGTGTCCTTAGGATTCCAGGCCAATGCCTTATTATATCTCTTACAAAAACCTTCTTGGAAAAAACACTCATTCTTTGAAATAAACACGCATTGCAGAATGAAATAAATTGCTGGAAATAAACACATTACATAAATAAACACACTTTCTTGGAAATAAACACACATTTGAAAATGTTGTGAAAATGCTTGCAAGGAAATGGGAGTTTAGTCTCTAACACCTACAGTGACAAGTACATAACAAAATTCAACTAAATAATCAAAAGCATTTACAGAATTAACAGATCTACATGATTTTCTTAGAAATATAAATACCAATAAAACAAGGATCCTGGTTCTTGGAGGAGTGGGCCCTTGCTCCACCTTAAATTAGGATTTGACAAAGTATGATTCTCTCAAAACAAAGTGGCTATTTATTACTGAAATGTTTTTTCTTACCAAAATTCATTGTATTTCTATCACACACACACACACACGATATATATATATATATATATATATATATATATATATTTCTATCAATCTCCATAGATATATATATTAAATCTATCTATAGGTCTTTATGTATATTTCATCATCAAAAGATGCATTTACAATCATAGTTGTTATACTGATTCAAATGGAACCAAATAGTGCCCAAAATAGATGTGGAATTTAGAAACCTTGTTAGACGTATAACTGTCTAATAAGTTATCTCTGGATCTGGAGTATGAAGAATCAGAAATTTGTTGATCTGCTCTAGATTGGAAGGCCCATTGATTTCTCTAAGATTGGATTTTGTCAAAAATAAATAGATCCCCATTGATTCTGGAACTTTGGAGAAGTTTGAACCAAAGGGAACTATTCCAGAACTACATGAAAGTTCCGGAGCTATGCGCAATAGTTCCAGAACTAAGTGCTAGAGTTTTAGAAATAATTACAAAGGTTCCAAAACTAATCAATAGAGCTCTTTAGCTATGTGATGGAGTTCTAGAACTAATTCTGGAGGTTCTAGAACTAAGCCGTATTGAATCTAATGCTCCCAAAAACATGTTGATTGCTTCATACTTCGTTCTCTTGACTGATTGTGACCTATTTTATTACAAAAACTTAATTTCCACACACTTTCTTAGGTATTAAATATTTTTATACGTTAGAAATAAATCCAACCAAATATGGAAAATTACATCCTAACTTATACTAGATCAAATAAAAGTCACAAAATGCAATCAAAATTGATAAAAGGGAGAGTAAAATAAGATCATTTGTTGCACATTAATGAGACATATTTTGGCCTTATCATCTCCCCAATACTTAATTGTTTATAAGTCCCCTTACAAACTTTACTCTTCAAATCTTGGGTTTTGGATTCTGCATTCCAATTGACTACTCAGGTCAAATGGCTGAAACTGAATATCCCAGTGCTTTAGTTAAAAGTATTATATCCTAATATTGCTTTAATCTTCCTCTCGCCACTCCTCAAAATGAGTGTGATCTTGAGGATTTATTTTTTTCCATGGAGACATGGAGGTGAAAAGGATAGGAGGCCTTGTTCTCATTCCCATCTATATGCCCCTACATTTTTCATTGACTTGAGGGATTAGTGTACACAAGGCTTTAGCTCTTTCCAGGCTCCATATTAAGTTTGTGGGAGATATCACTTCTCTTCTTCTCAATGCAACTATGAGAAACTCCCATATTTTCAAACATCCATCATAAATTTCTTCAAATTTTTCCTCCTCATAAGAGGTGAAGGCATCAATACTTTTCTGTAAACTGGCCAGATAATGTTCCTTGAACCGACTATCAAAGGCATGGGATCTAAAATGTATAACAAAGGTAAATGGTTTACCATAGTGAGCCCTCATGTAGATGCTAGATGAACTAGCTTTTAATAAATGTTCAGAATCCCTCTCTTTCCATGCAATCTGATTTTGAAGTATAGAAAAAAATGCATTCAACTGGATTTCCCCTACATACAAATTGATCATGAAGCATGTATTCTTTTCCAACATAAAATTGTAGAGATAGAATTCACAGAGAAGATATTTTTGTTACTGTTTGGCTAAGGAATATGTCATGAACTCAAATTCATATTTTATTTCATGTGGAAGGCCACATGTAATTCTTGAAAGCTACTAGTGAATAAATTGTTCTTCCAAAAAGACATTGTATGCAGGAGAAGGTATCCTGTATGTGATTAATTTCTCATTCATTATGCAAACCATTTGTATCTTTACTAGACATTTAAATTTTTCTTCTTCCTCTTTGTAAAATTTTTCTTCCCATTCCTTCCTTTCCTTATTCTCCTCTACTATCTTGCTTCTTAGTTCCTCATTTGATGATTTATATGCATTAAGTTCCTACTGCAGGTATCATCCCGAACTTCTTAAGTGGTGGAAAGTCGTCGTTCGGTCTGTATAACTTGATTCTTTGAAGATATCTTTGACATAGCACTCTATTTACTGGCCAATTGACATTCTTCTTCTTCTTTTTCCATCATTTGTTATTTGACCATTGTCAATTCTTCTCGTCTATCTATGAACCGAGATGTTAGTTTCTCAATGAGCATTTCCCTCTGTTCTAATTTAATTTTGAGGAAATTTAATTCCTCATCTTTCTCCCTAATGATAAGTTCTGCTCTAGACAAGAACAAAGTCTATTTTAAGTGTTGTTTTTCCTCCTTTTCTAAAAGTTCCTTAGGAAATGAGAATTCCTCTTCTACCAAAGGGTATTTCCCTTTTTGTTTCCAAGATGCCCATTCCTCTTCTTCATGTGACTACACTATTGATTCACTCATCTCTTGAAAAGCATGTTCTTCAAATCTCTCCTCTTCTTTTTCCACCTCAGTTTGACTTGTTTGAGGAGGAGTCATTGCCATGTTGCCCAAAATATCAGCAACTTCTTTCTCCAAACCATCATGTTCTTCAATTTCTTTTAGAGTTTCTCTAGACCTCTTATGAACTCTTCTTCTTTGAGGAGCTTCAAAATGTCTTGAAGTGGGTTTCCTCCTAGAGATTCTTCTAATTTTCACTTCATGATCCAACTTAGGTGAATTGTCACTGTCAGAGATAGATATCAGTTCTTCTATTATTATTGCAGAGGAAGGGGTTTCTTTTGAAGGAATAATAGGTTTATCGCTTTGATCATTATTTTACGTCTCCTCCTCTTTTTTTGTACATTAACTCCACCTACTTCCTTCTTTTCTCTATAGGACGATAAATCTCCAAATTATGTTTAGGGTAGAAAAGGATTGGTATTCCCTCTTGATAATATCGGGCTTTGTTTTAATTTGTTAAGGAACTTTTCCCATGCTTCTTCTCCATTTTTCTTTGAAAGAAAATGGTGCTGACAAACTAGATGGACTAATCCATGATGTCTAATTATTCCAAATCCCCAAGAATACCTCTGAGCCATTGTCTAGATGGAGTCAAAAATGAACCCTAGAAGGTTTACTATATATTCTGGTTTTGTAGCCCCATACCTAAGATATATTAGCATCTTAGGGACTTCTCTTCCACAGTCTCAAATTGGCCATCATAGGTTAGGTACTTAACTACCCAAAATGCTACCCTGTCAAAGGGTTTGGGAAAGCTGGCTCTTCTGACCCCCTTTATGATTTTATTAGTGTTATAAATGTATTGGGGTTCATATTCCCCCTCTTGTATCAAGGTTTCCACTAGTTCTTTGAGGGTCCCTTTTATAGGATTAGGAACATGTACAATCGGTACCCCCGATACATTACTCATTGTATTGATAGTAAAAGGAATTACAATGCTTTTAAATTTAGTTCTAGATTCTTCTAAATTTACAACGAATTCCCTTACCAAGTTGTCATCGTATGGCTTGAGAACTTTTTAGGAACTCAAACCACCCTACTCGTTTAAAAATAGCTACAAATTCTCCAAATTGAGCAAGAATTTACGTATCATCCTATGGTTCTAACTTCTTTTTAATCCCCATGGTCAAAGAGGATGTTTCAAATTCATCTTTCTTCAAATTCATAATTAGCTTATACGAACTACTAGATTTAGTTGTGGAATTATTGTGTTTATCTCATGGAACTACTATGTTTAGCTACATAATTGATGGGTTTAGCTGTGGAATTCAAATACAATTCTTTTGCTTCTTCCTTGAATTTTCTTCTACAACTACTTCTCAACTTCATTTATTCCACCCAAATGATAGCTAATTACAAATACACCACCACTTTCTTATTCCATCAACATCACCCTCATGATTACTTGCTTTTAATCATAATGTACAATAAATGACTCATCATACCAACTTATTAAATCAAGTCTAATCACACATGCAAACTTTTAATTTAACCTTTAATAAGATCAAGATATAATTACCATCCTTGCTGATGTAATCCCTCCACCTTGATGACTCATCATTCCTAAAAGTGAAAAAGAAAAATAGTTAGAAAAGACAACTGGAATTCCAAAGAAATTCCTTTTATTTTGCATTAGCCATTTATTGAAGAGACCAACCACCATTTCTAGTTTTCAATTGGTATTTTGAGAGATTTTTTTATTTTTGGGGAAGAGAAGCCATTTACTTTTTCATTCCTTCTCTTTTTATTTTTTATTATTTTTATTTTTGGGGAAGAGAATGCCATTTGCTGGTTTTCATTCTCTTCCCTTTATTTTGGATTCATGCATCTGATTATTTGATCATTTTGGAAGAATTGGTTCTTCCATATGATCAAATTATTTGTCTTCTTCAATCTGCTTCAAGAATTCATCCCTAGTAGGAGGCTTCCTATAAATTTTTAACCTATTGTCCATTGACCAAAAGTTTCCTTCTACTACCATCAATGAGAAGTAGCTGAATAGAGCCATTTTCAAAAATATTCTTAATGATAGGGTCCCAACCATCCGGTTCTCAACTTGTCTTTGAATTTGGTACTTGGATTCAAACAAGAATGCCCAATATCCTATCTTAAATTTCCTTTCCTTGATATGTGTATCATGCCACTACTTCCTTTGGTCTTGGATTATCTCTGTCTAATGAAGTGCTTCCAATCTCATCTCATCCAACTCATTGAGTTGCAAATTATTTCCTTTTGTGCTCCATCCAATCCAATACCCACCTGAGTTGTTTTTATCAATTTTTAGTTTAAATTCAATAGGTAAACAAGGAATTTTTCCATAGACTAACTCCATATGGTTCGAACCTTGTTGTAGTCTTCCAAGTTATATTATAATCCTAGATAACCTCAGGTAGTCTCTTTACCCAATCTCTTCTACCTGCTTCAACTATTTTAGTAAGGATGTTTTCCAATTCTCTGTTTGTTACTTTTGCTTGTCCATTTGATTGTGGGTGATAGGGATATGACTTCCTATGATTGATCTGATAGTACATTGTGAAGGCCTGGATCATATTAGACATGAACTATGGCCCTTGATCTGAAACTATACTCCTTGGTGCACCAAACTTCATCATAATTCTATGCCAAAGGAAATCAACAACTACTTCTTCAGTGGCATTTGTTAAAGCCTTGCACCTCTTCCCACTTTTTCACATAATCAATACACACAAGAATGTTCTCCTTTCCTTGTGAAGGAGGACTAAAGGGACCAAAAAAATCCAGCCCCCACCTTTCAAATGGTTTAATAACTACTTGAGGTTATAGAGGCATTTCATTGGTAAAGGTTGGTTGTCCCATCCTTTGACATGGATCACACCTTTTGATGTATTTATTCACATCTTTATAGAGATGGCTAGTAATATCCAGGTCCCAAGTATCTTGTGAGATGTTCTTTTCACTAAAAGTGTCCTCTACTTGGTTCATCATGACATTCCCGAGTATTTCAAAGATTTTATCTTCTCTCACACATCTGTAAAACCAAAAAATCAAGACCACATTTAAATAACATTCCATTTAAACATTTAAATTGGGCACTGGTTTTGATTAACTTCTTCATTTTTTTCTTAGTAAAAGGGAGGAATCTTCCTATTGTAAGATAATTCACCATATCATAAAACCATGGTGTATCATCTGAAATAGTAAATAATATTTCATCAAGAAATTTGTCCTTAATTGGATCTTTCTCCCCTGTAGTGGTTAATCTTGACAAGAAATCAGCTACCACATTATATTTTCCTAGATTATCCACTATGGTAATATCAAATTCTTGTAAAAGTAATAACCATCTAATTATCCTACCTCCAAACACTAGATTTTTTCATTAAGTATCTTAGTTACTAAGTGATCTGTGTGTACAAATATTTTGTACCATGTAATATAATGTCTAAACTTATTAATTGTATAAATCATAGTAAATTCTTTTTAAGTGGTGGTAAAATTTTTTCTAAGGTAGTAAATAGCATACATTTTCCCTTTTTCATCTTTCTGTCCCAAAATTACACCAATTGAGTTATTTGAGGCATTTTTTTGGATATGAAATGGATTCTCTCAATTAGTTCCTCTCAATATTGGGGCACTGATTAATTTTTCTTTAATTTCTTCAAAAGCATGTTGACACTTTTCATCCCAAAGAATTCACATTCCTTGGTAAGTAAAATAAACACAGGGGAAGAAATTTTACTAAAATCCTTGATAAAATGCCTATAGTATCTAGCGTTCCCTAAGAATGACTTTATATATGTGGGGTTTGAGGAATAGGTAAGTTTGAAATAATCTTGATTTTGTTTTGATCAACTTGAATTCCTATTTTGAAATGTGGTGTCCTAATACAATCCCCTCATCAACCATCATCAAACATTTCTCATGACTAAGAGACAAATCGTGTTGCTCACATATTGTTAGTAATCTATCCAAATTCTTCAAAGAATCATCAAATGTGTCTCCATACATAAGTAAAGCCATCCATGTATACCTCTACACAATCATTTGTTAGATCTACAAAAATTGCTAATACAACTCTCTGGAAGGTTGCGGAGCATTACATAAACCAAATGGAAATACCCTATAGGAAAAGGTACCCTATGGAAAATTAAAGGTAGTTTTTTCTTGATCCTCAACAACAACTCGATTTGATTCTATCCACTAAAGCCATCTAGAAGGAAAAGTATTGTTTACCTACAAGGTTGTCCAAAACTTGATCTATGAATGGTGAGGGAAAATAATCTCTTAGTGTGGATTTTTTTCTCACTATAATCAACAAAAATGGTCCCATTTTCCATTATTTTTCAACACGATCACAAGAGGAGACACCCATTGACTATCTCGAGATAGGGTAGATAAAACCTACTTGAAATAGTTTTTCAATTTCTTACTTGACTATGTCCCTTTAAGGCTAAATTAATCCTTCTCTGAGGTTGTCTAACTGGTTTGATGTTTTCAGGTATAGACGTGATGGGTGAAAATACTTGGATGGATTCCTTTCATGTCTTTATAGTCCTAAGAAAAATCTAGTATGATCTTTCATAGAAGCATCAAACAATTTAGCTTATTCAACATTCTTCAACCAACTATTAATGTTTAAAATTTTACCTCGTTGAATCTCAACATGTTGGTTCCAATGTATGATGAATTGATTTGTTGAAAGGGTTACATTAAGGTGTTTAGTGGACATAGATGTGGTAATAACATATGCTATGTAGGAATATCTCCAAAATTCCTTGAGAAAGAATATTGGAAAAAGGACAGTAATGAGGTAGATTATGATACTTATCTCATTGTCGGCCAAACTCCTCACCACTACTATTTCAAAAATTCCTCACCATTTTTAATATCTTTGAGATCGAAGATACTAATTCATCCTCTCCCCACTATTTCTTCCTCTCCCCAAGATAAATCTCATTCTTCCAAATAAAAAATTATTTGTATTCACATGGTTCAAATTGTTGGTGTGGTTTTGGAGACAAGTGTGAATGTTCGAGAACTAAATATGATGGTTCTCAAACTAAGTCCATACATTCCGGAACTATACTAGATCACTCTAAGGAAAATACGTGTTCATTTAATGGTTGATTAATCATATCTTCCTTACCTCCGTACATGATCCCGCAACTTTATCATAGCCAAAGAAGACATGTTTTTGCTTATTATTTTCGTGAGATCATCTACCCATAATTGTTCTTGATTATCAATAAAAGGTCATGCACAAGGATATGAATAAATTTACTTAGAATTCTTACCATTTGATATATTCATATCACCTAATCTCGCAATCAATAAAAGGCAACAATCGTAGCTAATCATGGTCTTCCAAAATAATGGGATAACCAAGTGTTTTACCTTTTGGTCATAATATAAGGAAGTCCACCGGATATTCCCATGACTCCACCATAACTACCAACATCTTCAATAAATTCCTTCTCGGTTTTGCTACAAATTGATCTTCCATCTGCAATATGGTGCCGAGGGTCAGTATACCCAAGTTAATGGTAATGTTTTCAAAGTGTCCATTGTCATCACATTTATAGTTGCTTCCAAATCAACCAAAACATTATGTATATCTTTATTCCCTATAGAGACGAAATAAAAGGGCTTCCAGGGATCTCCACATTTGGGAAGTAAGAGTTTTCCTCTCATAAATCAATAAGTTTCCCATCTAGCTTAATAGTCTTGGGACTGCTTCTTTCTTCCAGGTCATTTTAAACATAAATTTTGATTAATTTGTTTAACTCTAGAATTTCTTTAATTTCTTGATAATGGTATTTCAATATTTAATTTCCTCAATTCTTACAATAACTCGGATTCCTTTGATTTCTATAACCTCTTTAAATCTCTCTCTACGAAATGGAGTTTTAGTAGAGTTATTCGGCTCCTTATATTTTTATTTTTCATCCTTCTTAGGAAGAATAACTAGGGATAGCATTTTCCATTTCTTTTATCATTTAAGGGGTGGAATGCTAATTATTTTTCTAGATCTAGTTTTAATATCATTACAATTCATGACATTAAGATCAACCGATTTTTCTTGTTCTCTTCCATAGACAAGAATTGTTTGTTTGTTTCGGGATAAGCCATTGGTTATGTTGGTATTTGTGTTTGAACTACATTTTCAGTCTATGAATTTTGTGTTGGGGAACCTATTATGGCTTACTGATTCTCGATTGGGATATATTCTTCCCCCGATCATAGTTATTAGGGTCCACCTAGATTTATTACCAAGAATAATTATTAAGGGTTCCATTGGGTAATTGAGTCTTTAACATGATTTTGTGGTGTCCTTGAAGCATACCAAGCATTTTGGCATGCCCAATCTTCGGGGATTCCATGTTGAAGTATAAGCAGCCCAAAGTGATTTTCATCAACTTTTCTTGTACTTTCCTTCAAAACTTCTTGAATGATGAATCCACCCATGAATATGTATCCATGGATTTAAGAAATTTCACTTGGAATGAATATGCCTCGAGCTAGTTTCAATTATTGTCTTTAGAACCCAAATTTTACTTCCTCTATTGTGGATGGAGTAATAGTTTATTTAAGATTATTTTTCAAGAATGGAAGAAGAGAACAAGAATTAATCTCATGGTTCATAGGTTCATAGATAAGGCACACACATATGGATAAACATATGCAGCTTGTAATGACTCGGTGATTCACCGATCTATTCATTCCATAACTCGGTAAGCTACCAATCTATTTATGTTATCTTATGTATTGAATACATATTGTATACTTCATATACTTTGTCATCCTACCCTACACCGGGTACTGAGTGATCTGTTTAAAGAACATATCTGAATATCTGTTACCAATATTCATCTGATATCACGTTGTTTTAAACTTGGTGACATAGGACAATGCAACCAACAGTAGTTTGTGATACTTTGGCCAAATATTTATAACATACTGTGTATGTCACTATTCCTAGATGACATACTCATCATTTTGGAATACATCCTTCACCTCACTCTTCTATTATCATGATTGGTCTTTACTACTACCATCAGTCCACTTGTTCTAGGTTTTACCCTAGCCCTAGATAGAAACATAACCTATTATAGGAAGATGCTCACAAAGGCTTAGGGTAGATGGGCATACTCATTTGACCTAAGTCATCTAAATGTGCAAACGTACCCTTGAGCCTTTGGAAGCTAATTCCTATCCTAAATATGCTCCTATCCAGACCTAGAGAGAAACTAGGTTCAAGTCCAAGTTCCAGATGTGTGTAGATCTAGATGATCAATGTGGAAGGGTGATGCCACATGTCAACTACAATGTTGTATTCTCGAGAAGACCCAAGCCTTCTCAAAAGTACAGCCCTACAGTTGGCATGTGCCAACATCCTACAAAAACTACCTCATCGAGATGTACATACCCCCAAGGAGATTGTTAATACATTGTTAGTTTGGATTATAACCTGATTACAACAACCCTGCCAAACCCTAATCCAATGCTCAATAAGTTCTTTCCTAAATTTTCCTCATTTAGCCCATTAAGAACTTCATTATTTTCATGGTCACTTTTAATATTTGATCACATAGTTAAACTGTCAATTAACCGTAATTGTACAGTGTTATAATATGTCTTATTTAAAAAGTACAATAACTTTTTGGAAAGGTTCAACATCCGAATATATATCCAATTTAAAGTAGACTTCATACAATTTGAAGTCTAATAAATTGTAATCATATTTCCAAACCTTTTTGGTTTATAAGCAATTACGAAGGAGAAAGAGTCTTCATCTCCATGTTAAGTGTTAGGGTATATCTTACCCAATATCCATATTTCTTAATGTATGTACAACATTCATTACATTACTATATTATATAGTTTAGATAAAGAACATCATATTCTACAACTTAACGAGCTGCATCTTAATTAGGGAAATTGAACTAAATCCCTTTATCCAACTTATTAAAGGATAACCAATTAAGCATATAAATAATATGAAGAATATCAACAAGATAGAATCCATCTCTTCCATACAAGTACAAAATAATTTACACAACCAATACAGGTAAACTCTCAACTTTCAATTCATCTTTATAACTTATACATTTACAAGACTTATGCATTTAGGTATACTTTGCATAACAACCATCTTCATTATAAAAGAATACTACTTTTCTTTTTTCAATACAATCTCAAGAATGAATCAGAATTCTTCACAAGGAATCAGATTTAATTCAGCCAATGCATCATATAAGTTTTTCCTTCTTTTATCACTTACGAAGTCCATCTACAAAAATTTCTAGCACGGGTCAGTTCAATGAACTGAGCATGATAAGCACTAAGCCTTAAAACAAAGTGCATTCCAATAATTGTTCCATTAAAACAACTCTACTTTAATGAGACAATTATTACATCATAAATATCAATATAAGCAATAACAAATGGAAAAGAAGTACATTTAACCAATTGAATTCACTTCCAAGAGAAGAACATAATATAATCCACTATATCTACCTTACAAAATTAAAGTTTAATTGATCCTATCAATTATCCTTAAGCAAACAAAAATCATATCATCTCATTGTTCCCAATTCTATCATAATAGAATACAACATTTATCTTTACTTTAAGCCAAAAGAAGGGTTTACAACATGGTTCTCATTAGGATGGTTCATCTAACTCTTAAGCAAAAGAAGAAGAAGAACCATTACAAACCATGCCCAAACACAAAACATCCAAAAAATAGAAACAATTTCATAACATGAATTTAATTATTTCATTTAAAGGACAACTACCTTAACATTCAACATTTAAGATATTCATCAGAACAGAATCCCATGTCCATCCCTGAAGGAATATAGAATCAAACAGTCTATCAACAAGTTTACATTTTCTATTCAACAAGACCAAAACATCTAATCTCTTTTTACATCATTTCAGTCAAATGATATGTACAAGAAGACTAATCAACATAATAAATCTCCATTCCCTAAGAGAATCAATAACAAAAGGTTTCAATCAAATGAACTTAACCCAACAACATAGAAAAGGAATCTTATCAGAATGTGATTCCATCCTTAAATCATTCACTACACTTAACAAAAATTCCCTTTTCTAATCCAAACAATAAGCTCATACACTAGTTCCCAGAAGAGAGAACAAAACCAACTCAAGGTAAGAAGAAAACATACTTCAAGTCTCCCTTACAATTTTTACCTTCAATAAAGCATGAGTTCCCATTTCAATTCAGAACAAATACATAGTAAAGTTCAAAAATAGCATACTATCCCAAATGAATCAAAATTTCTTTTCTCTAAAAAGAATAAGGATTCATTTACTAAATCCAATCAAGAAATAGAAAATCCCTAACATAAAAACTAACAATTCTTAATTACCCATGAGCTCAACAAAGACTGAAACTTCATTACAATATTTCAACATTTTATTACAAAGAGCAAGTGGTTCGTGGTTTCAAGAGAGCAATAATCCAAAAAAAAACTATCTCAACTTCATGTTTCCAACAGAGGAGACATTGTTTTAAACAAAACAATCAACCCAAGATGTGGGTTTCCTCAAAATAGAGGGGAAAATACTATCCCACATTAAACACCAGTGCCTTCTCAAAAAAGATGAAATAGATCCACAAGAGGAGTTCCAATTCCATTATCTAACGAAAATGTTTCCAGTTTAATTTTCCAAAAGATATTCAAACAACTCGGTTAAACTACTCTACCATATTTCCTTTGAGTAAGTAGTTTGAATTGATAGAGTTATGCTTTAAACTTTTTAAGAAATTAAAAACCCCCGACTCAAATACCAAAACCAAATCGAACATGTCTATAATACTACCAGTTCAAAACTCAAAGTACAAAATCCAAGCACAATGTCGAACACAAGCTTCTCACAAAGGTTTAGGACTACTCAAGTAAATATTCACAGGTTCAGGGAAACAACAAGTTCCCATTCTAGTTTATATCTTATCAAAGAAAACTCAAAAATACCAAACAAAACCGACACATCGTTCCAGCTTTACAAATTCCAAACACTAAGTACCAAATTACATGTACAGTGTCGAATCACAAAGTCTCAAACATGAGCTCAGATATGCACAAGTATCTTAATACGAGGCAATATATAATACAAATACCTATTAATAGTTCAGAATAGTAGAGGGCTTCCATTATCTATTTACATCTTATCAAAATCCCTATTTCCAACTCCAATGAAACACAAGTTTCTCACCAAAGTTTGAAACCATACAAGTAATAAAATACGAGTGTTGTATACGATATGAACTCCCATTAACAGTCCTAATAATACAGGAATAAACATGAGTACAAGTTACATACGGACTTCAAACAATAGTCCAGATTATCATAAGAAAATAAAACACAAGCACCGAGCTATATACGGACTTCAACAATAGTCCAGGATTATCCAAGATTCCAAACACGGTCCCATGGTAACAAGAACCTCCATCACCAATTTTCATCAAACACGAAACCAAAAACAAGATCCAAACCAAATACGAGCTCGATTACAAGCTCAAGATCAAACAAAAACTCAATCAAAGCTCAAGATCAAACAAAACACAAACTCCAACAAGATCAAATGGAACTCAAGGTTCCCACAAACACAAAACCATATTTAAATAGCAACGAAGGTCATTTAAAATAGAACACTTCAATTACCAGTTCCAAAATGACAAGTAGAGTTACAGAAATATGTTTTGCATGCATTATTTTTTTAAAAAGAACTAACACAAGGTAAGTTTCCAAACTTAATGTTATTTTGCTAAGGATTTCGTATCCAAATTTCTAGAGATTTATAAAACCCAGCAAGAAAATAACCAGATAAAACATGCAAGCCAAGAATCTCAAAAGAGCAGACTTGTTTTAATGAAACATTTAGAAGAAAGCAAGAGATCTTAAAGATTAGAGCCTATCATGCCTGATAGTGCTTTTTTTAATGAAATCAAGGAGACTTCCGATTTCCAAGCTTCAACTCCTTTTCTTCTCCACGAAAGATCAACAAACAAACAACTTTCCTCAGAATGCCTCATATACCTTCCCATGATCAAAATAGACCAGGTGAGTTAAAAATAGCAAAGAAGTGCAAGTCAAACTAATGGTTCGAAGAACCAGTTTTCTCCATGTAGAGAAAAATTCAAAAAGCATGAAAAAACCAACAACCTCCCACAAACCCGCCTTCCAAGTTTCCTAGATGGTTTGTGAACAAAAACCGAGACCAATAAATTCCATTAATTCCAATTTTCCCACTTATCTTTCCTTGCCACCACCTCCCAAGTCTGAAATGCCAATTCACATTTAACATGCAATTCCATCTTTAGTGAAACTTCCACATAAGCCTCCGCCAAGTCAACTAGCCCCTGCCAAAACTGGTAGTACTTTATGCCTTAAAAACCTTATCAACAACTTAAATGCCATTGGAACCATCACCTTTGATGCATGTGACCCATTAGGTTCCCATTAAAATAGCTTAGGATAGATCCTTAAACTTAGGTTAGTTTAGAATTAATCACCTTAGGCCTTACACATTACCTTGGGTAGTTTCCACATAGGTTAGATTAATTCACAACCTAATAGTTTTAGGCATTAGGTTAGATCATCACATAATCTTATAGCATTAGGTTTTAGGTTAAATTAAATAGCCTAGTAACCTCTCCATAATCCTTTAGCACAAAGCTTAGGTTAGGATAAAAATTCAATTAAGTAACATAGCTAGGTAGTATATATTCTTACCCAGCTTAGGATTCATAGGTTAATCCTTTAGTTTTAGGATTTTGAATCCTTCCTATGCCATGAACAGATGTATTTCATTTACGTCAGCAATGTCCTACCATGATTGATCTCCAAAGACCCAAGCACAACATACAACTGAATGGAAACACGTTCACACAAAATCTAAGAACTTGTTACAAAAAAGTTCAGTCCGATATGTCCCTCAATTTTATTGAATGTCAATTTACCCTTCATTCAACTGAGCAGATTTAAAACATTCCTTGATCACTAAAATTGATCCAAGGATGAGTCAGATAAGGAGATAAGTTTGCAAATCTTAAACCAGATTGCAACTCATCTAAAAGAAGTGAAAAATGGATTCAAGGAAGCCATTCCATTTTATTCTAATGATCTTAAGAGCAGAAAAAAGATTTATCCATATCAAGCATGATCTCCATCAATCAAAAGAACACATCTTTAAAATAAAATCACATGTCAACACTTGAAATGCAAAGGAGGAATATAACAATTGTCAAGGGTGTTACATGCTTCCCTCCTAAAAGAATCATCATCCCGATGATTACCTCTTTTTTTTAACAATTTACATCAATGACAATCAATTCATTCACTTTTCTTACCATAAGTCAAAATATATTAGAACCTTATAGTTCAAGAAATCAGCATTAAATAGTTGTTTATTCAAATCAAATAAATATCTACCCAAAACTGGCATACTTATTGTCATATAAAGATAAAATCATAAATTTTTATCAGTCAACAAAATCAATTCTGTTCAAATAGATATGGAAAAGTAGTTTTCATATCCTCTAGGTTTTCCCAAGTTGCACTCTCTTCATTAAACTGGTCCCACTGGACCTTACATTGTCTTATTTCTCGATTTCTCAAATGCAACTGGTGAGTTTCAAGCACTCGTATGGGTTTAACCATGATTATTCCTGGTCCTGGACTCTGCAAGGAATTCCAATTTAACACATGTGATAAATCTGAAACGTATTTCTTAAGTAAAGAAATATGGAAAACATCATGCATTCGTGACAAAGCAGGAGGTAATGCTAAATGATAAGCTACAGGGTTGATTACTTCAACTATCTCAAAAGGTCCCACATAACGAGGTGATAACTTGGTAGCCTTGCCAAAAGTTATAGAACTCTTTTTCAGTTTAACCCAAGAAAGACTTTCTCACCAAGTTCAAATTTCCTATCAACCCTCTTCAAGTCAGCATAACTCTTTTGCCTATCTGTTGCTTCTTTCAAGTGTTCACGAATCAATTTAACTTGTTGTTCCATTTCAGTAAGAATTTCAGGTCCAATTACCTCTCTATCTTCTATGTTATCCCAACTAACAAGGGTTCTACATTTTCTTCCATATAATGCCTCGAAAGGTGCCATCTTAAGAGAAGCATGATATGTATTATTGTATGTGAATTCAACTAATGGAAGATACTCTTCCCACTTATATTGTTGATCCATGCAATACATTCGTAACATATCTTCTAAAACTTGATTTACTCTTTTAGTCTTCCCATCTGTTTCGGATGATACGCAAAACTGAAATTTAGCTTAGTTCCTAGAGCTGCATTAAGTGTTTTCCAAAATCTTGACGTCATTCTAGGATCTCTATCCAAATGATTAACTCAGGTACTCCATGTAATCTAAAAAATTTCATGTACAAATCTTCTTGCCAAAATAGGAGAATCATCCTTCAGATTTCCAGCAATAAAATGTGCTACCTTTGTTAGTTTATCCACAACTACTAAGATAACATCATGCTTATTTCTTGACATAGGTAACCCTTGTACAAAATCCATGCTTATTACTTGCCATTTGTACTTTGCGGTATGCTATGAGGATACAACAAACCGGTTGGGTGCATATGTTCCACCTTAACACGTTGACATTCAAGGAAATGTGTCACAAAATCAATAACATCCTTTTTCATTCCTTTCCAGAAATATTGTTGTTTTATATCAGCAA
This sequence comes from Taxus wallichiana var. yunnanensis, assembly GCA_018340775.1. Taxonomy (NCBI): domain Eukaryota; kingdom Viridiplantae; phylum Streptophyta; class Pinopsida; order Cupressales; family Taxaceae; genus Taxus; species Taxus wallichiana. The sequence goes on along the minus strand of CM031242.1, from coordinate 603,878,920 downwards.
GCATCTTAGTAATGCCAGGGTGTCTAGAAAAAGGTGAATTGTGAAATTTAGCTAACAATTTCTTTCTCAAATCATTAAGCAAAGGTACATAGACTTTGTTTTCAAATCGTAAGATTCCTTCTTTATCAAAGTGAAAACCTTTATACCTCGAATCATTAGAATCTACAACAAGTGCTTTGCTTTTACTTGTTGGAAGTAAGAATCAGATTCCATAACACTTTTTACTTCATCCTTAAACTGAGTTCTAAGTGTTATAAGAGTATAAATGTGCTTCCTATGACTTAGAGCATCAACCACTCTATTTTCTTTACCCTTTATATAACTTATGTCAAAATCATATTGAGACAAAAACTCTAACCACCTTCATTGTCTTGCATTCAGATTTGGCTGAGTGAAAATGTACTTCAGCCCAAGATGATCAGTTTTCAACTCAAATGGTTTACCAAGCAGATAATGCCTCCAAACTTGAAGTGCATGAATAATGGCAACAAGCTCTAAATCATGTGGAGCATAATTCAACTCATGTAACTTAAGTTTTCTACTTTCGTATATGCTATAACATGACCACTTTGTAACAAAATACCTCCTAGACCTTCACCGGATGCATCAATTACCACCATAAAATCTCCATTAGGATCTAGTACTACAAGAATAGGTGTTGAAGTTAACTATTCCTTCAAGGTTTTAAATGCAATTTCACATTTCTCACTCCAAACAAACTTTTTATCTTTCTTCTGTAAGGAAGTTATTGGTGCAACTATCTTAGAAAAGTCTTTTACAAATTTCCTATAAGTAGCAAAAGAAGTCCCATGAAGCTTCTAACTTCATGTACATTCTTAGGTGCAGGCCATTCCATTATAGCTATAATTTTTGAAGGATCTACAACAATTCCATCTTTACTTATTACATGTCCCAGATAGTGCACTTCTGTGTCATAGAAGGAACATTTGGATAACTTACCAAACAACCATCTCTTTCTCAGAATTTCCAAAACTATTTTCAAATGCTCATGATGCTCCTCAATGCTTTTAGAATATATGAGAATGTCATCCAAGAATACGAGCACAAATTTTCCAAGTATTCTTGAAAGATATTATTCATTAAATTCATAAATGCCATAGGTGCATTAGTTAATCCAAAAGGTAAAACCGTAAACTCATAATGTCCATACCTTGTTCTAAAAGTTATTTTATGAATATCCTCATCCTTAATTCACAAGTTGATGATATCCAGATCAAAGATCTATCTTGGAATATACCGATGCTCCACATCTGATCAAATAAATCATCAATCCTAGGAGTGGATATCTATTCTTGATTGTTGTCCTTGTTTAACATTCTTGTAATCAATGCACAATCTAAGTGTTCCATCTTTCTTTTCACAAAGATCATTAGTGCTCCCAAGGTGAAACACTTGGTCTAATCAAACCCTTAGAAAAAATTTCTTGCAATTGAGCCTTAAGCTCTACTAATTCTATAGTAGTCATTCGATACGGTGCTTTAGAAATAGGTTCAGTTCCAGGCTTGATCTCAATCATGAAATCAAATTCCCTTTTGGGTGGAAGACTTGACAATTCTTCCGGAAATACATCATTGAAGTCTCATAACAACGGATATCATTCCATAATATCACTTCTCTCTTCTGTTGGTTCAATAATTTTTACTACATATAAGGTACATCCTTTATTTTTGGCCTTTTTAAGTTGCATAGCTAACAGTTTTCTAACATAAATCTCACGTTTCACACCCTAAATCTCTTTGTTGTTTTTTGTAGGTCGTCTAAACAACTAATGTGTTTTTCAAAATAGTCCACTTTAGCCTTATGTTCTGCTAACCAATTAACACCTATGATTACATCATAAGACCCTAAAGGTGCAACATAAAGATCAACCTCTGTGGAAAAGTTAGGTAAATCAAGGACTGCTCCAAAAAGACACATACTAACCGTATGAACAACATTATTACCATACTTATACAGTCCATGTTTTATCCATGTTTCCAGCTTTTCTTTTTAATTTTGATGCTAATTTACTAGAAATAAAACATTCAGTAGCTCTAGTATCAAAAAGAATAGTTATTGGTAAACCAAATAACTTACCCGAACTTCTATGGGTGTGGCTTGTTTCTCACCTTTGTTAGCTTACTACTCACTAACGTGTATCTTGTGTTGTTGATTACGTTCATCCTTCTTCAAAGGACATTGATTTGCGTAATGATCTTTTCCATAGTTATAACAGCCTCCTACAGGTCCCTTCCTAGGCTCAGGTTTAATTCCAGCCTTAGAGTTATCGTTTAGACCCCCATAGGACTTATGTCCATTATTATTGTTCTTGGCAAAGTTGTTCCATGCATTACCAACAAACTTGTTTGTTGCTGCTTTCTTATTTGTATCAGATGAAAACTTACGTTTCATTCCAAATTTCTTCCATGGTCCTTTCTTGGGTGCAAGAGAGGATGAAGAGGAGTTGGGATTCTTCTTCCTTACTTCCTCCTTGTGAGCAGAAATTGCCTTTAATTTTGTTCCTACCTTATGGATTTTTCAACAACCCCTTCCATCATGGTTGGGCTGAACATCCACCTCTCCTCCTATAATGGGATTCAATCCCATAATGAATTTCCTTATCCTAAACTTCTCATCAGTTTGGTACTTGAGGCACATACTTAAGGAGTTTTGTAAATCACTCCCAATACTCAGTTACAGTTAGCTTTCCTTGAGCTAAGTTCTGAAATTCAGTCATTTTCTGATCATAGTAAAGTTGTGGCAGCCATCGTTGCCTAAAGTAACCTTTAAATTGGTCCCATGTGATATTAGATTCATCAATGTTCAACTCAGCCTTGCGGCTGTCCCACCACAAAGATGCTTCATGAGAAAGTTGATATGCTCCCCATATCGCCTTTGTTTCTTCTGAGAAATTTCTTATTGCAAAGTATTTCTCCATCTCACTGAGCCAGTTCTCAGCCCCATCTCCTAATGTGGTGCCATCAAACTTGGGTGGACTTATCCTTTTTATGTCATTAGTGAGTTCTACTACTAGCCTAGCCTTTTTATTCTCAGGCTCCACAGGTATGTTAACATTGTTATTATCAACACCCACATTGGCGTTGTCCCCTGGAGGTGGCTGATTATTGTTATCAGCTTCTTCTTCCTCCTCATTACCCATTACTTGTTGTTCAAGCACAACCAAATGATCTCTTGTGTCCAATAGGGCAGCAAGGATCTCATCAAGTTTTTGGGTTGTTGTTCTACTCCTTCCTCAGGTGGAGGGTTATTTGCAATGTTTCCTCTTGTTCTCACCATTTTTTGTTACAAGAAAATTTAAGTTTCATCAGATTGTGGACACAATAGGTCCAAGAGCTGCAACCTTCAAGCTCGATACCAAGATGTAACATTCCCATTTTAAGACTTTAGAATCAAGAGATTTTTTTAATAATGTTCACTGTTCTAAATAAAGCAATATTTAGAACAAACATTCCATGCCAATCAAATTCAATGGATAAACATATGCAATTGTAATGACTCGGTGATTCACCGATCTATTCATTCCATAACTCGGTAAGCTACCGATCTATTTATGTTATCTTATGTATTGAATACATATTGTATTCATATACTTTGTCATCCTACCCTACACCGTACTTGAGTGATCTGTTTAAAGAACATATCTAAATATCTATTACCAATATTCATCTGATATCACGTTGTTTTAAACTTGGTGACATAGGACAACACAACTAACAGTTTGTGATACTTTGGCCAAATATTTATAACATACTGTGTATGTCACTATTCCTAGATGGCATACTCATCATTTTGGAATACATCCTTCACCTCACTCTTCTATTATCATGATTGGTCTTTACTGACTACCGTCAGTCCACTTGTTCTAGGTTTTACCCTAGCCCTAGATAGAAACATAACCTATTATAGGAAGATGCTCACAAAGGCTTAGGGTAGATGGGCATACTCATTTGACCTAAGTCATCCGAATGTGCAAAATGTACCCTGAGCCTTTGGAAGCTAATTCCTATCCTAAATATGCTCCTATCCAGACCTAGAGAGAAACTAGGTTCAAGTCTGAGTTCCAGATGTGTGTAGATCTAGATGATCAATGTGGAAGGGTGATGCCACATGTCAACTACAACATTGTATTCTCGAGAAGACCCAAGCCTTCTCAAAAGTACAGCCCTGCAGTTGGCATGTGTGCAACATCCTACAAAAACTACCTCATCGAGATGTACATACCCCAAGGAGATTGTTAATACATTGTTAGTTTGATTAAAACCTGATTACAACAACCCCCAAACCCTAATCCAATGCTCAATAAGTTCTTTCCTAAATTTGCTCATTTAGCCCATTAAGAACTTCATTATTTTCATGGTCACTTTTAATATTTGATCACATAGTTAAACTGTCAATTAACCGTAACTATACAACGTTATAATATGTCTTATTTAAAAAGTACAATAACTTTTTGGAAAGGTTCAACATCCAATATATATCCAATTTAAAGTAGACTTCATACAATTTGAAGTCTAATAAATTGTAATCATATTTCCAAACCTTTTTGGTTTATAAGCAATTACGAAGGAGAAAGAGTCTTCATCTCCATGTTAAGTGTTAGGGTATATCTTACCCAATATCCATATTTCTTAATGTATGTACAACATTCATTACATTACTATATATATATATAGTTTAGATAAAGAACATCATATTCTACAACTTAACGAGTTGCATCTTAATTAGGGAAATTGAACTAAATCCCTTTATCCAACTTATTAAAGGATAACCAATTAAGCATATAAATAATATGAAGAATATCAACAAGATAGAATCCATCTCTTCCATACAAGTACAAAATAATTTACACAACCAATACAAGTAAACTCTCAACTTTCAATTCATCTTTATAACTTATACATTTACAAGACTTATGCATTTAGGCATACTACATAACAACCATCTTCATTATAAAAGAATACTACTTTTCTTTTTCATTACAATCTTAAGAACGAATCAAATTCTTCACAAGGAATCAATTTAATTCAGCCAATGCATCATATAAGTTTTTCCTTCTTTTATCACTTACGAAGTCCATCTGCAAAAATTGCTAGCACGGGTTAGTTCAATGAACTGAGCATGATAAGCACTAAGCCTTAAAATGAAGTGCATTCCAATAATTGTTCCATTAAAACAACTCTTCTTTAATGAGACAATTATTACATCATAAATATCAATATAAGCAATAGAAAATGGAAAATAAGTACATTTAACCAATTGAATTCACTTCCAGAGAAGAACAAATATAATCCACTATATCTACCTTACAAAATTAAAGTTTAATTGATCCTATCAATTATCCTTAAGCAAACAATAGATCATATCATCTCATTGTTCCCAATTCTATCATAATAGAATACAACATTTATCTTTTCTTTAAGCCAAAAGAAGGGTTTACAACATGGTTCTCATTAGGATGATTCATCTAACTCTTAAGCAAAAATAAGAAGAAGAACCATTACAAACTATGCCCAAACACAAAACATCCAAAAAAGAAACAAGTTCATAACATGAATTTAACTGTTTCATTTAAAGGACAACTACCTTAACATTCAACATTTAAGATATTCATCAAAACAGAATCCCATGTCCATCCCTGAAGGAATATAGAATCAAATAGTCTGTCAACAAGTTTACATTTTCTATTTCAACAAGACCAAAACATCTAATCTCTTTTTACATCATTTCAGTCAAATGATATGTACAAGAAGACTAATCAACATAATAAATCTCCATTCCCTAAGAGAATCAATAACAGAAGGTTTCAATCAAATGAACTTAACCCAACAACATAGAAAAGGAATCTTATCTGAATGTGATTCCATCCTTAAATCATTCACTACACTTAACAACAAATTCCCTTTTCTAATCCAAACCATAAGCTCATACACTAGTTCCCAGAAGAGAGAACAAAACCAACTCAAGGTAAGAAGAAAACATACTGCAAGTCTCCCTTACAATCTTTACCTTCAATAAAGCATGAGTTCCCATTTCATTTCGAAAAAATACACAATAAAGTTCAAAAACAACATACTGTCCCAAATGAATCAAATTTCTTTTCTCTATAAAAAGAATAAGGGATCATTTACTAAATCCAATCAAGAAATAGAAAATTCTGAATAGAAAACTAACAATTCTTAATTACCCATGAGCTTAACAAAGACTGTAACTTCATTACAATGTTTCAACATCTTATTACAAAGAGTAAGCGGTTCATGGTTTCAAGAGAGCAATATCCAAACAAAAACTATCTCATCTTCATGTTTCCAATAGAGGAGACAATGTTTCAAACAAAACAGTCAACCCAAGATGTGGGTTTCCTCAAAACAGAGGGAAAAGACTATCCCACATTAAACACCAGTGCCTTCTCAGAAAAGATGAAATAGATCAACAAGAGGAGTTCCAATTCCATTATCTTAAGAAAATGTTTCTAGTTAAATCTCCAAAAGATATTTAAATAACTCGATTAAACTACTCTCCCATATTTCCTTTGAGTAAGTAGTTTGAATTAATAGAGTTATGAGCTTTAAACTTTTTAAGAAATTAAAAACCCAACTCAAATACCAAAACCAAATCAAACATGTCGATAATACTACCAGTTCAGAACTCAAAAGTACAAAATCCAAGCACAATGTCGAACACAAGCTTTTCACAAAGGTTCAGGACTACTCAAGTAAATATTCACAAGTTCAGGGAAACAACAAGTTCCCATTCTAGTTTATATCTTATCAAAGAAAACTCAAAAATACCAGAACAGAACCGACACATCGTTCCAACTACAAATTCCAAACACAAAGTACCAAATTACATGTACAATGTCGAATCACAAGGTCTCAAACATGAGCTCAAATATGCACAAGTATCTTAATACGAGGCAGTATATAATACAAATACCTATTAATAGTTCAGAATAGTAGAGGGATTCCATTATCTGTTTACATCTTATCAAAATCCCTATTTCCAACTCCAACGATACACAAGTTTCTCACCAAAGTTTGAAACCATAAAAGTAATAAAATACGAGTGTTGTATATGATATGAACTCCCATTAACAGTCCCAAATAATACAGGAATAAACATGAGTACAGAGTTACATACGGACTTCAAACAATAGTCCAGATTATCATAAGAAAATAAAACACAAGCACCGAGCTATATACGGACTTCAACAACAGTCCAGGATTATCCAAGATTCCAAACACGGTCCCAGGGTAACAAGAACCTCCATCACCAATTTTCATCAAACACGAAACCAAAAACAAGATCCAAACCAAATACGAGCTCGATTACAAGCTCAAGCAAAACATGAGCTCAATACAAGCTCAAGATCAAACAAAACACAAACTCCAACAAGATCAGATGGAACTCAAGGTTCCCACAAACACAGAACCATATTTAAATAGCAATGAAGGTCATTTAAAATAGAACACTTCAATTACCAGTTCCAGAATGACAAGCAGAGTTACAAAAATACATTTTGCATGCATTATTTTTAAAAAGAACTAACACAAGGTAAGTTTCCAAACTTAATGTTATTTTTCTAAGGATTTCATATCCAAATTTCCAGAGATTTATAAAACCCAGCAAGAAAATAACTAGATAAAACATGCAAGCCAAGAATCTCAAAAGAGTAGACTTGTTTTAATGAAACATTTAGAAGAAAGCAAGAGATCTTAAAGATTAGAGCCTATCATGCCTGATAGTGCTTCTTCCAAATCGAAGGATACTTCTAGATGAGCTTCCAACTCCTTTTCTTCTCCACGAAAGATCAACAAACAAAAAACTTTCCTCAGAATGCCTCATATACCTTCCCATGATCGAAAATAGACCAAGTGAGTTAAAAATAGCAAAGAAGTGCAAGTCAAACTATTGGTTCGAAGAACCAGTTTGCTCCATGTAGAGAAAAATCTAGAAAGCATGCAAAAACCAACAACCTCCCACAAACCCACCTTCCAAGTTTCCTAGATGGTTTGTGAACAAAAACCGAGACCAATAAATTCCATTAATTCCAATTTTCCCACTTATCTTTCCTTGCCACCCTCCCAAGTCTGGCGAATGCCAATTCACATTTAACATGCAATTCCATCTTTAGTGAAACTTCCACATAAGCCTCCGCCAAGTCAACTAGCCCCTGCCAAAACTGGCAGTACTTTATGCCTTAAAAACCTTATCAACAACTTAAATGCCATTGGAACCATCACCTTTAATGCATGCGACCCATTAGGTTCCCATTAAAATAGCTTAGGATAGATCCTTAAACTTAGGTTAGTTTAGAATTAATCACCTAGGCCTTACACATTACCTTGGGTAGTTTCCACATAGGTTAGATTAATTCACAACCTAATAGTTTTAGGCATTAGGTTAGATCATCACATAATCTTATAGCATTAGGTTTTAGGTTAAATTAAATAGCCTAGTAACCTCTCCATAATCCTTTAGCACAAAGCTTAGGTTAGGATAAAAATTCAATTAAGTAACATAGCTAGGTAGTATATATATATTCTTACCTAGCTTAGGATTCCATAGGATAATCCTTTAGTTTTAGGATTCTGAATCCTTCCTATGTCATGAATAGGCTATATTTCATTTACGTCAGCAATGTCCTACCATGATCGATCTCCAAAGACCCAAGCACAACATACAACTGAATGGAAACACATTCACACAAAATCTAAGAACTTGTAACAACAAAGTTCAGTCTGATATGTCCCTCAATTTTATTGAATGTCAATTTACCCTTCATTCAACTGAGCAGATTTAAAACATTCCTTGGATCACTGAAATTGATCCAAGGATGAGTCAGATAAGGAGATAAGTTTGCAACTCTTAAACCAGATTGCAACTCATCTAAAAGAAGTGAAAAATGGATTCAAGGAAGCCATTCCATTTCATTCTAATGATCTTAAGAGTAGAAAATATTTATCCATATCAAGCATGATCTCCATCAATCAAAAGAACACATCTTTAAAAGAAAATACCCAGAGTAGATGTTAATCCCAAACAACTCATTGATCTTTAGAGTAGATGAAACAACTCTTCGATTATTTGTTTTGTAATCATAAGTCCGATATAGTACTTTAAATTCAAACAAAAATTGGTCGGTGTCTTCGATGAAATCCTCTAAATGTGGGTAAATGTGCAAGTGAAATATTCTTCATAGGTGTATCATCATCATCCAACTAAATTGATAAGTAAAGGTACTATCGAGTTCTCTTTCATCTTCTCGTGTCATTTCGTAATACTTTCTCGTTTTTTCTCCCAATCAATGTGGTATGTGATCTACTTTGGTGAAGGTGAGAAATCAGGAGTAGGAGGATGACTACTCAATCATGAATCAAAATTTTCTCTAAACGAGTCTTGGGAGATAATCCTTCTTCTATTGGTTCCACTTCCTTATGGTAATTGATCTAAGGATTCCAAAGGTGGAAATTTTTCTTCTTTTCTAATAGGGAAAATGGTGCTTTAATTCTTGGTCAACTTCCTTATTTAAACTAGAGGATGTTGAAAATTATTGTTGAGATATTTTTGGGAGAAATCTACCCTTTGAGTCCCTTGGTCTACTCATAAATTTTATGATAACGTAGGGAATATTTTTACATTACTAGATGTATGATTGTTGCTTTGTCGAAACCTAGTTAGACAATTCTAACTAGTTGGTCCTCAACAACGGAACCAAAAATGATGGGTGTCGTTATTCCCTTCATTTAATCAACTCTTAGTTGATGTCATATTCAAACTAGGGGTGTGTCTGAAGCTATGTGCAATAAGAAGAATCCTAGTGATCTAGTAATTGACTGTAGATATTTGTTATTTTATTTTATGGGGGTTTTGTGTTTTCCTTAGGATTCTAAGGCCAATTCCTTATTATATCTATGCTATAAAAAAATTACTGAAATAAACACACATTACCAAAGAAATTTCTCGAAATAAACATGCATTGTATAATGAAATAAATTGCTGGAAATAAAAACACATTATAGAAATTAAGACACTTTCTTTGAAATAAACACACGTTTGAAAATGCTATGAAATTTCTTGCAAGGAAATGGGATTTTAATATATGACACCTGAAGTGAAAAGGACATAATAGAATTCAACAAAATAATCAAAAGCATTTACAGAATTAATAGATGTACATGATTTTCTTAGAAACATAAATACCAATAGAATAAGGATCCTCATTCTTGAGGAGTGGGCCCTTGCTCCACCTTGAATAAGGATTTCACAAAGTATGATTCTCTCAAAACAAAGTGGCTATTTTATTACTGAAATGTTTTGTCTTACAAAAATTCATTGTATTTCTATCACATATATATCTTTTTGTCTATCTCTCTATATATATTAAATCTATCTACATGTCTTTATGTATATTTCATCATCTAAAGATGCATTTACAACCATAGTTGTTCTACTGATTCAAATGGAACCAAATAGTGCCTAAAATAGATGTGGAATTTAGAAACCTTACTAGATGTACAACTATCTAATAAGTTATCTCTGGATATGGAGTATGAAGAATCAATAATTTGTTGATTTACTCTTGATTGGAAGGCCCATTAATTGCTCTAAGATTGGATTTTTTCAAAAATAAATAGATCCCCATTGATTCCAGAACTTTGGAGAAGTTTCCTGGAACCAAAGGGAACTATTCCAGAACTACCTGTGAAAGTTCTGGAGCTATGTGCAATAGTTCCAAAACTAAGCAATAGAGCTCCTTAGTTGTGTGATGGAGTTTTAGAACTAAGTATGGAGGTTCCAAAACTAAGCCGTATTGAATCCAATGCTCCCAAAAACATGTTGATTGCTTCATACTTCGTTCTCTTGACTGATTGTGACCTATTTTATTACAAAAACTGAATTTCCACACACTTTGTTAGGAATTACAAAGTTTTTAGACATTATAAATAAATCCAACAAAATATGGACAATTACATCCTAACTTATACTAGATCAAACAAAAGTCACAAAATGTAGTCAAACTTGATAAAAAGGAGAGTAAAATAAGATCATTTATTGCACATTAACGAGACATATTTTGGCCTTATCAATAGAGGTAGAGGTAGATGCTACCATGAATGATTTAGAGGCCGAGGTCATGGTGGTGGAATAAATGAGATTCCCCATGGAAGATGTTATACATGCGGATCCCTTGATCATTATAAGTGTGAATTCCCTCATAATATTATTTGTTCCTTTTGTGAAAAGAACCACAATTATGAAGAATGCATGGATTTATATGAACACCTAAACATCAAGCACAAAAAATATAAGGGTGTGAGAATGGTTATATTATAACAAGTTGTAGAGGATTAGTGGATGTCCAAGTTATCACACGATCTTGAGATGGTGCCTATGTTTGTCACTACACGCATTGAGGATATGAATGCCATGGAAGTTATAAAGTAGAAGCCTATTATTACAAAAGAAGAGGTATTACATGAAAATTATCCAGCACTCTACTCATCGACGGAAGTTGATGTAGGGGTTCTTATTTAATTTGTTTTTATTTAAACATTATCTCTTTTCTTAAAGGTTTAACATTCACCAAGTTTTTCTCGAGGTTCTCAAGAGTTCCAACTTACTCAAACTCGACACCTACCCCTTCGAGGATCACTAACTAAGGTCCATACACCTTGCTAGGATCCAAACACCTTTTCTATGTTTCTAATCCTTGAGGTCCATTGAGAGAGTAAACATACTCATATATATGAAAGAAAACAACTAGAGAAGAGTTCACTTGGTCTCAACCTATCAAAGGTGATCACTTTTGATCACTGCACCAATGCCTTTTCAATGTTAAAGTCTCCTATACTCACACACAAGGCTATTTTGATACTAAAAATGTTATTCATGAGCTTGTTAGTTTGTCTTGCTCTTAACCCCATAATGGATTTATTCTGCAAATGGAGTCACATAACCTTTTCCATCTAGTTTTACATGTTATGACATGAAAATTAAACCTTTAGACTCCCTAAAAATGCTCAAGTAATGCTCTTCAAATATGTATTCTTGCAACTCGCCCCAAGGATTCATATAACCCATGTATGCTTAATTCAAGGCTTGAATGAAATTAGAAGGATCCTTCACCCTTATATCCATGTTATATTAGCATTCTTCACCATAATTTAGATTTCCATAACATTTACAATATTGGTTCTTAGCTATTTACCAATTCATAACTTCTAGTAACCCTTAAGTGCTCTAATACGGTCCATAAATGCTTCTTCAAGACCTCAACAACTGTTGAAAGGATCTAATGATAAGGTTACCTATCATATCTATTTTTCTTACCATTTTCAAGATGATAACAAGCTTTTATCTACTAGATTTATGGAAAATCTACCCAACTTCCTTCCTTTATAACCCTTTCTTACACTCTAAAATAGTCATTTAAGTCTCAGACAATCATCCTTTTACTGAAATGAAGGCATGTTCATCATGGAATTCTCCATAGAATCATTCCAACACCTAAATAAAACCTAAATCCACATGCTCTAATGGTCTAGTGTCATACAATCAACTATAAATAACAATTATGTCCTTTGACTGTCCTTAACCTCGTGACTATGCATTCTTTACTAAAGCTCAAAATTACTTATTAGTAATAACTTTTACTCAGTTAAATAAATCACCTAAAAATTTAGGGGATAGCAAGGCCATACCAAGACATATTTTATGTGAAATTTTCAACTAATTTCATCTAGGTAATAAAAAGATACACGTAGCCCTAGTTTAGGCCTAACAATTTACTATAAAACCCAAATTATGTAATTTCAAGACACATACAAATTATGGTTGCAAACTACATCACCTATGGATCATCTTCAAGATAAAAATAAAGAGGAATTTATTCATTAAGTGCCATTGAGGGTTTTGACTTAACTTTCTAGGTAGGGTCTTGTGCACAGTCCATTGAAACATGTTAATTCCTCCAAAACAATGTCAATTTACATCTTTCAAAACATATTACATGCATTGTTATTCATTATCCAAACTCTAAAATCCATGTCTTCCTCTATTATATCTGAATCACCTATGAATAGGTGTATGATAGCTAAGTATAGAGTCCTAATTAACCTCCTAAGTCAACTCAACCACCCCTAAGAAGAGTCATCAACCTTCCTAGCTTAGATAACACCATTTAATGGTTGGAAATCCATACAACTATTCTAATCCCACTTGGGGATGAGGATTCCAAGTCCACTCTTACACATTTTTTTCCATTATCCACATATTAGGCCTTATTACAAGCTTAAGAACACTTATTCAAATCTTGACAAATTTGAATGAGTGTTTTTGGAGGGAAATCAACATGACTAAACCTAGACCATCTAGAATAACATGTTTTAATGGTCTCATATGACCTTATTATGTGTTTCACTTTATGATTTTGATTCATAATTTTATCAAGAAACCATGAAATTATTCGAAACTTGCAGGACGAGATATAATTCTTAAAGGATTAGTCATGGAAGTTGGAGAAGGAAAAAGTAGTTGAGCTTCCCCGAATGGATGTTGAATACTTGAAGGAGGTTTGTAAGATTCTACGACAAGAAAACATCATTCCTTTATTAGGGGAATGGTTAAGGGGGAAGATGTCGACACTAGAGTTGAGCATGAGAGACATATTTTACATGCTAACTTACCTCCTCACAGTTTGGATTATGAAAAAGAGATCACTCTGAATGTAGTTGTTGATGGATGGATGTTGAGTAACATTTTGATTGATATAGGTGCAAAAGTGAATGTGATCATTTTGGACCCATTGAATCAAATGGGAGGCCACCATTATAGTCATCTTCAAAAGTTTTGTTTATGGTAAACATGACTAAAGCCATGCCCATTGAGTCTTGAACGATGCTACAATTACTATACAAGGGAAAAAGTTTACTAGGGACTTTGAGGTATTGACACTTATAAAGGGAGACACTTTTCCAACATTTCTTGGGTGCCCTTGGTATTATGTGAATAATTTCAATTTATTCTTTAATAAAGGATATATCGTTTCGATAACAAGGAAGAGTGTGTCATCATTCCTTTGACAGATGGAAAAGTTGCACCTTATGTAGAACCTTTAAGTTAAGAGGATTTGAACAAAATTCATGTGCACACCATTAGAGATCCCGAGGTACTTAAGAAATCAAAGGAAGGGATTATTCAATGGGATGATCTGCAATTTATGAGTGATACTACAAGTGTTGCATGTGACAAAAGGTCATGGAACTTATGAAATTATTGTTCACAAGATGAAGAGTGCGATTACATGTGTAAATAGGCCATGTTGTGTTAGGAGTTTGGCAAGTAACTAGGTACTAATGTACATTAGTGAAGGAAATCTAGAAGTATTTCTACTCACTATGGAATTTCAATTATTAGATAAATTAGAAAGAAGGAACATGCTGGTGTATACATTGTGTGGGACAACAACGTGCTGGTCGATGGTACACTAAGATGGTATTTTAGAGTGGCGAGAATTGAGAATCACCTTCTCTCATTAGATTTCTTTGGAGTAATGCACCTACTAATACATGTGAATTCCATGGGAAGGATTCTTCTTCACATCATCTTAAAAAGTGTGAGACACTCTCAAAATAGGGGTGAGAGGCCTTAGAACCTTCACCGTGGGTGCACATGGTATGTCTATGTAGATTTGTATAGAGAAATAAGGAATTAGTAGGAATTGACCGTAGGTGTGATTTAGACCTTTGACTATTTTTCTACTAAACCTCTAGTGAATGAGGCATTACAGTTATGAAGCACTTGACTATGGGAGATAGTGCAAAGGCTAAGGAACTTATCTAGGAGTTACTTTGAGTCGGATCTAGAGGTGCACTTTGAAGAAGAAGAGACAAATGTAGAACAACTTGGGTGTGCCTGCCTAGAAAAAGAAAAAGGTAAGATTATCTACATAATTGATGATGAAGAAGAGGATAATATGGATGTTGATAATACTAATGGTACACATGTGGTCTTATATAGTATAGATGAAAAGGCATGACATATCATGAGCCTATGAAAATGAAGCAGTCAACATTTGGATATATGTTGAACCTAAGGAGGCCATCATCAAAGATTATTGGTCTGACTCGGAGGTTGCTAAGATAATTGAGTTGTTGTGTGACTTCTACAACGTATTTCCTAGAGACTATAATGAGTTAAAAGTGGTACATCACTCATTGGGAAATATGAGGATCAAGTTAAAGGAAGGTGCATATCCTGTTATGAAGAGGCCTTACAGATGAATCCTAATCAGATATGTCAAGGTAAAGGAAGAAATTGATAAGATACCAAATTATGGAATCATTGAGCCAATCGAGGAGTCAAAATGGGTTATCCCTATGATGGTCAAGTATAAATAAAGATGGAAAGATAAGAATTTGTGTGGATTATGGGGTTTTGAATGCTACATGTGTAATATATCCCTTTCCCACACCTTTTATTGAAAATATTCCGAAGGCGTTGCAAGGTGTGAGATCTACTCCTTCACTAATGGATTTTCTCGGGTATCATCAAGTGGATTGTAAAAGTGGATTAGGAAAAGACAACTTTCATCAATGAGTGGGGAAGTTTTGTATACATAGTTATGACTATTGGATTGAATAATGTATTCTGATATTTTCGTCCATCATTGTGCAAGCATACTAGGACTTCATTTATAATTTTTGTAGGTTTACTTGGATGATTTGACATTTTATGAGCTAGTGAAATATCATTGTGATAATTTAAGGTAATGTAAGAGAGGTTCTAAGTTGAGCATCTCCTTAAAATTAAGAAGTGTGTTTTATCTACACCTTTTGAGACTCTATTGGGACACATTATCAAAGAAGGCTTTTTAGTGCATCCTACTAAAATTGTTTTTATTTTGGGATTAGAGGAACCTACTAACCAAAGTGAAGTGCATGATTCTTGAGGAACACAAGCTATTACCAAAATTTTATCAAAGGCTATGCTAGGATTTTCACACCCTTGGAAGAATTGTTAAAGAGTAAAGGCAAGTTGCATTGGGTGAAGCGTAACAACATGTGTTTCAAAATTGAAGGAAAGGCTTACTACAACACCTATTCTATGCTTTCTTTCATGGACCAAATATTTTCAAGTGCATGTGGATGCTTCTTGCATGGCTATTCGCATGGTATTAGCCAACCTAGAGAAGGTATTGTTGATCATCCTGTTTGTTTTGCAAGCATGAAGTTTACCCAAGTGAATAGAATTATACAACTATGAAGCGTGAGGCCTTGTCCATTATCTATGCATTGCATAAGTTTAGACAAAAGAGAAAATACATAATAGATACCCCATTTATATTCTATATAGATCACATGGAAATTAAGTACTTGATAAACAAGACTGCTTTTACAAGGGCCCATATGCCATTGAATTTGTTATTTCAGAATTTAACTTTACATTGGTGGCTAAGCTAGAAAGAGAAATTCAAGACCAGATCACTTATCAAGGATTAATTCAATTAAGGATGCCTAGAGAATTGAGGATAAAAGGTCGATGTACAACTATTTAGAATGAACCGCATGCCCTTTGATTTAGAAGACATTACTATCATTTTACGAACTAGTGTGGTGTCCGTGTTTCACACAATTTTAATTCCGAGAATAGAGTTACTTCTATCTTTTCATTCTCTTGAGAAAAAGATAAGGGTTAGGGCTAGGAGGAATACCTGTTGAGTGTTGGGAAGGTGTGCACGTACCATAGAGAGATCGTGACCGATTGTGAAGAACTCCTTTTTTCCTGGGGAAGGACTACCTGTAAATAAGAATGCAAGACCACTAGATTTTAGTTAGACAATAAGTAAGGGAACTGCCTTGGGCCTGTGAAATACTAAACTTCCTTTTGAAGGTGGTCAGTTCCTTTTTAATATAAATTATTGTAAATGATAATAAAGTAGCTATTACGAAATCACGATTTAGGTGCCTCATTACTAAAAGAAATAGAGACTAAACTACCCATGATAAAATGACATTCTATTTGTTTGGTCACCTGTTACCGATACATTCGTGAGCAAGTTATAGGGATAGACCAGATGAATATGAGGTTGTTAGGATATAAATGGGTGAAAGTTTGGTTTTGGTATAAGTCATAGTGTGACCGATGCCGGTCCACTGATAACCGATCATGCGGTTATAAAACCGCTACTGGTGAAGGGATAACCGATATCGGTAGGGGTAGTGATTTAGGGCTTCGGGTAGAGGTTGATTGTAGGATGGTTATGGGGTTTTCAAGGTTGTTAGATGGTTGGGGAAATAGTAAGGCAATGGAGAAGAATCGGAGAGTGAGAAAGCTATCTTCTAGGCAATATAGGGATGGATGACTAAAGGTTAGATACAGGCGCCGCGCGAGTGTTAGATCCAGGTGAGCTTGTAACTACTATCAATCAAAAGTTCACGAAGTGGAGTCTAGAAGGATACAAGATACTACTTACTACTTTCTGACGAGGATACAGTCCAAGGAATGTGGTAATGAAAGAAAATCTCGTGGGATGATCCGACAATCGAAAGTGAGTGATGAAGCTATCCTCCGACTCTCCCAATGATTGGATGATTGTGACAAAAGTGATCTCATTGATCGCTTCTGCCTTGGACTCAATGCTCCTCTTTACAAAATCCCCTCCTTCTCACTTGTCTTTCCTTTGCAAAATGGATTCGGATGCTTGCATTTTGTCAGGGTAGGTCATTTACAAGGAACCGATGGTGGTTGCACAACCGATGGCGGTCAAGTAGGAATCGCATCGGTCAAGTCAAAGTTGGCTATTTTTACTAAAAATAGCCAACTTTCCTCCTTTCTCCCGAGGGGTCGGTTGTGGGATTGGTCAAGTCATTATTAGGCTCATTTTAATGTGGGTGAGGGGTGATGAGTCATGGGTGTGGTCTGACCAAGTCATAGGTCTTAATTAAGTTAGTTTAGGGTTAGGGCTAGGTCATAATGAGGTGAGGTGGCAGGGTTGGAGATGTGGATTTATTAATTATAAGGTAATTAATAAATAATAAGTGTGTAAGGTTTAGGTGGTGAGGTAGGGTTAGGTGGCGGGATGAGATACGAGTGCAGGGCGTCGTAAGATCCAAATTTGGTGTCTACATTTGCCCCTTGTTGTCGTGTAGCTTGTCTTGTAAAGCCGCACCGACAATAATAAGAAGTGGTTGCCCCAATTAAGGAATAGGTAGTCCCCCTCAAATCGATCACAGATTGAGGCGACGTGAAATCAGGGATAGGGTTGATAAAGGGTGAATGATGATGAGATGAGGGTAAGATGGTGGGGTAAGTTTAAGGAAGTAGACGCATGCGTTGAAATGCAGTAGTGTGACTAGGGTACACGATTTGAAGAGCAAATAAGTAATTCATAGGAAAAGGTCGATAGTTTATCTAAACAAGGTTGATATAATCTTGGTATCCAAGGCATAGAAAGTAGCTCCAGAGGATATAACGGTAAGGTACCGGAACGGTTAGGCATGTTCGGTAGTACGAAATGGTTGGTTTGGTTGAGATAAACATCACGGTCTTGGTCTAGGAAAAGCTGGTTAGTCGATCAATTCAAGTATCCTAGTCATGCTAAAACACGAACAGTGAGCTCGATTGAACAAACGATTACATGATGGGTGGATAGAATCGTAATTTGTGGTCCTCGGTCGAGGTACTGAATTGGTTTGGCCTTGGGTCGGGCCGATTGGTTGGGTGCAGCCGTGGGTCGGGCCGATTGGTTAGTCATGCGGCCTTTGGTTGGGCCGATTGGTTGGTCAGGCCTTGGTCGGGCCGATTGGGTTGATTGTGGCTTTAGGGTTGGGCCGATTGGGTGGGTGTGGACTTGGGCCGGGCTGATTAGGTTAGTCAGGGCCTTGGGTCGGGCCAATTGATTGATTACACTGACCTTGGGTCGGGTCGATTGGGTGGTTGCGGCCTTAGGGTCAGCCGATGGGGTGGTTGTGGCCTTGGGTTGGGCTGATTGGTTGGTTGCGCCTGGGTCAAGCCAATGAATTAAAAATAACGCTATTTAGCAAAGGCCGGGGTAGGCGATGTGAAAAATAGAGTTCGGTGGATAAGGGCAGGAGTTAGGTAAACTAGGTAGGTAACCGATATCGGTTAGTGGTGACCAAGATTTGCCAGAGACCGATATCAGTCTTCTAGGGTGTGCCCTAACCGATATCGGTTAGAAGTCAAAACCTATAAAAGAAAAATATGGCATGTCATTTTCACATTGTGAATTTGAGTGCCAACCTTTTTCTTGTCTGAGTTTTGAATTGATTGGGTTGATTTTTTTGGGCTAAGTTGTCACTAGTTGAGTGGGGGAGTGAGTTATTGTAGGCCCCAAAGATCGAAGGTAGAGTTTGATTGGTTGAGGACCCCGCCGAGGAGATTTGGAGCTATGGCACATCCCGAGGAGCAAGAGGTCCGGAGGAGCTGGACTCTCACCACCTATCCCACCACGACGATGTGTAGTCATACCGGTAGGCTCTAAATCTATATTTGTGTGAAGTTGATGAATTTAGCTAGGATGTGGGTTTTGGGGCAGGAATCTAAAATTTGATAAAATAATGACTAAATGAAGGTAAATCGTAAAATGGAGTGGGTAGATATGTTAGGTAGGTCAAAACGACAGGGTGGGTAAGTTTTAGCAATTGTGCTAGGTAGATGGGTAAAAATAGAAAAAAATGGATTTGGGGACCATTTTTAGTCCTACCCTAAAATCCCACAAAGGCCGATGTCGGTCACTAGGCAACCGACATCACCAAAGTGAAAGTTGTGTAGATTGGTGGTTGCAGAGACTGGCGTCGGCATGTGTCAACCGATGTCGGTGTATAAATGTCGGGTATAGAAAAGTGGTGGGGAATCGATGGTCGACAAGGATCGCATCGGCCACCATGGTAGGAGGAAAGGTTGGGGGTGAAGGGGAGAAGGTAGAGTTGCTAGAAAGGTTATTGGGGTGGGGGTAATTGGGTGGTCAGGGGCCGGTTCGGGTAGAATAGGTTATGGATTGTGTATGAATTAGGAGGGGTTAAATTGGTTGAGGTATGGTTATAGGATGAGAGTAGAGTGGGTGGACTATAAGTGGGGTGGTTCGTAGGGTGTGGGATAGGTAAAGGGATATTGTATATTTTGTTGGGTGGGGTTATTGATGTTGAGGGAGATGAGGTGTTTTAGGTTTGATTGGAGTGGGTAGGATATTTAGAGAAGGACCATAAGAGTGAGAGGAATTTATAGATGTATAGGGTAAGATAGGTGGGTGTAGATGTGTTTATAGAGTTGGGTTGTGATTGGGTGAGTGAGTAAGTATAGAGGGTTAAGGTAGTTATTTTGTAAAGGGTAGGCCTGATGGAGTGGGTTGTTTTTGCAGCACGCACGCCAGCGGTGACTGAAGCGAGATTGGATGCCACCTCTACTGGGGCGGATGCGGCCACATGTGACTGCAAAGCGGTGGGCAATTATGAGGGAGGTTAGACTCTGGGTGGAGTCTAGAGGTGCAGGGCTGTGGATAGGGACCATAATCTGATGGTTTCCCTCATCGAGAGATGGGATATGGCAACCAATGTCTTCCATCTCCTATTAGAGAGATAATCACGCTGAGGATGTGTATCGCATCCCGAGACTTCCGATCATAGGTGAGGTGGTGTTCTAGGTGGATGTGGAGACAGAATGGATAGCATCCTACGTGTATTCGGGGATGTAGCCCCACTGATTACGTACCATAGTGCGAGAATCTTCTACGTGATATGTATCACGTGCATCGACGAAGACAAGGCTTGCCATGCTAATGATGATCGAGATCACCCTTTGCCTCCTTGACTTCGGGAGGGAGGCCACTTCCCACCGGCTCGATGGGAGTGTTACATGAGATGGTGGAGGAGCACACTGCTATGCATGGGCATTGGTGTATCACAGTGCAGCCTACACAGAGCTCACTGGGCTATCGCCGTATGAGGTGATTCAGGATATGTTCGACATTCTTGTTACACCAGGGCCTACGAGCATATCGTGTGTTTAAGACAGATAGAGGGGTTGCCCGGCAGCTATGGCCACAGGCGGTTTATAGGTATGGGTTTCAAAGGTGGTTGGGGTCATGGGTCAGCCACAAGTAGTTATCGCAGGTGGGACATCACGTATTATAGACATATGCTAGAGGGCCTGATGACATTAGATATTATATGGAGGCCATACAGAGGCCATCGGCTCCGTAGAGGAGCCAGAGCACAGCTTACTATGGATCCAGATATCTTCTCGGATAAAGCAGAGACCGGATGATGATACGGTGGATGACGTCGAGTTACATGTTCATTTTTGGTTTGGTGGGCAAGGCAGAGGGCAGCCATGAGAGCACAACAGGCTAGCACGGCCAATTTGATTTGTGGTTGTTATAGTGGAGAGGGACCATCTCTTGGGTCAAGTGTAGTTATTACAGGGGTAGCTTGCACTTTACACAGAGCACGCATCGAGTGCTACAGGGGTAGTTGCGCCCTGCACGAGGGACAAGTATAGGGATAGGCACGAGCACGAGGACATGCACAAGCATAGGTACATGCACAAGCACAACCGCAGGCCAGATCCCTATTCAAGCACAAGCACAAGTCCTTGTTTAGGCTCCGATGGCAGCTCCACCACCACCACAGTACATGCTCGGGTCGGGGTGTACAAGCGGCGGGGCCCACTTATATTAGAAGGCTGGGCAGCGGCTCCACCAAACATGGTGGCACGGGCCCGATACATGGAGGTGAGAGCGAGGCCCACTATTATCGGGATGTAATAGATGGTACTAGTGCCGAGTATCAGCCATATGCAGCTCACGAGCCGAGACATCTTGGAGTCGAGGTCACAGGGGCTGCAGCCCACACCGGTGGGTCGGTGACAGGAGGAGACGAGATCGGCATAGGGGCCACCGAGGGATGGGCCGAGGTGGGGAGAGAGCCGAGTCACCCAGGAGCAGAGATGGGTTTGTTGAGTTGATAGAGGATTTGTTGATAGAGACACCCTGGTCTGTGAACCATGTGTTTATATAGAGGCCTCGCATGCCCTCATAGGATTTATGTATGCATTTTTGTTGTATATACTTCGGCCTACGAGCCAAGTACATTTGTATAGTTGATACGGCCTACAGGCAGTATATTTTGACATGAGAGATTGGCCTACGAGCCGAGTCAAGATTTTGATAGAGACAAATGCCTACGTGCGATTTTATATTTTGGATTATAGAGGCCCCATCCAAGGCAATTTTTATATGTTGACATTTATTTGAGGATATATATAGATGATGAGTTTGATCCACATGGTGTGTATGATATTTGATTTGATGCATAAATTATAATGTTGTATGTGTTTTATCAATGGTATTGGAATTTGATGTATATATAGATGATGTTGATGATGTTTTGATGATATGCATATGTTTTGAAATGTTGATGTTTATTATGATGATGGATGTTGATAGTGATGTCATTATGTAGGAAAAGACGTGGCTTTTCCCAAAAATTCAAAAAATCAAAGAAAAGGATTAGGTTTAAGCAAGAGAGACAGATGACCGATAACAGATTAGCTAAGCGATGTTGGTCACAACTCGACTGATACGGTTAGCTAACCGATATCGCTTAGTCTTAAATGAGCTCTTTTCTAAAAATAGAAAAGCTTGGGAGGCAACTGAAATCTTATTTTTAGAGTCATGCAACATGTTAAATACGAGGATGTGAGGTCATTGACATCGACGAGGTAATTGATGGGAGAATTGAGTGATAAGGAGGAAAAAAACAAGTAAAGTGATCGTGGGCTTGGATTAAGAATGCGTAAAAGCAAGTAATGTGATGAAGAGGGTGGTGAACATGGTTGAACAAGGAGAAGCATCCAACGGGAAGAGAGGAGAGGAAGATGATTCCACCTCAAACTACCGCATCCCGGAGGTATAATTTTTGTTGGAATTAAATTTTACATGCTTATGAATAGGATGTGGGAAGGTAAGTGGGTAGAGATGAAAAAGAAAGGTGATAGACAAAGGTTTGGGATGGGGTGAGTGTTATGGGGTAGGTAATCAAGGGTGTCGGATCTATTTTTAGATATAGAGAGGTGCGAAACAAGCGAATAAGTTATCATAGGTGGTGTTTTTAGTAGGGTAGATGGAATTGATAAAGGACCGATATCATTTAGAATAACCGGTGTCGGTTAGGTAACGATATCTCGGTTATCACATCTGCACTTTACATAGTAACCGATATCGGTTATCTATAACCGATATCTCCGGTTACTATGTAAAGTCATGGATTGTGATAAAAAAATACATGGGAATTTATTTGTTGATTTGTTGTTTGTTGGTTTGATGTGTGCAGAATGGTAGGATTGAGGATGAATGATAGGGTGCCAGCTTTGTTGTCACGGGTCCAAGCGAGATGTAACACCGAGTGGGCATTAATAAACCATGTGGGGTTAAGCGGAATCTATTATTATTCACGAATCACACGCAATCATGCTATGTTGCGAGTCTTGATTGAGAGATGGAATCTGAAAAGAATACCTTCTATCTTCCAATAGGGAGATGATAGTGACGTTAGAAGATGTGTTTCAAATTTTGAGACTTCGATTCAGGGAAGACTAGTGTATCGAGTGAGAGCCTAATGGGGCGCGGTAGGGATAATGGCGATATTTGGTCCAGCCCGCACAAGATTTGACACATGAGGTTTGAAATTCACTTATGGTATAATGTTTGCGACACACCCAGAGGAAACAAATTTAGCGTGGTATTAATGATAACGATGGAGTATTATGCCTTACCGAGAGCGAGGCAGGGAAGATTTCTAAAATCATTGATGTGTATTATTCGAGAAATGATAGAAGGAGCGTTACTTTAGCATGGCACCCAGCATATCCGGTGGAGCTATACAAGGGTTTATGGGCATGCAGGTGAAATCACAGACTACACTAGATTGTGTGTACTTATTACATTTTGGGCCTATGAGGCACATTGTGTGTGTGCAACCAATAGTCAACCCATCCAGAAGGAGAGACAGAGTGTAAAGGTTGGGATTGGTGATGGGTCCAGAGGCGAGCAAGAGGCGAGATCGAGGCTGTGACAAATGATGCCAAGTATTATAGGTAGATGTGGGAGATGGTGACGATTGCGAGATATCCGTTGGAGGCCTTATGGGAACTATATGGTGACGGTGAACATAGGCCGAGGATTTGAGGGTGTAGAGCGATTGAGGTGGATCGCGGGACATAGGCAGTGAGTACGAGAGATTCCTCTAGATCACGTGTGGAAACAATTTGGATTTTTTCAGGGATATACCCATGGCTCATAGACCATACAAGAGGATCGGCGCCAGAGGCACCATTCTCACCTCCACGGCCGACACTTCCAAAAGGACCAAAAGTGACAACAATGGCCCGATCGCAGGGTCATGGATGAAAGAGTGACGACGAGTCTTATAGATTATGGTGGGCAACATGAGCTACGAGATATACATGAGAGGGTCGATCATCCCGACATAGTTGTGATTACGGTGGAGAGAGACCGCTGCGGGTTTAGTTCACCACTTTCAAACACAGTGAACAAGACCACGGGATTGTCGAGGCTTTGCAGGTCATGAGTGGGGAGACTAGAGGCAAGATTCCTCCACGCGAGAGGCGTATTCGTATGTTACAGGAGAGATTGGTGGATCGGTGGAAGGAACCAATAGCATGGCACCTTTGAGGATGGAGAGGCCAAGTGAGTGGTGTTGGCGATCACCATCGCTACCCTGGTTCGGGATGAGGTGTAGGGCCTAAGTGAATTTCATATATAGGGGTAGAAGAATAAATAAAGATTCGGACACAACGCGTGTCGATGATAGAGAAGATGTATTTGTTTAACATCTAAATAAAATGGAATATGTATGTTGATTTGAGTTTTTGATAAGTATAAGAATATTTGTGTTTTGAATGTGTGGATTGATAAAGGATCAAGGTGAGTGTTATCAATAAAAATACGTGAAAATATTTATAGTTTTAAAGAAAACACAACACATGATAGGTTATGGTAGGGGATGGTCGAGCTAACCTTGGGAGACCCCATGTCTCCTAAGTGCTGCCTACATAGCCCATTGCACAAAGTAAGGAGGGCCTCGGACCGATGTAGTTCTCCCAGGACCAGGAGAAGTGAATTCGAGTAATTTGGTTGTGGTTAGGCAATTTTTTGGGTTGGTAAAAATTTTGATATTAGTAGGGTAATGTTGTTGGTGTTGGCACGGGTATAGGTGAAGTGAGGGTTAGCTTACGCAAGCATAGGAAACCATGTCCTAATTAAGGTCAACACACAATCCTAGATTTGGGTAAAAGAGGCAAAAGTGTGCTATATTTGGAAAGAGCTAAACACACCACGTATTATCATAGGATGAGCTTGAATCCCTAGGTACCTTGCATAGGCGAGAAGTCGATAGGTGAAAAGAGTTGTATAATCACAATATATCGAGATATATGTCATGTCACTTAAGTATTGTTGTTTTAAAGAATGGTGAGGTGAGGTGGATGGTATAGGCTTTCAGGCGTAGAGAACTTGTTATAAGGTGATTATTCGCGAAAAGAGAACCAAACATAAATAGACAAGTCCATGACGAAAAATTACTTTTGAACATTGCTTTTATTTTTATGAATATAGACTGATCGATGCGGGAAGTCTATAGGGATTTGCATTTTGTTGTTCTTGAGGTCTTCACAAAGTTGATCAATGCGAGAAGCTTCTGATAGAGGCTGACTTTGTATAGCTGTCCTTCGAGGAGAAGTCTAGTTATAGTAGCAGACGACGGCGTTGCACATAGCTGTCCTTCGAGGGAGCAGTCTAGTTATAGTAGTAGATGCGGATTTTGCACATAGCTGTCCTTTGAGGGAGAAGTCTAGTTTATAGCGTGGAGGTCTAGATGTCTGTTTGGCATGAAGCATCTAAATTTACAGGAAGTTTGACTCAAGAATATCCCAGAATTGTATAATTGAGAACTTGTTATTTTGATACTTTTAAGTCATGGACCGAGACTAAAAAGGAGAATGCCTCTTACAAGGAGGTGATGATCAAACCACATGGGTTTGATTTTACTTTGAGATGCACAAAAAAAAAAGGTGTATGAGGTGGTAAATGAGCTCAAGGGACGAGCGCAAGGTGGATAAGGAGTGATGTAACACTAATTTCAACAAAGAGAATGGTTGAAGATGCAAGGCATTAAGGGGTTTAGGCTCAAGTTGACCATTAAAGCGAAGCTAAACGATAAGTACATGATTCGTAAGTGTGAGTGATAATGTAAGGTCCAATCCAATTAGGAGAAAAATTTTCATGTTTGCTCTTTTCTAGTTTGGTTACATGTTGATTCTCTTTGAGGACAAGATCACCAATTTTAAAGGTACACTCATGAATTCACTTATCATAAGCACACTTGATGCGCTTTTGATAAATTTGAAGGTGGTCAAGAGCGGTAAGATGGCGCTCGTCGAAGCTCCATTGGGCTAACAGCTCTTGGCGGAAGTCATCATTAGTGAGAATATCCGGAGAGATATTCGAGGGAAGGGATTTGTATTTCGAGAGGCAAGATATCCTCGGTACCATACACCGAGAGAGAATTGTGTGGCATTAGTGGAAGTATGAATGCTGGTATGATAAGCCCAAAGGGAAAAGGGGATGTGATCATGTCAATTTTGACCAGAATCATTAACAACTTTCATGATAATTTTGGTTAAGGTTTTATTAGAAGATTCAGCTGACCATTTTCTTGTGGATAGTAGGGTGACGAGAGTTAAGTTTGATACCAAAGTTGTCACAAAGGGCTCGTAACGAGTTATTTTTGAAAGATTTGCCATTATCGGTTATCAAGAGATGAGGAACACCGAAACGGAAAATAATGTGAAGATTGATGAATTCAATAATTTTCTTCTTTTTGGTTGAAATGAGTGGAATGGCCTCCACCCATTTAGTGTAATATTCATTGCCGTGATGATCCAACAAAGGCGTTGCAAAGAAGGTGGATGAATCTCACCAATAAGGTCCAAACCCCATTGTGAGAAAGGCCAAAGATCTCGTGTGACCTGTAGCGGATGGCTGGGAGTATGTTGAAGGTTGGCATGCTATTGACACATAACACAATGCTTAACATATTCATAGCAGTCTTTATTAAGAGTAGGCCAATAATATCCTAGGCGAAGGATCCGCTTGGCCATGGCAAAGCCACTAAAGTGCCCACCACAAATTCCGTCATGGACTTATTGGATGGTATGAGTGACTTCAATAATTGGTTAGACATTGAAGGAGGATACCATCAAAGCCACGTTTATAGAGAGAGTCCCCCATGACAACATAATGAGAAACAAATTTAAGAAAAGTGTGTTTTCCATTACTATTAAGGTTAGGTGGGAGAACAGAGTTTGTAAGGTAGTCGTGAAATTGGTGATACCAGGTATCCTGCGAGTCAGCAGATGCATTATTTACCATACAAACATCCAGGACTAAGTAAGATGGGGTAAAGAGTTGTTAGACCAAGACAAATATGTCAGAATTAGTTGGTGATGCAGGAATTAGTGAGGCCAAGAAAGCCATAGTATCCACAAATTTATTAGTTGAGCGTGGAATGGTTTGGATAGTATAATGGGTAAATAAGGTCAAAAGTGAATCTACGTAACGTTTGTACTTTTGAAGTTCCTCATTTTTACATTGGTAGATGCTAGTGACTTGATTTACTACCAATTGAGAGTCACCAAAAATGTGAATAGACTTCACACCTAAGTGTAACGCATAGCGTGGAGACCCAAAACAAGGGCCTCGTATTCCATTCGTATTGTTAGTGCGGGGAAATCGAGCTGAATGAAAGAGGCATAGGTTCACCTTCAAGAGGAATAAGAACAACACCCACCCCTCCGCCGCATTAGCATTTATATCCATCGAAGAAGAGAGTCATCGGATAAGACGGATCATTGAGCGAAAAAGTTGCGATGAGTTCATCGGGGAAAGTAAAATTGGTAAATTGTTCCCGAGGTAAAGGGAAGCTTCTGCGAGTTAGTCTGTGATAGTTTGTCCTTTGACCATTTATGGTGTATGAACTCAAGGTCGAGGTCGAGAGGAGCATAATCCATTAGACGATGCATTGTTTTAGATGAGGTTTGGCATACATATAATGTATGGGGTCGCATTGTGATGAAAAAGTTTTGTGATTTAGGCGGTAATGTCGGAGTTTGGTGGCCACGAATGATAGGGTTAGCCACAATTTTTGACATGTGTATACCTATTTTTGTAATCCACAAGATACGAATTATGTAATAAACTACTTTTTCTCGATGCTTGGAGTCATGATGTGTGAGCATGGCTCCTACAACATGGTCGGTGGCGAGAAGGTAAAGGTAGAAAGGGCAATCATCTGAGGTGGGATAAGCACAGTGGCTGCAAGAGATAAGTTTTAAGAGCCTTAAAGGCTTTATGGCACTCCTCACTCCATTGAAAGACAATTTCCTTTTTAAGGAGATGATGGAAAGGTTGACATCGATCTGAGAGTTGTGAGATGAAACGATGGATAAATTGGAGTTTTCCTTGCAAACTACGCAATTGTTTTAGGTTAGTGGGTGGGGGCATTTCTAAAATAGATTTTACTTTAGCGGGGTTGACCTCAATGCCACACAAAAAGATGATAAAGCCAAGGAGTTTTCCTGAAAGGACGCCAAAGACATATTTCTTTGGTTGAAGATGAACATAGTATTGTAACAGGCGATTGAAAATAATGGTTAAAACATCGAGATGTTCACTACGATGTTTGGATTTTCCAAGAAGATCATCAACATAATCCTCAAGGATAGTGTGCATGATGTCATGAAAAATGTAAGTCATAGCTTTGTTGGTAGGTTTCACTAGCATTCTTAAGGCCAAATGGCATCACACGATAGCGAAAGGTGCCCTGTGGGTAATGAAGGCGATTTTATGTTGATCGGTCGGGGCTACTAAAATTTTATTATATCCTGATAAACCATCCATGAGAAAGCATCTCATGGCCCGCAAAGATGACATCGACAAGCTGATCAATACTAGGTAGGGGAGTCATCCTTTGGGCAAGCGAGGTTAAGATCCCGAAATCCATACATATCTGAAGTCTCCCCATCACTTTAGTGACAGGGTTTAACATTAGAAATCCATTACGGATAGTCAATAGGTAAGATGAAAGAAATAGAAAGGAGTCATTGAAGCTCTTCTTTAACCAAGAGAGGAATGCGTGGATGCATTTTTCTCAGCTTCTGTTTAACTAGTTTGGAGTCTAGTTTCAAAGTGATGTTATGGACAACAATGTGAGGATCGATTCTTGGCATGTTGGCGTAGGACCAAGCGAAAGCTTGATTGCGGGCATGGAGAAAGGTAGTGAAGGTAGCTTGTTCTGATGTGTTGAGAGATTGTCTGATCTTTACAATGTGAGGATCGTCCTCCATGTGGATGTTGATTTCTATAGTTGACTCATTCAACATGGTTTGGGTGTCAGATGGTAAGGCGCGTTGAATATAAGAGTCATCCGCACCAAGGTAGGTGAGGATGGAGTCATCATCCTAGCACTCCACAACATTAATCGAAGGTAGGTCTTCTTTGATCATGTCTGGATATAAAAGGGGGAGAGAAGATGGGTCCTCACCATCATGTTGATAAGTGAGAGGACCTAGGAACATAGCATTCATGAAAAAAAAAGTTAGGAGGGATAGATTCAGTCTATCAACTCTGTGGGTGAAGATGGTGAAATGGGTGATAATTGTTCGTAATGGGTGAATTCGTTGTCTTCCTAGATACAATCGACACAAGGTTTATTCAGGTGTAGGTGGTTCATAAAACCCAAGACCACTACAATCTTTTTGTTTGCATGTTGTTATGGGAATAACCGTATGTCATCCGTGCTCATAAAGACAAACAAAAACCTTTCCAAGCACGGTCGTCGGGGAAGGTGAGGGCAAAACAATGGTTGGTTAGATATTGAAAATATGATTGGAAGGGAACCACACCGAGGGGAGGTTCGGGGTGATAGAGGATGCATCAACACCCCCATACGTTAGGTTAGTGAGGTAATTAGGTGGTCGATAGGAGATCACCTCCCCCACCACAACTTGATTGTAGTTAGGATGTGCATGTAACTATCCATACTCTTGTAGGGTATGGAAGGTGCTAACGTTGTATAAGGCGGTACTCCCCAGCGTAAGGCATTGAAAAACACCTACCAAGGATCTCGAGGTTGGGATGTTATCCACGAGAAAGGAAGAAGTATTTGCGGTGGTGGTTTCATTGGTCGAAGGTGTGGAGTGCGGCTAAGGTGGATGGTTGAGGTGTGGTTGAAGTAGATGGTTGGGTTGGATCATTGGGTGTCTTGATGGGTACAAGCACATAATTATGGCGGTATAACATATTATAGGTTTTGAAGGGGAAGTGTCACCGTGACGGTGTATGACTTCCTTCATACTCGAATTTGATGCATCTATGTAAGGTGGAGGGAATGCATCCCATAGCCCGGATCCAAGGGCGGCCTAACAACATGTTGTATTGGAATTCTCCCTCAAGGACATAGAAGAGTTTAGGTAAGGTACATGGCCCTACATGAATGTTAAGGATCATGGTGCCTAGGGTAGAAGTAATAGCATCGTTGAATGAACACAACATGGTGGGGTTGGCACACATGCAGCTAGGAGGGATATTCATCTGTTGGAAGGCTTTAGAAGAGACGATGTTTAGGCTAGCACCCCCGTGTCGATCATAACATGACGTACCTGGATGTCTCGGACATAAGCCGAGATGAAAAGAGTGGGATCAGGATCTTTTGCACCAAAGATGACAATTTCTTCTTAAAAAAACTAACAAGATGGTGGCTTGTTGTATAGGGGACGAGAGGTGGTTGTGGAGGTAGGTTGTTTGGTGAGAGAGGCAACATGGTTGGGTGTGAAGATGGAGGTGACAGGCAAGGTTTCATTAGGTAGGACCTCTATCCCTTGAAGGATCTCAATTAGAGCTTGTCGATGCGATTCAGATGTTTGAATGAGATCATAGAGTGTCATTTTTATAGGAGATTGGTGAAGTTGTTTGATCATAGTGCGATGGGAAACTCCATCAGAGACTGGATAGGCCAGTCCACGAATAACCACTTTAGGTGGTGGTGCGATCGGGATGGCGAGAAGGAGAAAGAGAGACTGCTCGGTGTGCTCTCTTTAGCTTTTCCATTGTTTTTCTGACCTCGAGTAGTAATGCTAATCATGTTGATCTCATGAATGTGAGATGAGGAAGATGACAGGGATAAGTCATTGTTCTCGAGAGGCGGGGTTGCAATGATGATAGATTTTGGCGAGGTGGGGATAGGTGGTATAGGAGAAGGGATCGAAGCTAAGGGTTTGTTCTTCCGTAAGTCATCTTTCTGAGATTTTCTATCCGAGATAGGTGACTGGCGAAGGATGGCTTTCAAAGCTTTGCATCCTTCTACATTGTGTCCTAGTGTGTGGTGGTAGGCGCGGAGAATTTAGATTCATCATAGCCTATAGGTCGAGGTTTAGATGGATCATAGGGTTTGAGTAGGGGTAGGGAAATGGTCGCATCCCCTACCAGCATATCAAGGATCTTGGCATAAGATCCTTTGAGCGGGTCAAATGAAGACGAGGCTATTGATTGAGTGGGTGAGATTATTGATTGTTTTAGTAATGGTTGGAGTACAGAGTGGTTTGTATGGGTGGTGGTTTAGGCGAGGGATTTTGATGATCGAGGTTTAACTAGGCGTGGCTTCTTCTACACGAAATCATGTTGAGTTGGTTAGATGATGAGGCCACAAATGACGTGGTGGCAGGAAACAACCATGGGGAAAGAGGAGCGGTAGCAAACAAGTCCTTCGATGATCGAGTTTGCTTAGGGTTGGTAGATAGGCAAGATACTTGGGGCAACGGTGTTGAGATGCCCGTAGATTTCTGTATGGAGTGCGAGAAGGTGTTGGTTATGTTAAAGAAGATGTGGGAGGCATGGTGTATTGAGGTAAGGTGGAGGGTGAGGCCCCAATATAGAAGGTAGGTGTGATGGCGAGGTTGAAGCTTGTCTGTAGTGCTTTACCGTGTGATCGGGGGACGAGGGTTTTAGTTGTGGCGGAGGCATAGATTGGACTCGAGGAGATTGGGTCTGTCTCCTAGGTGGATTGATGGCCTTATCTTTGGATAAGTCTAACCGTTTAGGTGGGTGTGTTAGGCTGGGTATTGGTAAAGTCCCAAGTGTAGGGGAAGGTTTGGTTAGGTTGATAGAGGTTGATGAGGTATTCGGCAGAGATGAGGGGGGTGGAGGTGAGGACATAGGCATTTTGAGCTTTTGTAAAAACTTCGGGTATATGGTAGAGGTGTCTGGATTAGTCATTTACATTTGAGTAGAGCATGGTGTTCTCAAACGTGCCCATAAGAGTCGTCTATCTTCTGGGGGATGAAAATCTTCACGTATGGATAGGCATTTTGATATGGAAGAGAAGTGGTTGTGATTCCAGTCCACTGGGGTGTGATACAAGAGGGTGAATGAGGTGTTGTATCAATGGGTGTTAAAGGGTCAACCGGTCACCGGAAAGATTTAGGTGATGAAGAACTGATAGGGAGGAGGGCATGTTCTAGAGGATCTGTCATGATTAAGGAATTTGGTGATGTAGACGTGAGGGTTTCTCTTCTAAAGATGACGAGAAAAAGTGGCGATCCTTCTTCTTTTGCAGCAAGAGCGGTGGAATGAGATGTTTGGGCAATAGATAAGTTGGATAACATCTTCTCACAATCTTGTAGGGATGTGGTGTAAGAAGGCTCTTGTGAGAAGAGAACTGCGGACGGTTGGTTTCTTTATGGGTAAAGGAATAGTGGGGATGTCCTCTTGTCTTGATGAAGGAGAAGGGGGCGAGGACTCCTACGTTGGTGAAGAGGCTCGATTCAAAATTTCTTCGATGGAAGCCCTTGGTTGGGAGTTGAAAACCACATGGATCTCATGCACACTCTTCTCCTTGGCTAAGGTTTCTTGGTTTGTGTTCTCTTATTAGAGGAATGGTCCTGGAAATGGTTTGTTGAAGATTTTTAAATTTTGATTAGTAGGGGCATTAGGATTATCGAGGGTTATATCCCCATCGACCATTTCTTGCACTATGTTTTTCAACATCTTGTAGTTTTCGTGGCTATGTCCCTTCATGCGATGGAAGTTACAGAAGTCATTTTCTTTATACCAAGAAGGTATAGCACGGGCGGAATCAAACACAGGTGAGGTTTAACAGAGATAAGGTGATAGCTCCTACTTTAAGCAATTTGTCCAAGATCACCTCATAAGTTTCTCCCAAGGGAGTGTACTTGGATGGGCTCATCTTTATACTTATAGGTGGATTTTTGGGTATAAGACGGTGCTTGAGATTTGACTGTTACCACGTGTACATTCCTTTTGATTTTGAAGCAGCCAATGCATGAGAGTTGGTGGTGTTGGGTTTGTTCATGGAGTCCAGGTTCGAGAAATTTGAGTTTTGTTGCACAACTTAAATTTCTCCTCCTCTAAGGCTTGAATCTCTAGTTTACGAGCCATAGTAAAGGCCTCATCACGGAGTGCGAAAATTTTTAATTTGGAGGGTGGGAGAATCAGTGTTTAACACAGCCCGCATAAAGAGTTCGATGAGCTTGGCTGAGGTAAGGCATAAGTAAGTTGGTTGATGAGGCCCGCCATCATCCAATGAAATATGCAATAGACTCGTCTTCAAATTGTCGATGGCATAGAGGTCAAGAATGGATACTTTCTTGGCAATATTGATGGAGAAGTGATCCAAGAAAGATTAGGCTAACTTGTTAAAGGAAAAGATTGAGTGTTGGGCTAAAGCAATCGTACCACTCCAAGGCAGTCCCGATAAGGACATGGGAAGGTACAGAGTAGTAAGGCATCGTCATGAGCAATCGAGATAGCAAGCATGTCTAAATGATCACAAGTGTTGTTGAGGGTCCTCCTTACTATTAAAGCGAGTAAATTTTGGTAATTCCCATTGAGGAGGATATGTATGAAGGGGACATAAGGGTGAATAGGCTCCCGAAAAACTTGCTCGTATGTTAGGGTGTTATAGTTTCCTGAAACAAAAGCCTCAAGATTTGCATCTTGTCCATCATCATTTAATTAAATCATTGGTTGAGTTAGATGATGGTGTCAATCGTAAAACGGATTAGGCTAAGAGATACTACTAGACAATGGTGGGATTAAATTTTGATAAGGTATCGATGATGAATGTGTTGGGGTGACCAAATAAGGATGTCCTATATAAGATGTTGAGGCCCCTGGATGAGGTTGTGGAAATGAAAATGTGGGCGGAGCCCGAGAGGGAAAGCTTGTGTGAATAGGTGGTAGAGAACAAGTTATGAAAGAGGCAACTGCGAGAGGGATGAGGTAGGGGCGATGGACGGTAGTGATATGGGGGCCCCAGACAACCAAAGGAAAGCCAATTGGTGTAGTATGGACCATCGAATCCACTAAGTCGGAGACGGGGCTAGCTAAGGATGAAGACAATGAGGCGAGTTATTAGGTGCGGAAGGAGCTACGTGGCAGTTATACTTGATAGGCATACCCAGAGGAGTTGACCATCGGGTGTAATGGTCGGGGTATGAGACAAATAATACTGTACGGCGCCAAGATTAGCATCCAAAAATTTAGCAAAATCTGGATCTTTGATAGAGATCTTGGGAAAAGCATTGGTGTCCGTAGGATTCCCCATAGGATGCGAAGGGGTGACTCAGGAAAAGACACAGAACAAGCATGTGAAACCATGGCTATGGCTTGTTGCTGGGTGATAACAACCATGGAAAAGAGGATACAACGAAGAGAATTAGTCAATCAAGAATAGAAAATGCAACAAAATGTTGGAATTGGTAGGTTCTTTGGTTTGTCAGAATCAGAAACATAGTAACCAATATCGGTCTCAGTAATCGATGTCGGTGGCAAATCAGAATCGGCATCAGTCGGGTAACCAATGTCTATAGAATAGGACCGGTGCCGGTCACTGTGAAGGAAAAGAGAGAATGTAAGAGGCTACTGGTTTGGGGAGAACAAGGCTTAGTATACCTACCAACCTGTCAAGTGATTACTCGAGACAGGGGTATAATAGAGAAACAACACTTTGAAAGAAAAATGCAGAAAACAAGCAAGATGCACAAACAAATCAAGAGACTAACCCTAGGATTAGTTCTAATCACTTTTGGGCTTATGCTTTAGATGCCAAATGATGTCAATCCTAAAAAAACCTAAGGGATATGTCAAGTTTATTTTGGCTTGTAAGGCTACCTCAATCGAGTGGAGGAATATCGGGAAAGGGGGATGTTTGAGATGTTGTGCAGATTATGATGTGATTTGGTATGTGTTGTGCGGTGAGAGTAAGATTAATTTCTCATCAATAACATGGATATCACCCCCACATGTAGGACACATTTACTTAATCTACGTTCACTAGAATTAAAAACAAGCAAGAATGTGATGCACGTGTTTTAAACCCAAATTGAAAATGATATTCGATGAAGCAAAGAAGATGACTTTCACTAATACAAAGATGCAAAAGAAAGAAAAATTCTTTTAACAAAATGACAAAATATTTCGTGAATATTTAGAAGAAAGAAATAGCCAATGTGCTCCTATATGAAAACAAGCAAGAAATAAAGAAAACCGAATAGGGTCCCACCTGCAAGTACGTGCCAAAATGTTTCACACATAATTTTAATTCCAGAATAGAGTTACTTCTATCTTTTCATTCTCTTGAGAAATATATAAGGGTTAGGGCTAGGAGGAATACCTATTGAGTGTTGGGAAGGTGTGCGCGTATCGTAGAGAGATCAGACCGATTGTGAAGAACTCCTTTTTGTCTGGGAAGGACTACCTGTAAATAAGAATGCAAGACCACTAGATTTTAGTTAGACAATAAGTAAGGGAACTACGCCCTTGGGCCCAGGAAATACTAAACTTCCTTTCGAAGGTGGTCGAGTTCCTTTTAATATAAATTATTGCAAATGATAATAAAGAAGTTATTTTGAAATCATGATTTAGGTAACTCATTACTAAAAGCAATAGAGACTAAACTACCCATGATAAAACGTCATTACATTTGTTTCATCATCGTTAATGATACGTTCGAGATCAAGTTACGAGGATAGACCAAAGGTTGAATCCGAGGTTACAGCGAGATAAATGGGTGAAAGGTTGGTTTTGGTATAAGTCACGGTGACCAATGCTGGTCATTGGATAACCGACCGCATGTTATAAAACCGCCACCGGTGGGATAACCGATATCGGTAGGGCGGTGATTCGGGGCTTCCGGGTAGAGTTTGATTGTAGGGTGGTTATGGGGTTTTTAAGGTTGGTAGATGGTTGGGGAAATAGTAAGGAAATGGAGAAGACTTAGAGAGTGAGAAAGCTATCTTCTCTGGGAAATATAGGGATGGATGAATGAAGGTTAGATGCAGGGTGTTGTTGGGTGTTAGATCTAGGGTGAGCTTGTAATTACTATCAATCAAAAGTTAACGAAGTGGAGCCTAGAAGCATATAAGATACTACTTACTACTTTCGGTGAGGATACGAGTCCGAGGAATGTGGTAACAAAAGAAAAGCTCAAGTGGGATGATCCTCGACAATCGAAAATGAGCCGATGAAGCTATCCTCTAACTCTCCCAATGCTTGGATGAGTGTGACAAAGATCTTTTTGATCGATTACAGTCTTTGACTCAATACTCCTCTTTGCAAAATCCCCTCTCCTTCTCACTTGTCTCTCCTTTGCAAAATGGATTTGGATGCTTGAATTTTGGTTGGGGTAGGTCATTTACGAGGGAACCGATGGTGGTTGCATAACCGACAAGAGCTTGAGTAGGGACCGGTGTCGGTCAAGTCAAAGTTGGCTATTTTTATCGAAAATAGCCAACTTTCCTCCTTTCTCCCCGAGGGTCAGTTGTTTGGCTTGGTCAAGTCATTATTAGGCTTGTTTTGATGAGGTGAGGGTGATGAGTCATGGGTGTGGGTCTGGACCAAGTCATAGGTCTTAATTAAGTTAGTTTAGGGTTAGGGCTAGGTCATAGTGAGGTGGCGAGGTGAGGTGGCAGCGTTGAGATGTGGATTTATTAATTATAAGGTAATTAATAAATAATTAAGTGTGTAAGGTTTAGGTGGTAAGGTAGGGTTAGGTGGTGGGACGAGATACGGGCACGGGTGTCATAAGACCCAAATTTGGTGTCTACTAAGGAAAAGAAGAAACTTGTCATCCATGTCACACCTTACATGTTGATCAATGGAGATTTATACAAACTAGGTCGGGATGAAGTTTTGTACTAGTGTGTAATTGAACATGAGATTTCAGGTATTACTGGAAGAGGCTCATGGAGGGATTTTTGTGTGACATTGTAGATTGGGATGCCACCATGCACAAGATTGTGTTTCCTAGCCTATGGTGTGAAGCACTATATAAGTATAGTAAAGAATATTGTAAGGAATGTGACCATTCTCGGTGCCTTGAAAGCTTGGGCATAAAGATGAAATTCCTTAGAGACCTATTGCTCGTGTAACCTTTTGAAAATTAGGAAATTGAATTTTTGGATCCTATTTCACCACCAGCGCATAGGACTAGATAACTTTACATTATAACTTGTACAAATTATCTTACAAGGTGGGAAGAAGGGATACCTACAAAGGATTACACAACAGCTACAATAGTAAGGTTTCTTTGGGAGAACATTATCAACAAGTATGGATGCCTATTGAGTTTGACAAGTGATAGGGGTACTCATTTTATTAATGAGACTATTAGGATATTATTGGTAGAATTTATGGTGGCACACCATAAAAACAACACCCTATCACCCACATGAAAATGGAATTGTTGAGGCTTTCAACAAGATATTGGGACATACATTGACTAATATTTGTGATGTTGGAAGGAAATATTGGGATGATAAAGTATTTTTTGTACTTTGGGAATACAAAACAACCGACTAGAGGTTGAATAAAGCCACACCCTTCTAGTTGGTGTTGACATAGAGGTTGTTTTACTAATAGAATTCATGTTACCTTCCCTATGTATTCTTCACGTATGAAGTTTGGATGATGAGAAAGCACTTGAAGAGCACATTGATAAACTGATGTAGTTAGATGAAAGGCACTTTATAACATGATGAAGTCGGAAGATAGAAAAGGACATGAAGAAGGCTTAGCATGATAGGAATATAAAGGATAAAAATATTGAAGTTGGACATATGATTCTTATTTATGATTCCAAGTTTTTGCAACGCCTTGTTGGACCCCTAGATTATTGACCAAGTATGAAGGCACATAGGCACACAAGGTCCCAGTTATAGAATGACATGTAAGGTAAAAGCATGCAAGAGAAGGGTTTAAGGAATCCCTTGGCACGCAACGCATGAAGACAAAACCGAGGGTTTGGGACTTAGTCAATTTGGATGTCTGGAGCAGAACACGTGAAAAGCATGACCCGGTTGTGCATGGATAAGATGCCAGCTTAGCGACAAGTTGGCCTAGGAAGGAGCATGCCTGTGATAGAATATTCTAGAAGAACATCATGGGATAAAGTGGAAAGCTCAGGCCTGGAGAAGCATGCTCACATGGAGGACCACATTCAAACACTTAGCACCAGATTTGAGGGCACTAGAGGGTGAGTTGGCAGTCCAGGAAAGCTATAAATACAAGCACCTACAAAGATAGAAATATATACATAGAGAGTGGGTAGAGCTCTGTAGAAATATTGCGAGGACTCTGTCAAGTGAAGAGTTATATTTGGGAGAGGATGCATTAGGCTTGGGGGTTGAAAATTTTCTTTTTGGTAGCTTAGTTATATAAGTCCAATGTAATGCATGACTGTGGTCTGCTTCTCTGCGACCCTCTATAATGGTTCCATGGATGTAATAAGGTTTCTGTTATAATATATACATGAATATCAATGATTCTAGATGCATACTTCTCTCTTATGAGTTTTCTTTCCTTTCATACTAATATGTTTCTATGTTTCGTAATACATGTTATGGATTTTGTTAAAGTACTTGGTCCAAATGACTACAAGGATATAGAGGCCGCTTTGAGCCCTATGGTTCTTGTATTTCCTAACTTCCCTTCTGAAATATCTTACACAAATCATAGATGATGTTTCCCACTAAAATCACATAAAAGAGAGACTCGGACTTGCATGCGCACTCGGTGAGTTCCCAGCTTTCACCGGTGATAGGCCGGCACGCATGGGGTTCCTTTATTTTGTGATAGGAGTAAAAATGACTACATCTTGGTTCTGTTGCTGGGACCTCTTTTCAAAGTTGTAGTGGGATTTAACATACATCATGATCTGTGTAATGAGTAATGACAGAGCGGTTAACATTGGAAAGTGTTGAATCATGGTTCAAGAGCACAAAGGATGAATTTTCTTAGAGATTTAGCACTGGACCTGAGTTTAATGCACATAGATGGGTAGAAGAGAATCTCTACCACGATCTGTATGAAATTTTTTTCTACTACTTCCCTGTGGAACTGTATGAATGGCTCTCAGCCTATACGTCTAGATCAAGTTGGCATTATGGATCGCATGTGTAGACCCAAGAAGAATACCAAAGGCTGTAGGATGCAGATCTGATGTGGACCCGTGCTATGGATCATTGGTGGAAAGGAGTATTGGCTAGCTACACTTTGGAGTATGCCATTTCCACATATTCCTATTCAGAGGTTGCTAAGTTTGAGTTTATGCGGAACCTAGAGGATCATTTCTATGTGTTGTCTCTCTGGCTCTAAAGATCTTGCTGATTACCATGAGTTTAGAGGATTTTCCAATGGTGGCTAAAACATCCCGAGCAATGGACGAGGAAGCTAGGGTGGAGGAAGATGGCAAATGTCACAAATGAGAAGGATAGGGAGGAAATATGACTCAAGTATGGCGAAGCGCATGAAAGGGAGATTGCTAGAAAATGTGAGGTTATAGGTGTGATGGATGTATGGTGGTAGATGTCATGGGAAGGATTTGAGGTTCACGCAGAGGACGTGGAACTGAGCGCAATATGCGACCCCATCTTGGAAAGCACGTGAGATAAACCCCTTCTATTTTTTATGAGAGTTCATCACATGGAGAAAGAAGAACCGTTGGCACGCATCTAATCCCACCTTGAGATCGGACCCCAGCACTTGGTTTTCCAAATTAGGGGATAATATTGTTAATCCAGCTTAGCTACATTATAGGTGATAGATCTATATCTAGGAGGTATAATTTCTCATTTGGGACTTCTATGGCTGCAAACACCGGCCCAAAGTGTTAGGACTTTTTAGCTAAGGTATAGGCATACAAGCATTTTGTCTCACATCGGGAGTGGCATGGGGTATTCTATTAAGAAAGGGGGAATTTTCACGCACCATAGGCATGCAAACAGTGGAACTGTGGTACCTTGGCATGACCACTTGTGACCTGTCAGGCCCGATGGATCTAGTGGTTTAGGAGGAGTAGGAGCTAGTGGGTCCGGGTAGATCCGTGGTTCAGAGTCGGTGGGCCTAGTGGATCCGTGGTTCGTGACCTAGTGGATCTGCAGAGGAAATACAGTGGAAACCAAGGATCTCGGTGGAGGAGGATTTAGGCCTAACCACCCCCACAAGTTTTCTTTGAAATGTATCTACATTTACCCGATTATAGAGGTATTAAGGATGCTTCGAACATGTTCAAAAATGTGAACTGATATGGCATGCAAAGGGTGTCACAACCCCAGAATGGAAGGCTTGTCAGTTTACAACCACGTTGCAAGGGCGTGTGCATAAACCGGTATAGGAAGTATGACCCTCATCAAATAGTGGTGGAATATACTGCTTTAAATAATGCATTCTTTACAGAATTCCACATTCTTGAGTTTGAGCAGAAGAGCATCAGTGATTTGAAGGATAGTCAACAAGAAATGACAGAGAGTGTGTAGGAGTATGATGCATGCTTTAAAAATATCTTGTCTAAATTATCATATGATATTCACCCTTCACAACATGCTCAGTGGTTTGTTGGAGGGTTGATTACCCCTTTTAGAAGGGCCTTATCTCATAAAACTTTTACAGACCCACGTGAGGCATTGGAAGCTACCCTGCATGCCAAAGCTATTGGTAGTGTTGATATTGGTGTTAGCCCGTCTTGAGACTCGTTTGTTGTTATGGCCAAGTAGTTGGAAAAATTGTCTACGAACTCAGCCCATGAGACTCGCAGTGGTTTGTGGTGCACAGATTGTGAGATAGAGGGGAACATTAAGGATAATTTCCTTGGAAGATAGTACACATTGTGGTGGTAGATTGTGAATTTTTCATGGGGACCATGATGCAAGTAGGTTCCTCTTATTGCAGCACGTAATCAAGAAGAATGTATCTTGTTACTACAAGATTTTCAC
Organism: Taxus wallichiana var. yunnanensis; assembly: GCA_018340775.1. Lineage (NCBI taxonomy): Eukaryota > Viridiplantae > Streptophyta > Pinopsida > Cupressales > Taxaceae > Taxus > Taxus wallichiana. The sequence goes on along the minus strand of CM031242.1, from coordinate 603,837,520 downwards.
TTCTACAACCCATGATATTAAGGACTGTAGGCTCATTGATCAGATCCATGAGGCCATTGATCATGGGGTGCACCAAACCAGCATTGCTAGTAGTTCCAAGGGTGATGATCACCTTTATGAGGAGTGTGTAGATAGAGGTGCGTGCAGAAGAGGATTTTGAGGAGGATTCCTTGGTCGTGATTACTGAGGGGGAGGAAGGAGTGAGTTCCCGCATGGAACCTATTTCAATTTTGGATCTACAGAGCATTACAAATGTTTTAGTCTCAACTGTTGCAGTGCTTGTGTTACTGGAAAGAAGCATAAGTATGAGGAGTGCCTTAATTGTTTGAGCATATCAATCAACAAAGACTGTAGGACAAGGGCATTGAATGGTCAACATCAAGAAGGTAGATATATAGTGGATACCTTGGGTAATACGAGATGTAGGTTTGGATCCTGTCTTGGTAACAAGGGCAGAAGTTGTGCGTGTAAGAGAGATACCAAGATAGAAGAACCTAGTTTCAAGGGAGGAGGTCATTCATGGAAAGTATCTAGACCCCACACATCAAAAGGAGATATATCAAGACACCATGGATGTCATTCGGAGCTTACAAGGGGAAATCCAGTGTCTAAAGGAGTAATCCAGGAGGGAGGAACAAGGAAGGAGAGTCGAGGTGCCAAAGGATGACCTGGATGAGGTCAAGGAGGTGTGTAAAATGCTAAGGCAAGAGAATATCATTCCCTTGCTCGATCATGGTTGAGGGAGAAGGCACCATGTGTCGGAGGAGAATGTGAGAGGCAGGACTTACACGTGAACCTTCCCCCTCACAACCTTGACTATGAAAAGGAGATCACGTTGAATGTAATTGTAGATGGATGGATCCTCAATAATATCCTCATTGACACAAGTGCGGAGGTTAATGTTCTAACTTTGGATGTATGGCATCAGATGGGAATACCTACGTTACAACCATCTTTGAATGTGTTGTATATGGAAATTAAAACTAAAGCAATGCCCATTGGTGTTTTAAAGGATGAAACTATCACTATCCAGGAGCTAAGTTTATTGGGAACTTCGAATTCTTAGCACTTGCCAAGGCGATAATTTCCCAAAGACTACTTAGGTGCCCTTGGTGTTACAAGAACAATGTAGACCTTTGCTTCAACAAAGGGTACATCAGCTTCAAAAACAAGGAGGAAGGGGTCATTATACCCCTAGCTAATGGGAAGTCGACACCCTATATTTAACCATTGGGGGAAGAATTTTTGGATAGGATATATGTGCGCTCAATCAGAGACCCTGAGATGATACACCCTACTAACGGGGTTATCTAGTTTGAAGATGCTTAGTTAGTAAGTGATACCACTAGTCTAGCATGTGACAATTGGGTGCATGGGACTTATGAATTAATGGGATGACAGTTGAGAGGGTCGATGACCAAGGTAACAAAGGCATGCACGGTTTGGTGCCTTGGAGGAAAAGAACTGCCCAAGTATTCAGGAGGAGCCTTCCCTGAGATCTTTCTACAGAAGTGGAAGCTCAATGGAAGGATGAGAAGGAATGGAGAGGGATGTTAAGTTATGTCCTACTCGACACAATGGCTCTGCAGTGGGATACACATTAGAGAGCCTTTTAGAGTGGCACAAGGTAATAATTTCTCTCTTTGTCAATTTTTTTAGAGCGATGTGCCCACCATCATCAAGGACTACCATGGGAAGGAGCCCACCTCTTTCCACATCCAGGAGTGTGAATGGGTCTCGTAGATAAGGTGTGGAAGATTTTCCACCATCCCTCTAGGTACATAAGTTATATTCTACACTTTGTAGGGTCAGTGTGCATGCATGGTATATTCATTCGGAGACACGCCGCTAGACAAGGAATCGAAAGAGCTCATGGCTGACCTTATTCAAACCTTTGAGTATCGGAGTACCAAACCATTAGTTAATAAGGCCTTGTAGGGTATCAAGTGCCTTACCATGGGGGATAGTGCTAGGATGGAAGATAGGCTATTGGAATTACTAGGTGAACTAGGATTGAGGTTTGCTTTGAAGAAGTAGAGGAAACAAGAGTTATAACTTAAGCATGCCTGTTTGGAAAATAAAAAGGAAAATTGATGTATGTGATTGATGGAGAGGAATCAAAAGCTTGGATGTTAACCATTCTCAGAGGACATGCGAGGTAGTGGATAGTACAGATATACTCACATGCGCACCTATTATGAACCCTTAAAGATAAATAAGGTTAACATCGGTTCAGAGAAGAACCTAAAGAAGCTATTATTAGAGACTACTGGTTAGAGAAGGAAGTTTCTAAGATCATTGATCTGCTATGTGAATTTGAGGATATATTCCCGTGTGGGTACCATGAGCTCAAAGGCATTCACAATTTCTTAGGGAAGATGAAGATAAAACTCGAAGGAAGGTGCACACCGGTTAGAAAAGGTCCTACCGGATGAATCCAAATTTACGTGTGAAGGTTAAGGAAGAGATAGACAAAATCATAGCTTCGGGATCATTGACGTAGTGGAAGATTCATAATGGATAAGTCTGATGGTAATCAACATCAAGAAGGATGGGTGGATTAGGATCTACATGGATTATAGGAATTGAACGTAGTTTGTGTCATTGATCCCTTTCCGACCCCCTTCACTAAAGAAATTTTGGAAGGATTCACTGGGTGTGAAATCTATTCCTTTACGGATGGATTTTCGGGGTACCACCAAGTCCGGATTGCAAAGGAGGACCAAGAGAAGACAACTTTCACCACCGAGTGGGGAAGTTTTACATACACAATCATGCCCTTTGGGTTGAAGAATGTGCCTACTGTCTTTTCACACATAGTGGTGCAAGCATTCCAGGACTTCATCCATAAGTTTCTTCAAGTCTATTTGGATGATTGGATAGTGTATGGTCTAGTTAAAGACCATTGTGACAATTTAAGGTTAATGTTTGAGAGGTGTAGGCAGTTGAGGATATCCCTCAACATTAAGAAATGTGTGTTTGCTACACCCTTTGGGAATTTATTGCGCATATCATCCGTAAGGAGGGCTTACTTGTAGATCAAGCTAAATTTGTAGTTATTGTGAGGTTAGGGGAGCCTACAAGCCGAGTGCGCATGCGTGGATTCCTTGTGCATACGGGCTATTATAGGAAATTCATCAAAGGGTATGCCAAGATCGTTGCGCCTTTAGAGGAGCTGCTTAGACATAAAAGTTCCTTCCATTAGGGAGAGGCGCAGTAGAGGGAATTTGATACATTAAAAGATAGGCTTGTCACCACACCTATATTACGTTTTCCCTCTTGGGACAAGCCCTTTCATAACCATGTAGATGTCTCAGGACCGCCATTGGAGAGCAAGGTTTGCATAGCTAGGTGAAGGGATTTTTGATCATCCTCTCATGTTTTGTAAGTAGAAAGATGACAACATTAGACCAGAATTATACCACAATTGAGTGCGGGAATTTTGATAATCTACATTCTTTTCAAGTTTAGGCAAGATCTCACTAAAGAACACCCTTTGTGTTTTACACCAACCACATGACATTAAAGTATTTAGTGAACAAGCGTGTTCTATAAGGGCACATATGTTGGTAGGTGTTGTTGTTTCAATATTTTGAGTTTACCATTGTAGTGAAGCCTAGGAAAATCAATTGTGGGCCTGATCATCTGTCAAGAATTGATTTAGGGGAGGACACGTAAAGTATTGAGGAAATAATGTCAGACTTACAACTTTTTAGGTCAGGCACGCGCCTGGAATTAAAAGAGATTGTAATATTTTTTAAGGAAGGTGTGGCACCATACCGAATGAAGACATTGGATAAAAAGCAATCAGGCCATACGTGTTGCACCCTACATGTTAATCAATGGAGACTTATACAAGTTAGGATGTGATGAAGTTTTTGTATGTGTATTAGAGCATGAGCCACCACACGTAAAATATTAATGGCATGTTTGTGGTGGGAAACCCCTGTACAAGGATTGTAAAGACTATTGTAAAGCGTGTAACCATTGTCAGCCGCATTATAAAACTAGGGAGGATGGATGAAATGCCTTTACGCCCTATACCTAGCGCCAAGACTTTTGAAGAGTAGGTAATCAACTTTGTAGGATTTATTACACATGCGACACATAGGACTCGGCACGTTATGTCATCACTTGCATGGATTATTTGAACAAATGGGCGAGGTAACTCCGCTCTAAAGATTTCATAGTAGCAATAATGACAAGGTTCTTGTGGGATAATATTGTCACAAGGTATGGATGCCTCGTTGAGTTTGACAAGTGATAGGGGTACACATTTCTTGAATTAGACCATGAGGATCCTATTATCAGAATTCATGCTAGCTCATCACAAGACTACGCCCTATCACCCACAAGAAATGGAATCGCGAAGCATTCAATAAAATATTGAGTCATACCTTGACCAAAATTTGTGATGTCGGAAGACAAGATTGGGATGACAAAGTATCGTCAAATTGGTATTGTGGGCTTACAAGACAATGTATAAAAGGATGAACAAGGCCACACCATTTCAAAGGGGTGTTTGGCACAGTGTTGTTTTACCATTGAATTTATGTTTCCTTCTTTGTGAATAGTGCACATAGGAGGGTTAGCCAATGAACAAGCACTAGAAGAAAGGATTGATGAGTTAATGAAGCTAGATGAGAGATGATCACTCGCCAAGTGGAGCCAAACAGCAGAAAAAAGTAAAGCGTGGTAAGGCTTGGCATGATCGCCACATTAGAAATAAGAGGTCTAAGGTTAGGCGAGATGGTTTTACTATATGATTCTAAGTTTTTGCACCATCCTGGGAAGTTAAAAGTCCATTGGTTGGGTCGTTACACAATCTTGTACATCCTTGATTCATTTGTGTTCTAGTTATAAGTGTTGGATGGGACGAAGTTGCCTAGACACTTCAATGGGAGTAGGCTGAAGCCCTACTATAAATAAGTCTTCTCGGTGTTTGTAAATAAGGTATTTTTGTGAGTTAGTTTAGAAATTTCATTTATGCATTTCCATTTCTTATGTTTCCCTTTACGTTGTTTTTTTGTGCCTTGGGCAAACTCGTGTAACCTTATTGCTACTTTGGAGAATTTGTGAGTGCGTAGAGGACCGCACATCGTTTTAAGTGTGGGGTGGAGAAATGTGAAGGAGCGCATGTTTAGAGTGCCAAGGAAGTGTATGTTAAAAATCCTCTTGAATGGCTTGGTTGAAAGAGGTGTATGGATAGAAAAAATGGAAGGATGATTGGTGCTAGGATAAAGCTACTTTTAGATCCCACGTATCTTGAGGAGGAGAAAGTGCATTTAAGATACACAATTTAGGTGAGAGCAAAAATTAGGACAAAAGAAGTGCCTTCGTTGCTAGTTACGTGCATGCAAGAGTCTCCTCGTCGGGTTGGATTGGTTGCACACTGGAAGGTTGGAGGAGTTTCCACGTAGGTTGGGCGCATGAGTGAAAGTGATAAATATGGGCTTTGTTTGGAAAAGCTACATTAAATGGAAAAAGTACAGTGGTAGGTGAAGTAGCATTTAATGCTCAAAAAGAGAAAAGCTATAAGTAAAGGGTTGAGGCACTTTCATTTTCACTTTGCGAATAGAGAGAGAAGCGATTTTTGCATCTATGAAAAAATAGGGTTTCCAGATTTGATCGTGTGAAGAAATATCTGTGAGATTGAAGTGTGAGTAGCCAGTTTGGATTTACAAACTAGAAGGAAGGGGTTACAGATGTGAGAAAAGTTGTGAGGAGGCATTGTCTTGTGGAAGTTTTATCCCAGTTAGGGTTTGACAAACTAGGGCACATGTTTGAGAGGTTTTTCATCAAAAATTTGAGATCTGAGGCTGGAAGAAGTGGAAGAACAGAGTAACAAGGAGGGAGTGAAGTGATAGGAGGACCTCGACAATGGCACCCAAGAAAGGAAAGGGAAAGGGCAAGGCCAAGTAGCAAGAACTTGACGTGAGTAATACAAATGAAGAGTGGTATGCGGAGATGCAATACCTAGATGGGGTAATGATGGGTAAGGAGTGGGAGTCCCACCTGAGGAACATGCCTGTAAGTGACTATAACCATCGAACGAACATGATTGAGAAGGAAATGACACTAGAGTTAGTGTGCCCCATGAACAAACAGACACCAGAGGGCTTGCCCATCTACAATGATGATGTTAAGGTCAAATTAGAGAAGGCATGGTTGTTGCAACTCTATGAGTTGCCCTATTTTAGAAAACCAGAATGCCTATACCAATGGCTAATGTCACGAGTACATGAAGATTACTTCCATTTTATAGGGTGCAAGATGTGCATTACTCCTCAAATCATCTCTCAGTTCACATGCCTCATATGTGAAGGAGACACTTGAAGATGACCTAAATGACAAAGAGGTAATTCAGAAACCATCACAAAATATACTTACAAGAAGGGGTCGAGGTACTACGACATCTCGGACATCAAGAACCTAGTGATGAAGATGGCCACACATCCTGTAACAAATCAATGGCCGAGAGATGGACCCAGTCAATAAACCCTTGTTACAAGTCTGCACAAAGGTTGCAGAAGGCACCATTTACAACTTATCTACATATATCACAGAGGAAATTTTCATGTCATGCCAAGGAGGGGGACAAAATCCCTTCGAGAGTGTCTTGCTAACCATCATATTTTAAAATATTGGAGTGCCTGATGCATCAGAAAAATTTATATGGGAGTACCCTACCAAGGATCCTTTGCCTATAAAGAGATTTGAGAAGTATGTGTGCGACACAATGACATCACCCCACAAGGCGTGATCGAAGAAGTGGTATACGTGCTCGAGGAATGCATTCGGGTAGAGTGGAGGATTCATGAACAACTTCTAGTAGTCACTGAAGGAGAAGCTTAGTTTGCAAAGATACCAACTTTTCTCGCCAGGTAGGTTCAACGCTAGTAGATGAATCATGGAGTCCTTGGTGTAATATTCCCTTCACTTTCATAGCTCAATAATTCCAAGCGGGAGTAAAAAGATTCAAGGAATCCAAGAAGCTTAAGTTGAACTGTAGTCTAGACTGGGAGCACAGAGAGATGTAAAAAGGTTGAAATACCCCGGTGGTAAGTGCGCATACATGGAAAGGTACATGTCGCATGAGGTCCAGATGACAAGGCCAATATCATTGCCCATTGCAGGAGGATCCATAACGTGCTTATACCTCCGTATAAGGCCCAAGTTTGAGAAGGGTACATACCTGGAGAATGATGTCTCCATACCTAAAGATCCCATGGGTAGGAAGGGGTCCACACCTAAGAAGAGGGGAAGAGGTGAAGAAGCACCAAGTATGTAGACTTCTCAGATAGTGAGTATGCTGATAATGAGTGCCAAGCCCAGTACTTACACACAGAGAAAGAAGTCCCTAGTGAAGGAGAAGACACTAGAAGTGGAGGCACCTAGGCAACCCCTCACCAAGGAAAAGTCACCTGAGGAAGAGGAAGAGGCCGAATCCCCTGTCAAGGAGCCACCTCTTAGGAAAAAGTAGAGGATGGAAGAGGAAGCTGACTTGGAGGAGACCGATAGCTTGGATAAGTACATGGGTGGAAGGGAGGACGAGAGTGAAGAAGATGACAACAAGGAGGATGAGCCTAAGAGGGATTAGGAGCCACATGTGTTCAGTGTGTACGACTCAGGAGAAGAGAGCAAAGAAGAGAAACAGAGTTCATTTTCATGCGGTGCATGAGTACCCAGAGATGAGGAAGGCACCTAGGACATGGGAAAGAGTGAGGAGGTTGGTGCAGAAAAGTGGGAATCCAGAAGCTTCACAAAGGAATAGATCACTGAGGTAGCAGAGAGAGAGGCAAAGAAAATTCTCAAGGCTTTAGTAGACCAAGAGCTAGATCACAATGCCGACATAGTGTCAAGAAAGGAAAAGAGGAAAACTTTGAAAAGGAGCATGATAAAGGTGTGGGAGGAGGTCCTACTCTAATGGTGAGTTTTCCCAAAGGTGCACGCTTGGGTAGGAGGACCCTTGATGTAGAGCAGAGACAAGTGATGGGCTACATTGATGGGCTACACAAAGAAGGTGCTACGGCGTGCTTCTAGAGTACTATACCCATAGAAAGGATTTTAGCCATAGGGTCATTTAAAAATGAGGGCACGTATCCCGGGATGAAAAATATACTCTCTTGGGCATTTAAATCACACATTGACGAGCTAGACTTTGAAGTCTGCTAGGTAGCAATCATAACAGTACTAGAGTCTAAGGGAGCCAATCCCTTGGTAAATGCCTAGGAGCTCTTGGATGAGTAAGTCTATAACGCGCTCAACAAGGTTGCGGTCAAGACAGAGGCTAGGCTCTTTGCATGCAATGATAGTATAAGAGTGCTAGAGGGAAAGCTAGGGAAGAAATAAGAGGAGCTGCAGAGAAGGCTAAGAAATTGAAGCAAGAAGAAGCTGATCGGTGTGTGGCTGAGGTGTGAGCTAAAGGATGAAAAGAAAAAGGTGCAGGAAGTATACAAGAAGATGGAGTCTATCAAGAGCACCATCATTTTAAAGCACCTGCACTCTAAGCACCACCCATGCGAGAATACGCATCCATTCGGAATGTTTAGAAGATCTAATGCATGTCCTCACCATGAAGAGATGAACTTTGGCCCTGGATTCTATAGAGGAAGTGGCTGCGTGCTTAAAGGAAGAGCACATGTTGAGGGCACTATCACTCATTCCCGAGTATAGCAAGGTGCTCGCATGAGTTTAAAATTGCTTCCCAATTTGTTGAGGCTGCATATGATACTTACAGACAAGGATAAGGTAGCAATAACCTTGGTCGCCACACTCTAAGAAGAGTTAAAGGAGTTCTAAGAGAAGAATAAAGGAAACAGGTAGAGAGAGACAAGGTCCTTGCCAAAGTAGAAAGAAAATCTGAGGTGATTGAAACATTAAGGGGTTTAATCAAGGCCTGGCTGAAAGAACTATACCCTCAGATTACTAGGAGGATGGACACGCTCAAAGACCTAGGAAAGGAGATGGAGAAGATCATTGACACTTTGGGCACCTAGGGTATTGGCCTAAGTTTTGATGAGGTGAGCATCCTGATCGGTGACCTCTATTAGAAGGCACAGAGTGAGGTCGACATATGGAACAAGCTGGAGGTAGACTTATGGAAGGATTTTCCTAGCTTGCTAAGTTGATGCCCCCATTCTTCCTTCTTCCCAATTCTTTCATTCCTTTATTCTTTTACAAAATGTAAGACTACACCTTGGTTCCTTAAGGTAGCATACATCTTGGTTAAGTGGAGTGTTTCGAGGATGGAGAACAGGTGTAGTGTGGGGTGATGTTGGACCCCTAGATTATTGACCAAGTATGAAGGCGTGTAGGCACACAAGGTCCCAGTTATGGAATGACATGTAAGGTAAAAGTGCACAAGAGAAGGGTTTAAGTAAGCTCGTGGCACACAATGTGTGAAGATTGAACCGAGGGTTTATGACTTAATCAATTTGGATGTCCGAAGTAGAACATGTGAAAAGCATGACCCGGTTGTGCGTGGATAAGATGTCAGCCTGGCGATATGTTGGCCCAGAAAGAAGCATGCCTATGATAGAATCTTCTAGAAGAACATCATGGGATAAATTGGAAAGATCAGCCCGGAGAAGCATGCTCACATGGAGGACCACATTCAGACACTTGCACCGTATCCGAGGGCGCCTGGAGGGTGAGTTGCGATCAGAAAGCTATAAATACAAGCACCTGTAGAGACAAAAATATATACATAGAGATTCGGTGGAGCTCTTTAGAAATGATGCAAGGAATTTGTCAAGTGGAGAGTTGTATTTGTGAGAGGATGCATTAGGCTTGGGGGTTGAAAATTTTCTTTTGAGTAGCTTAGTTACATAAGTCCAGTGTAATGCATGACTATGGTTTGCTTCTTTGTAACCCTTTGTAATGGTTCCATGGATGTAATAAGGTTGCATGTTATAATATATACATGAATATCAATGATTCTGATGCATACTTCTCTCTTATGAGTTCTCTTTCCTTTCATGCTAAGTATGGATGCTTGTATGTTTCTTTCTATCATAATACATGTTATGGATTCTATTAAAGTACTCGATCTGAAATGACTACAAGGATCTAGAGGCCGTTCTAAGCCCTATGGTTCTTGTATGTCCTAACTTCCCTTCTAGAATCTCTTACACAAATCATAGATGATGTTTCCCACTAAACTCACATAAAAGAGAGACTCGAGTACTGCGCATGCCTCGGTGAGCACCCATCTTTCGGTGGGTGATAGGCTGGCCCGTATGGGGTTCCTTTCTTTTTTGATAGGATTAAGAATGACTACAACCCCGAAAATCTCAAAGTACATTGATTAGGACTGTATGTTGTGACTTACATACTTGATTCAAGAACTTTCGAAAGTTACGAGCTCTGGATGGGACACGCTTTCTGGTTACTTCAACAGAATAATTTGAAGCCCTATTATAAATACTTCTTCTTGGTGTTTGTAATAAGGTAGTATTTCCATTCAATTAAGTTTCTTTTTGATACATTACCTTTCCATGTGTTTCCTTTCATCATTTTTATGCTTTATGAATTCAGCTATGTGTTATGTTGCATGCTTGCGTGATGTCGACACTAAAATTTTCCTCCATAATTTCTATTTCATTAATGTATGTATTAGGAATAGGATGTTGTTAAGTATAATTAGTAGTAGCATCTGATAGAAGATAACAGCACTTTAGTACAAAGCCACCAATAATGTGGAGTACGGTAACAAAAAGTACAATAGGAATGTTGTAAAAAAAAAAATTTGTCGTAAGTGGTCCAGTAAGGTTAAAATGTCAAAGTTTGGGTAATTAGAGAAGTAGGGTCTACATGATTAGGAATTAGAAATATTATATTGGTAATAAGGACAAGGAGTGAGGTCATAAATATTTTGTGTATTTTATTTGTAAAAATTCTAAAAATGTGGAACCCATGTAAAATGATAAGGTTTATCTTATCTTAAAAGATAAGCTTACATGTACAGATAAGAGTTAAGGTATGGAATATGATTCGTCAGAGTGGATTTCTTATCCTATCTTAGAGATAAGATGGATAAGCACTGAAGTTCTATAAATAGAGAGACCACCCCCTCATTTAGCATAGAAGGAAGTAGTGAGAAATATTGTAGGAAGTGTGCGAAGGAAGCCATCAGTTTAAAGGTGTGTTGAAGAAGCCATTAAGAGGTGTAATTGTAAAAGTTTCTCCCATAGTCTTGGTGAAAGGAAAGTGAAGTCAATAACACTTGAAGTACCTCATGGGTGAGATTGTAACAATTTCATCAAGTTAATATTATAATTTACTTTGATATTTCAGATTTTTCATCATTCCGTCTTATCATAGTCGATGGTATTCTTGTGTTATGTTGTTGTTTTGTTTCCAGATTACATCCACCAAACTAAAGGCTGTGCATTAGTAAATAATCATAGCGAGGAGTTCCCAGGTGAAGAATTATCATAGTGCGATTGGTGATGACATTTTGGTTCCGTTCTTTGGGACCATTCCTCGTTGGTGGATTTTCTAGAGAGATATTCCCACTTAGTCAAAAATCAATTGGAGGGTAACCTTGTTTTTACTGTGCATAGTAGTTACCATGGTAAAGTCATTTTTGCCATGAATAGTAGTTACCATGATAAAGTCATTTTTTGGGAATAGTATTTACCGCATAAAGTCACTTTTACCGTGAATAGTATTTACCGCATAGCTTCACTTTTACCGTGAATAGTGTTTACCACGGTAGAAAGTCGGTTTTACCGCAGTAAGTCAAGTTTTACCATAGTTTACTCGTGGTCATTCCTATTTTACTGTAGAAAAGGTGTAAAGTCACTTTCTAGTATAGTGATTCCAATTGTTTGTGCACATAAGTCTTGTTGATTGTACTTGTGGGTTGGTATTTCACAAAGGGTTACTTTTGAAAATGGGAAAGATTCCTATTTTTCAGCTCAATCTAATGAAGATGCTTCTTCTTTCATTCAAGAGTTTAAACGATCTTGTATTTGTAATGGCCTTACAAGAAGGGAACTATGGACTGAATTTTTCCCTACCTTTTTGGATGGTTCAAAGACTTAGGTGGTTTGAAACACTAGGTGATAATGTGAAAAATTCATGGGATTTATTAACTGAAAGTTTTCTTGAAGAATTTGGTGAACAACAGAAATATGCAAATCTCATGATCGAGATCACAAAGCTATCCTAAGGAGAGAAGGAGAAGATAAGGGATTATCATGCTCGTGTTCTAGAGCTAAGGAGGAAGCTCAATGCCCAGATCCGGAAGGAAGGATTAGCGGATGGGTTGATGAATGGCGTGGATAATCTCCTCTGTAAGGTCTTCATTCTTGGGATGAAGCCAGAGATCAGACAACGAGTGAAGTATGACCGCCCAACTACCATTGAACAAGCAAAGGAGATTGCAAGAAGGCAAGAAGAAAGCATGGAAGAGGAGCCCAAAGAAATTGTTGCTAAAATAGAGCCTACACCAGCACCTTTGGTCTAGAATCCACAACCACTCCCGGTGAGCACAAATATTTCTCCTAGTACATCTACTGAGTATGAAGATCTTCTCAAAAAGATGGGTTAGTTAACTATTAATCTTCTTCAAGGAAAAGAATTTAGTTCTCAGGGAGGAGATAGAGGTCCAAAAAGAAATATTTCTAAAGTTGTATGTTATGGTTGTTATAAAAAGGGTCATTATAAGTATAATTGTCCAGATAGAGCTTCTACATCTAGTAAAGGAGATAATGATAAAGGAAAAGCACCTGTGAATTCTTTTGATGTAGTAGATAAGAGCAGAAATAATGAAGTAGATGTGTTTGTAACAAAAAGAAAGAAAGAAAAAGATAATCAAGATGGAAATGATCCTAAGAAGATGAAAGGAGAAACTAATAAGAAACATAGGAGAAGAAAGCTGGGTGTGCAGGATTTTCTGATTTCACAGGGCTAAGGACCATACTCCATCCTGGAAGATCTGTCCAAAAGGCCTGCAAATATTACATATGGTCAACTCTTGGCTATGTCTTTTGAGAAGAGGCGGGAGCTGCGAGGTGGACTCAATGCTCAACAAAGAAAGGAGGTTGAGGTCCCTGTTTTTAGAGGTAGAGGTGGATCCCTATGCTCCACAAGGCGAGGTATTGTGTAATGGTATTTCAATTCATGATGTCTTAGTTGATGGAGGTGCTGCGATTAATGTAATGACCGAGTCACTGTAATGAATATGTTGGGTTTAAAATTGATCGCCCTTCAACACTTATGTTAAGGTCATTAAATAAAGGAAAAACTAAACCGTAAGGTGTAGCTTCAAATGTGGCAATATCTCGTTATGGGTGTTGTATGTGTGGTAGACTTTTAGGTGATGAAAAATGGTACTGCCAAGGTGACCCAATGTTGCTGGGAAGACCATGGCTAAGGAGAGTTCATGTAAGAAACTACTGGAATGAAGGTTTCATGACACTTGGACATGGTAGAGAGAGGTGAAGATAAATGTATCCCTCGACATCATAAGGCGAACAGCAGGATTCAAGTGATGAAAGCGATGATTGGACATGCTCACATTACTCTAGTACCGGTGAAGTGGACACTTTGAAGATGAAGAAAGTGAGGTTGATGTTTCGGTCATGGATATTCTTCCAAATCACACCAACTCATGACCCCATAAAATGATCTAAAGAAGAATTTGATGATCTTCTCCAACAAATAAAGATTGGCGATCTTTGTGATGGAGAGTGAGAAGGAATCCTACCTCCAGCTCTTTCAAGGTACATACACGTATTCAATTTTGATTACAAGGAACTCGATCCAAGTAAGTTGGGTAGAACATTCTATTGAGTGGTAGATGGTGCTAAGCCCATAAATAAAATGCCATATAGAATGAATCCTAATTTTTCCAAGACCTGTAAAAGAAGAAATAGATAAGTTGTTTGATGCGGATTCATATTTGCTATGGAGAATTCGAATGGGTTTCTCCCATTGTGATCTCAATAAAAGAATGGGAAGCTACGCATTTGTGTTGATTATAGGAAGCTTAATAAGGCAACAAAGAAGGATCATTACCCTCTTCCATTTTTAGATCAGATCTTGGACCGAAGTAGGGCGGGATTGCTATAGTTTCTTTGATGGATATAGCGGCTACAACCAAGTTCGTATAGGAGAGAAAGATTAGCAAGACCACATTCACCACTCCTTGGGAACGTTTGCTTATAGAGTTATGCCTTTTGGGTTGTGTAATGCTCCGAAGCAACATTCCAGCGTTTGATGAATAGGGTGTTCGAACCCTACATGGGGACCTTCATCGTGAGTATTTCTGAATGATTTTACATCTATGGGAGCAAGTTGGACCACTGCGCACTTTGAGATGGAGACAACATTTCAAAGGTTAGATGAAGCACAAGCCTCACTAAACCCTACAAAGTGTGTCTTTGGATGTTCTAAAGGCGTTTTGTTAGGGCATGTTGTATCCGAGAGATGGTATTGTGCGATCCGATAAAGTTTCAAAAATCAAAGATTTACCATTTCCTATAAATAGAAGTAAGTTGAGATCATTTTTAGGCCATGTGGGTTACTTATAGAAGGTTCATCAAGAATTTCTCAAATATTGCACAACCACTAACCCAGATTCTTGAAGAAGGATGTTACTTATGAACCGAAATAAGGCGCATGAAGCTTTTGGACAAGCTCAAGGAAGCCCAGTGTCTTCACCGCTTTGAAGAATCCAGATTGAAAGCAAGCCATTCATTGTGTACACCGATGCCTCATATGCAGCACTAGGAAGTACTTTGAGCCAAAAGGATGAAAATGGGAATGAACATCCAATTTACTTTGGGAGCAGCATAAAATGAGCAATCTTTGAGGTAAATTATCATGGCTGAAAAAGAGGCTCGCTATCATTTTAGCTATAAAGAAGTTTAGAAATTACTTCTGCTAGGGCAAAAATTTCTAGTCATGAGATCATCATGAGCTCTAAAATATATTGTAAATAAGCCTAACCCATCGGGGAGGATAACAAGATGGATAATTTTGCTATAAGAATTTGAATTTGATATTATAGATAGGCCAGGAAAGAAGCATGTCAATGCAGATGCACTCTCTCGAGCCTATGATGGTTTAGGATCATCTTGTGATGATGATGATTTCCCCGATGCAGCCTTGTTATCCCTTGACACAATCCCTAGTGAATACATAGATATTTGGAATTATCTAAATGAATTCAAGTTTCTTGATGGTGCCAATGCAAAGACTAAGAGAAAGATTACTCAAGTCAGTCATCCATATTCTATTCTGCATGGAGTATTATTTCGAATAGGACACGATGGACAAGATGAAGAGGGCAAAATTGGATGTGATCAAGGGAAGGAACTGCTAGAATAATTCCACAATGGTACATGTGGAGGGCACTTCTCTCGGACAACTTACAGCCAAAGAAGGATCTTGGATGCGAGTTATCACCGGCCCACTCTTTTAAATATTGTTATAATTATTGTAAGACATGTGATATTTGTCAAACACATGGTAACCGTAAGACTTCATAAGCTCCATTATGCCCTATTCTTCCACTTGGTCCCTTTGAAAAGTGGGGAATAGACATTGTAGGTCCACTTCAAACTACCTCACGCCAAAATAAGTATATTGTAGTTGCCATGCATTATTTAACCAAGTGGGTTAAAGCTAGGCCATCAAAACAAACTTCCATGGATGAGGTGGCAAGGTTCATATATGAATGCATTGTCACTAGATTTGGTTGTCCATTAGAAATTGTAACAGATCAAGGAAGCCACTTCATTAATGAGGTAGTAGAAGCCTAGTCAATAAATTTTCTATTAAGCACGCACGGAAGGCAACAACATACAAGCCAAGTACAAATGGACAGTGGAGCGAATTTTTTTGTGTTGTGTCAAATTCTAGCAAAAGATGCAGCCTTGCAGGTACATAAGTGGGATAAAAGGATTCATGCAGCATTGTGGGCATATAGGCAACATCAAAGTCAGCAATAGGATACTCCCCATTTCAGTTGGCCTATGGCATTGATCCAGTTCTTCCTATTGAGTTTGATATTCCCAACTTGAGAGTTATAAAAATGAAAGGATGGATGAAAGTGATTCAGTAAAAGAAAGGTTGGTACATCTTCATTTGCTAGAGGAAATGAGGGAAATAGCAAAGGATACAAGCCATAAGAAGAAAATGAAGCAGAAGGAATACTTTGATCAAAAGATCCGTTGGTCTCCATTTCATGTGAATGACTTGGTTCTAGTATATGATTCTAGATACAAAAAAGAAGACAGAGAAAATTTCTTCCAAAATGGATGGGGCCCTACAAAATAGCAACTTTGTGCATGAAAATGGTACGTGCACTGCACTAGAGGAATTGGATGGCACTCCCATTATGAAATGGGTCAACCACGACAAGTTGAAGATTTTCCAAGCACCAGAATAGTCTACTCCGAGGACGGAGTAGAAGCTAGGAAGGGGGAAGATGTCGACACTAAAATTTTCCTCCATAATTTCTATTTCATTAATGTATGTATTAGGAATAGGATGTTGTTAAGTATAATTAGTAGTAGCGTCTGATAGAAGATAACGGTGCCGTCAGTACAGTGCCGCCAATAATGTGGAGTATGGTAACAGTCAAAGTACAATAGGAATGTTGTAAAAAGTAAATATTTGTCATAAGTGGTCCGGTAATGTTAAAATGTCAAAGTTTGGGTAATTAGAGAAGTAGGGTCTACATGATTAGGAATTAGAAATATTATATTGGTAATAAGGACAAGGAGTGAGGTCATAAATATTTTGTGTATTTTATTTGTAAAAAGTCTAAAAATGTGGAACCCATGTAAAATGATAAGGTTTATCTTATCTTAAAAGATAAGCTTACATGTACAGATAAGAGTTAAGGTATGGAATATGATTCGTCAGAGTGGATTTCTTATCCTATCTTAGAGATAAGATGGATAAGCCTGGAAGTTCTATAAATAGAGACCACCCCCCTCATTTAGCATAGAAGGAAGTAGTGAGAAATATTGTAGGAAGTGTGCGAAGGAAGCCATCAGTTTAAAGGTGTGTTGAAGAAGCCATTAAGAGGTGTAATTGTAAAGTTTCTCCCATAGTCTTGGTGAAAGGCAAGTGAATTCAATAACACTTGAAGTACCTCATGGGTGAGATTGTAACAATTTCATGTTAATATTATAATTTACTTTGATATTTCAGATTTGTCATCATTCCGTCTTATCATAGTCAATGGTATTCTTGTCTTATGTTGTTGTTTTGTTTCAGATTACATCCACCAAACTAAAGGTCATGCATTAGTAAATAATCATAAAGACGAGGAGTTCCCGGTGAAGAATTATCATAGTACCGGATTGATGATGACAGTGCTAGTAGCTGATTACATTATAAGTGATTTCATGTGTAGAGGACCACGCATACCCTTAGTGTGGGGTGGAAATATAGAGTTAGAGTCTTCTGGAGAATGGCATGAAGGGTAGAGATCAAGAGAGCGCTTATGGTTGGTGATATTGGTTGTTGGAAGATGGTGGTCATAATAATTTGGGAAAATAGGTTAATGTCAGATGAAAATCACGTACGCGTAGCGTAGATTACAACATGAGGTAGGCAACAACAAAGATAACTTCAAGGATTGAGAAAAGGAAGGTGATATGCTTCAGCACTCAGGAATGGAAAAAGGATTTTTGTGGCCATGGTAGTTTGTGTGCCGACGGTTTGTAGGTTTAAGCACATGTGTTGAGTGCATGAAATCTGAAAAGTGGAAAAAATCCATTTATTATGACAATACAAAGGTAAGTGGTGGTGTAATTAATGTAGGTAAAAATTAAAAGTTTTAAATAAAGGGTCATGGTAATTAATTTTTACCTTGTGATAATTTGTGAAAGAGCTCTTGTGAACTAGGGAATCCTTGCATGAGAAATTACCTCGAATCATGTGCGAAGTTAAATATTTGTGAACCAGATTGGAACGAAGGAAACATATGAGAACAGATAAGTTGGCAAAGGAGGTTCTCTCGGTTTAAAAGTTGGAGTGTGAAGTTCACAAGAAGAAAAGGGTTCTCTCAAGTTAGCGTTTCATAAAACTAGGACATGAAGTATAAGGTTACCACAAGAAGAGTGTGACAAAGCACTCAGAGGGGTAAAAATACTAAGGTACAAGGTTGAAGTTGGACTCTACACAAGATAAATGGCACTAAGAAGGAAACAACCACACTAACCAATAAAAAGGGAAATCATAGAGAAAAAAATAAAGTGCGACAATGAATTTTAGTGAGGAGTGGTATTCAAAGATGCAATACCCAGATGGGGTACTACTAGGAAAGGATTGGACATCCCATGTAAGGAGAATGGTTATAAGAAATTATAACCATCGAGTTGATTAGACTGAAAAGAGCGTGACCTTAGAACTGGTTCGGCTTATAGAGGAGAGAATGGATGACGAAAAGTCAGTGTTTGATGATTTAGTAAAGAAGGCGTTGGAGAAGGTCAGATTGTTGCAGCTATATGAGCTTCCATTCTTTAGGAATCTTGAGAGCCTATACTAGTGGCTAATGTCATGCATCCATGAGGACTACTTCTATTTTATAGTAAGGATAATGTGCATAACCCCATAGTTTATCAATAAGTACACTAGACTCATCTGCACCGGTAACTTGTTTGACAATAATCTGAGTGACAATGAAGTTGTGAAGGAGATAGCCAAGGAGTATGAATACAAGAAGGGCGGGCACGCCTTTGATATTTCAAAGATCAATAATTTGGTGATGAAGATGGTTGTGCGCCTTATTACTAAGCTAGCTGAGTCGAGAGGGTGGACCCAAGTGAACAAAAGATGGTTAAATGTATGTAGAAGGATAGTTGAAGGAACCATCTATAACATATCTTCTTTTATAGGAACCATGTTTTTTTCATGAGGGGGCACGTAATAAGGGTTATGTGTTTTTTTAAAAGTATATATATACTATAGTTTATAATTTTTTATAGACTATATGTTGTTTTTTATTTACATTATATAAACTATATACCTCTTTTTTTTAAAAGTGAATATATTTTTACATTATAAATTATAATAGGTTAATATAATGTATTAAAATATAACCTCCCTAATATTATACAGAAGAAGAAATTATGGAATTTCACATTCTGGAAATACACAGCAAGTTTTGACTCCATTAAATTTGATGGTCAAATGACCGTCACGACAGACCAAACATAAGGCAATATGATGGTCATTTAGACATCAAATTTAAGCTCAGTAGGTTCCAGAAACTATCACTGTGTTAAAATTGATGGTCAAATGACCGTCACAACAGACCAAAAATAAGTCATAATGATGGTCATTTAGACTTCAAATTTAAGTTGGCCGGATCTTTTTCTACATTATTTTTTTCTAGAAATTTGAAGTTGTTTTGCATTCTTAAGGGTTTTTTCTTCACTTCTATATGGTTAGAATTTTTTTATATAATTCGGGGTATAATGCATCCCTTTATATTGTGGGTTATTATTTTGATCATGGGAGCTTAATTAATATGCATTATAATGACATAATTAGTTATGATTAAATATTTTATATAGATCTATAAAATTTAGATCTGATTCTATTAAAAGTGTTACTTTTTTATAAATATGTATCTAACTCTATGGTACATTGTATATTATAATGGGGTGTGTTTTACATGTTCAAGTAAACAATGACGTCTAGCTATTTCTATCTTGACAAGACCCAAATCCTGAATCGAACCAACTAAAACATTTGGAAGATCAGGGTCAAATCAAAACTTATAGAGAGGAAACTCTGGAAAATTGTTTATGAAGCGAGGTTGCTCCCACCGGTCATCAAGAACTATAGAAAACATGAATGCATTCTCATAACGAATGCAAGAGGCTCTTTCCATGATTCTAAGCAATGTGAATGATGAGTACCTTCTACACATTAGTAATATCGAACATCCAAAATAGGTATGGACGCAACTATAATCCATGCATGAAGGTATGAATTTATCTAAAATTATTAAATCAGTTTTAGAATTGCTTGACAACTCCTATGAAAGGAGATGAAAAGGTAGTTAATTTCTTTGCAAAAAATTAAAAATATTAAAGCACAATTAGATGGATGTAATTGTGATTTAATTGGTGAAAAATAATCTACTTTAGTGTTGATTAAATATACATGAAATATTAAGGAATTTTATTTCTATGTTGAATTCTAAATATCGAATGACAATGATCTACCCGATTTAAATACCTTGAGTTCACTTCGATACAAGAAGAGAAAGTGATGATGAACTTTGACTCTAAGGAGAATGCCTCTCGGAGCACTTCTTTCTCGAATTCAAAGTTCAAACCTTGCAAGACCTTCTCACATTAGAAATTTATATCTAAATCTTCTTTTGTTGATAAGAAATTTTTTATTTTGATCAATTACGTGTTAGATTTAGTGGTAAATGTCACAAATGTGGTAAATTTGGACATAAAAATGAAGATTGCAAAACTAAGAAACCTATCCATAAAAATAAAAATAAATTGTTTCTTCTAAATACAATTTAAGGAAAAAGGATAGCTCTAATGATATTCCTAAAACTGTTGCATTATATGTTGCGTTGTATTCTTCCTCGAATTTTGAATGGATTCTATATTCAAAGCATCAAAGCATATGATCTTTGTGTTTCAAATTATTTATTTGATGTTTTGAAAATCAATTAATGTGTGTATCTTGGTGATAACTCATTTTTAGAAGCAATAGAGAAAAGAAAAGTAAAATTTTCTAATGGTGTGTTAAATAATGTTTTATTTGTTCCTAAACTCAAAAAGAACCTTTTATCGTGTTCTCAATTAACTCATGATGGTTTGGCTATTAAAATTTTGAAAGATACTTGGTATATCAAGGATAGTAATGATAATATAATAGTGAAGGAATTCAAATAAATGGTCTGTATATTTTTGATGATTTCTCTTCTGCATCCTATTTTGTTTCTCAAAGTTTGAATAATTCAAAACTATGGTATGAAAGATTAAGACATGTTAATTATCAAATTTTATATGAAATGGCTAGATATAATCTTGTGAAAGGTTTGCATGTTTTGTATTCTTCTTATGATGCGTGTGAAGCATGTTTACACTCAAAACAAAGTGCTAAACTATTACACTCACATCTTGAAGAGAGTTCTTGGTCCCCACTAGAACTTATTCATAGTGATGTTAGAGGACCTCTTAAAGAAGCTTCATTAAATGGTTATTTATATACCTATGACTTTCATTGATGATTTCAAAAGGATGATTTGGTCATATTTTCTTAAAAATAAATTTGATGTACTTGGAAAATTTAAGGAATTTAACATATCATTGAAAACTCTTGATTATAAAATTAAGAGACTTATAATAGATAATGCAGGTGAATATGTTAGCAAATCATTTAAAATTTTTGTATTGATTTTGGTATTAAAGGGAATTAACATTTCCTCATTATTCCTAATCTAATGGTGTTGTAGAACGTAATAATAGGACTATTTTAGATATGGCTCGCACTATCATTCATTCCCGCTGGTCTTCCCAAGTTTTTTTGGAAGAAGCAATGAACACAACAATCTATATTCTAAATAGGGTTCCCACCAAAGCTATTCATATTTCAAATCCTTTAGAAAAATGGTCAAACCAAACAATCTGATATTTCTCATCTAAAAGTTTTTGTAGTCTTGCTTCTTTATAGAATCCTAAAAAGAAATGAAAGAAAATTGATATGAATTTTTCTCTTTTGTTTTCATTAGATATGGTATTAACACTACAGGTCTAAGGATTTACGACCCTACAAAAAGGGAAGTAACTGAAAACCGTAATGTGGTGGTTTTGGAAAAATGATTTTGTTCATCTGATAATGGTAAAGATGTTCCTAACTCTATCAATATTTCTAATGATGGTTATGATTATGATAATAAGAATATAGTAAATGGTCATGATGATGTTTCTTATGTTGATACTATAGATGCTTCTGAATCTCCTAACTCCCTAGTTAAGAAACCAAAATGGGCTCAATATGTGTTAGAAAGTTATAATCCTATTGATCTTAGGAAAATGACCAAAAGACATCATATGTACCATGCATTAATGACCTTGTATGAACCTGAGCTGCAAAGCTTTGAAGAAGCTTCTTAGGATGATAAGTGGATCAATGTAATGCAAGATGAATATAATTCCCTAATTCAAAATCAAACCCAGGAGTTGGTTCCACCTCTAGAGAAAAGAAGTATTATAGGGTCTAGGTGGTTATACAAAGTAAAATATAATGCAAATGGTAGTATTGAAAAACATAAAGCTAGACTTGTTGCTAGAGGTTTCACTCAAAAACCTAGTATTGATTATGTTGAGACATTTTCCCAGCTAAAATGAGTACTGTTAGGACCTTATTTGCAATTACCACTCAATTTGGGTGGGAAATCCACCAAATGGATGTGAAAATGTCTTTTTGAATGGTGATTTAAAAGAAAAACTTTACATGTCTCAACCTAAAGGATTTGAAGAAACTGGTAAAGAAAACTATGTTTGTAAATTGAAAAAATCCTTGTATGGTTTAAAGGAAGCTCTTAGAGCTTGGTATGCGAAAATAAATTCTTTCTTTAAATAGTTAGAAATTGTTAATTGTTCTTCTAACAATGATCTATTCATCAAGTAATAAGGATCATATATTATCATTATTTTTATATATGTTAATGATTTTCTTATGATCGGTGATAATTTTCTTTAATTTGTAGAATTAAATAAAAATTGAAACAATACTTTGAAATGACTGATTTAGGTCTCTTACATCATTTTCTTGTCATGGTTGTATTTCAAGATAAAAATTCTATTGTTGTTTCTCAAGCACAGATGCAAACCAATGTAATTGAAAAAGTTTAACTTTTGATTGATTGTAAACAAATTTATACTCCTATGGAAGTTGGACTGAAATTTGATCCTAAACTTTCATGTGAAAAATTTCATCCTACTTTACATAGGCGTTAGTTAGTAGTTTGATTTATCTAACTATCACTGCATCAAATATTTCCTATGTAGTAGGAATTGATTCTAGGTTTATGAAGAAACCTTATAGAGATCATTAGAATCTTGAAAAAAGGATTCTTATATATATTAAAGGTACAATCAATTATGGGTTGCATTATAATAAGAATGAAAATGCTAACTTATATGGATTTTGAATTTTGATCATGTCGGTGATGTATTGGATACAAAATCTATTTCCTGGTTGTGTTTAAATTTGGTGCAGGTGCCATTAGTTGGTGTAGTAAAAAGCAACCAATTGTTTCTATCTCTTCAACAAAAGCTGAGTATAGAAGTGCAATGGAAGCTGCAAAAGAGGCTCTATGGATAAAGATGTTATTCGATGAGATAAAGATGAATTATCGATTTAGTTTTCATTTGTTTTGTGACAACCAAAGCACCATAGCTCTTACACATAATCCAATACAACATTAGAGGATGAATCACATTGAGATACATATACACTTCATCCGTGAGAAGGTGCTAAGTGGTGAGATAGATCTCAAGTTCATGCCAACTGAAGAGAAGGTTGTTGATATCTTCACAAAGCCCCTGAGTGCTTAAAGTTTTGTCACTTTCATGATAATCTTGGATTGTTGGAGTTTCCATTGAGGGGACCTGCATGACAATGTCACCTCCTAATAGAACTTGATTTTTGTTAAAATAACTTTGGGCATTTGTAGAAAAACCTTCGGGAAAGTGTAAAAAGATCTTCAGAAAGTTAAAAATACCTTTGACCATGTGTACCTCCTCAACTTATATTTTAAAAAGAGCTGTAGAAAGATCTTAAAGATGGTCTTCATGAAAAATCTTTAGTGCTATTGAGTTTACTAGTAAACATCTAGTACAAGAATATTATTAAGGAGGTCCTTGGTTATAAAAGGCTCCTATATGCTTGGGTTCAATAACCTTTTATGAGAACATGTGAGAATATGTAAAACTCACAAATCAGGCTTAGCCACCCGATCATGAGATGATCTTTGGGATTCAAAATTATTTTGTTCCAAAAGCTAGCAGTATGATAAAGGCGTTATAATTCCCTCACCGATATGCTAGCCTAAAACCTTAATGGTTTTAGGATTGTAAATCCTATAGTGTACCATGGGCAAGTAATCTATTAGCATATGTTATCCCACTTAACCTTAAGGGGGAGTGTTGGAACATAATGATTAAGTACTCTAAACCAACCCTTAATTAATATAGGTTTGTCACTATTATATAGGTTAAATATTTAATAATATGAAATACTTTTCTATTATTAGATATTCATATCTAGGTAATATACATTAGGTATGTTTTTAATAATGTGAATCATTTATGTTTCTATTTATTAAATACACTCACCTAGTGTATGTGCCAACCATTTTAGGTTGAAAAGGTGGGTCGGGAGACATACCTAATCACCTTATATAAAAAGGAATTTAGTTCCTCATTTGATATATTCGAGATATATATCAAAGGTGCACAAATCAAGTGATTTGGTTTTACCCTTGGTAAATAGGGTTTCAAAGCGGTAGGTGATCATATTGGATGTAAAATAAGTTCTCTAAAGTAAAAGGTCGTTTTCAAATTATTTTTACCCTATTGGAGGTTTCCACTATAAATATTGTGTCACATGTGTTATTTATATCCTGTAAGTATTTATTTATTTATTTATGTTATTATGTAATGATTATTTAAATATTTATTATAACATTATATAATATGTAAGTTGATTAAATCTATATTTATTAGAATCCTCAAATTCTAACATTACCTTGTTTTACCCATAAAAGTGCACCTATGTGGATTGATATGTCTCACATGACATACATATGTGTTTCACCAATATGAAGCATATGTATAACCAAAATGTTTAAGGTAAGAGGTTGCGTGATGTGAGGAGCACTTGGAGGCGAGAAAAAGGTTACACGTGTTGTAGAAGACTAGGAAGATTATGAAGATCTCATTTTTATCAGGGAAGGACTACTCCGAGAAAGAACAAAAACCACAAGATATCATTAATAATATAGGTTGGTGGAATTCCTAGTAGGAGATACATGCGGAGAAGTGGGGTGCTTCCTAGAAGGCTGTCAATACACGTAAAAATATTGCTTAATGTAGAGAAATAGCATGAAAGAAGGAAATCTGTTGTAGTTGTACTATTTAGGTATCTCACACAAATACAATACATTAGATATAATATAATAATGAATACGAGACACAATCTAGAAAGGAAGTTGGTTTTCGTGGGGCCTACAGTGTAGCATAGGGTATTGGGGAGATCTGGGTGAAGTTTTTGGTGGTTTTGAGAGGTTGTGGGTGAGATTATAGGCTTGTTGGTCTGGGGAAGAATATCGGCACAATGACCGATATCGGTTGGGTAACCAACGTCAGGTAGTTGATTATAGTTGATATCGGTTTGCAAACCAATTACCGTAGGGGGTAATTAGGTGCCAAGATGAAAATAGGGTTGTTTTGGGTTCTCTGTGATTGCATAGAGTGTCGGGAAGGCTTAGGTAGTGTGTTTGGATCCGGGGTGAAATTACAACAATAGGTGAAGTGGATGTTTAGAAGGATGAGCGTTTCAAATGGGTAGGTTGTTGGGTAGATGGGTGTATGAGGTATACAAGAGAGAAGCAATCTATAAAATAAAGGATTTAATACTAGAAGTTAATGAAACTTAATAACCATACTAAAATACTTATTTGGATATTAAAGGTTTATAGACAATGGTTGGTGATAGATACTTGGAGAAGAAATTGGTCCTAATCCAATGTAGCAGTTGACAAATGCATGGTGCTTCCTTGTGTGAATGATCTAGGGCTCTTGTGTAATAGGTTGTGTTGGTTCTCAATTTGATCTCACCCCGTTTGTCCTTGAAATTCTTCATTTTTTGGGCTCTGTCATGTTTTCTATCTCCTGTATTGATGCATGAAAGCTCTTGTCCTTCATTTGGTTGCCATGATTAGTCCCTTCCTTTGGTTGAGGATCACTTTAAGCTCGAATTTTTTTTCCGTTCCTCTGTCCATGTGGAATAATTTGTAACTTGGGTGTAAAATCAGGTTTTTCCTTCCTTCCATTTTTCCATAGTCACATTTTGTTTTCCCTGTCAAATCTTTGTCCCAATACCTATGGAAAAGTGGTCCTTTTTTATTGGATGTGGCTCGTTGGATCACATTTGGGCCTTATATCATTTTCAAATTCTCTATCCTTAAAGAAATATTCATTTCCGTGACACAAATGGTGATTTCCCAAGCATTTACAAATTGTGGGTGTGGTTTCCCGTCAAATATATATCTTAGCATATGTTGAAATGTGGCCCTTTCTCATTGGATGCAGCTCAAGTAGAGCACTTTGAAACTCTAAGGCCCACTTCAACTCAAAGCTTGTCCCCATGGAGGGTCGACACTTATCCGAAAAGTCACCTCTTGGTTTGACCTTTGGAGTTGTGCCAGAGAGACACATGGAGGTTTTCACTAGCTTGCATAGACTTAGACATTTTTTTCATGCAATCGGTGGTAGCTTTGTCAAACCAGGGGACATGTGGAGGGCCAACGCTCATTTGAGGATCCACCTCTGGGTCCTACCTTAGCAATTGCGCTAAGGAGACACGTTGTTTGGGAGTCTCCACTTTGGGTACCATCTCAAAGTTGTGCTAGGGAGACATGTGGAGGCTTCCACTGGCTCCTCTTTATACTTATAGTTTTTAAGAAACTTTCTAAAGGCCTAGGACATGTGGAGGGACCGCGCCTATTTGGGGACCTACCCCTAAATTTTATTTTGAAGAAGCGTCAGGAGGACACTTGGAGGTTTTTGCTCACTTTGCCATTTCTTGGACTTTTCAACGGTCGATGAAACTTTCTCGAACCCTAGACACAAGGCACCTTCCATTGGTCCTTGAAGTTTTTCAACAACTCTGCCGACTAAGACACATGGTGAGCCCACACTGTTCGGGTCTCCACTTTTGGGGACCATCTCAAAGTTGCGCATGGAGACAAGTGGAGGCTCTGCTAGCAGCACCTTTTATACCGAGACTTTTCAAAGGCCAAAAGGTGTTTTTCTTGGGCCCAAGGCATGTGGAAGGCCCGCGCTTGTTTGAAACTTTCCTCTTTACCTATCCATTGCAATTTTTCCAAGGAAACATGTGGACGACTCTAATCTAAAGTTAAGAAGGCGTAATCAACAATTGATGTGCATTGCATCATTTTTTTCTCCATTTTGCTCGGAGACTCCAAAAGATGTGAATACATACTTGTTTTTCATTTTTTTGATACAATTCCTTGTCATTTTTCCTACAAAAGTGCAATTGAATGGATTCATAGCTTTATTCATGACTCCAAGGATTGTTAAGGTTGATATTTTGAAGTTGGAATTGCTCGGGCACTTGCAAAAACATGAATTACTAGACAAGGCTGGATGCGGGAAAAAGTTGCAGAGGAAAGAGAGGGAAAAGGATGAAATGATGGAGGTTGTAGGCATAAAGGATGAAAAAGGTGTTTCCTTGAGGGTGAAAAGGATTCCTGTCAGATCCATCTCATGCAGACGCCGCCACTAGAAAATGATTAAAATGGGGATTTCTCACATGACAAAATAAGAATGATTAAAAGGACTATCAAAAAGTTGTGGCATGGAATCCTAGTCATTAGTCAAGGTTCGAGAAATGTGATCAGTTCATAATTTTTCCACCTAGCAGCTTTTGGGTATGAATTTGTTAAACGTCACTTTTTAAGGAAAATTGGTAACAAGAAAAGGTTCATCGAATATTCTTCTTTTTGGGGGGAAATTTGGGATGAGTGAGTGAGTGAAATGTATAAATGCAATGATAATACTCTTACAAAGGGTCAGGGGTTGAATTCTTAAGAGAAATTTTGAGAGATCCCATCTTCCTGAGAGACCAATCTGAGAAACTTGTTAATTTCCTATGTTTTAGATTTCAATCACGTTAAATTGGTTACAAGTTGATGACCATTGAAAAGCTTTGAAAATGTTCAAAGAAACTTTCTCCTACTAATGAATCTAATCAATTTCAAATTAATCTGTGTCAATCTTGGACCAATTTGTGCTGCTATATTTGAAAATGTCGTAGCAAGTAGTTTTTCTTATTCCTATTGCAATCTTGTGTTAAATTCTCTCCGAATCACACAAGATCTCGTGCATGTGACAATGATTTAGTGGCATTTTCAATTTCATTTCAAGTAGAGATTTCATCCTATGATGAGATAAACAATTTAAAATCACTTCACTATCATTTGTTGATAAAGATTGTTTGTAAGCCTTCGAGTGTATCTTAGGCATGAGGAACCAGGGGTCTTTGATGTTTTATTGAGTCTTTAGCTTGAGCCTTTGTGTTAAATTCTTGGAGATTGTGTGAAACCATGCAAATATGGGCCTCCATTAATGCACACCTTCTAGTTGAAGGAATATTTTAGCTATTCTAAACTTTCTATCATTTAGATTTCCAATTGTTGTGAAGTCTCTCAAAGATCTAGTATAATAAATTTTATCCTATTTAATCTCCCACCAAAATTATTCAAAAACAATGAATCCATCCTGAACTACCCCTATTTTCCCTATGTGTCCACAAATGTATAAATTCTACTGCTAAAATATGTAGAAGCAATTAGGATTCCATAATGTCTTTAGTAACCTTTAACATTGTTTAGGAAATATCACCATTCTTTAGAAGTGACAACTCATGAGAGTTAAATTGTGGTGCATTGATCATATTTTCTCTGGTTCCCTTTCAAATTTGTCCAGAAGGAAATATTCATTCTCCTTCACCAACAAAGGTTACAAAATTTGTCCTCTCACCTTGTTTAAAAGGCACAACCTAAAGCAATGAGGAGAGATCAAATCCTTAATGAAGGTGTTATCCATTTCTATGATGCCCGAGTGACAAATATTTAGACAAATCCCCTCCCCGACTACAAAACAACTCACAATATGATCTGTCTATCTCTCATTGTCTTGATAAATCTTTGATGTTGCTTGGTTTCTAAGGAGAATCAATTTGGATACCAACAGGAGCTGATTGTTGGTGAAGAGTGTAGGTGCTCAGTACTACATTGGTCATTAGAATCTTGTTTTGAATTCCTGGATGCAAGAGCTAAGAATGCCATAACTCAAAAGACAAGATGGAGACACTTGAGAAAATGGTTGGAATTCCTTATTTAAATAAATTGATGATGGTTAGGTGATTGGTCTTGCCAAGGAATAATCAACATCGGTTAGGGAGAAAAGGTCCTAATTTTCCAAAAAATATCCTTTTCTCTCTATATTGGCATTATCAAAGATTTGTTATGGAATAGGAATCTTGGTTGGCGCTAGATGAAGCGGGAAATTATTAGGAGGAATAATAGGTAATGAATGTTAGGGTCATAATGATTCTTAGTTAGTTAAGGGGAGTGGTGACATAGTTTAGTTAATAAATAGGCTTGGAATGGGTCCATGGTGAAATGGCGAGGTGAGATGGAGGGGTGAGGTAATTTTTAACTTAATATGGGTAGTTAAATTACTAATAATGTGTGGAGGGGTCATGGTAAGGGGTATGTTAGTCGAAGGGGGCCTACAGGGTTGTGACCCAATTTTAGGCATCTACATTTCCCCTTTTCATCATGTAGCATGTGCTAATAATGCGATGATGATGAAAACAAGGAGAGGTTTCCGTAGTTAAGGGTGGAGGTGATCCCCCTCAAACCAAGAACTGATCAAGTGGAAGGATGAATTGGTGATGGGTTTGATAAGGTGGAAGGTGATGAAAAATAGGGTAAGTCATAGGTGTAGGTGTAGGTATATGTAATAGGTGTGATAAGGTGGAGGAAAGAAAATGCACACATGCGCTCAGAATGTAACAAGGTACTAGGTTAAAGAGCACACAAAATCTACATTGTCAAAGGTTGATAGTTTATCCAAACAAGGGTGATGTGGTCCAGGTATCCAAGGTATAGGAAGTGCTCTAGGAAACACAATGGGTCAAGGTGCAGGAACAGGTATAGGTGTGTTCCAAAACACCAAAAGGTTTGGTCTGGTCGAGATAAACGTTACAAAATAAGGCAAGGTAAGGTCGGGGGTCAAAACAACATAGGTAGCATTATTGCACAATGGAGTGAGTAAGTGAGTTTGATTTTAAAATAGGCGGGGTTGGTTTGGTGAGGGTACAATTGAGGAAAATATACCCAGTATATCCTTAGAGAGTTGGTGAGGTGGTGGGGCTAGTATATGGGTATGTAGGGATGTTTTAGGGTGTGGAAGCAAGGAAAGGGGACTTTGTAGCAAAGATTAGGTGAAAATTAGGTTGGTGGGTTATTGGCAGGGTGACTGATGATGATAGTTTCATGGACTACCAATACCGGTTTGCAAAGATAGAGGCCGTGAGGAGACATGAGAGAGGTGGCGGTCCCTCCTAAGGATGATATAGATATGGAGATGTTATTTATTTTTTATTTTTGACTTATACATACTGGCATGCGTGTTGAAGAGGAGAGATGTACATGATATTTTTTGAGAAACTTATTTGTATCTGTATATTCATTGTATTGACATACAAAATTTTCAGTATATAGATGATGACACTTATTTAGGTTGTGTGTGGTGTTTATTTCCAATGTATGGTTATTATGGAAACTAGTTATAGGCATGGTTAATGTTATGGTTTGTTTTAATTTCCAATGTATTGATATTATGGAAAGTAGATGATAGGCATGGTTTGGTTTAATTTCCAAGTTATTGATATTATGGAAACTAAATGATATGCATGGTTTGGTTTAATTTTAAAGTTATTGGTTTTATGGAAACTAGTTGTATAGGCATGGAGTGGTTTAATTTCCAAGTTATTGATGTTATGGAAACTAGATGTGTAGGCATGGTTTTGTTTAATTTCCAAGTTATTGATGTTATGGAAACTAGATATGTAGGCATGGTTTGGTTTAATTTCCAAGTTATTGATATTATGGAAACTAGTTGTATAGGCATGGTTTGGTTTAATTTCCAAGTTATTGATGTTATGGAAACTAGATGTGTAGGCATGGTTTGGTTTAATTTCCAAGTTATTGATATTATGGAAACTAGATGTATAGGCATGGTGATGTTGTATGGTTTGTTTGGTTTAATTTCCATGTTATTGATATTATGGAAATGTGAGAAAGATGAGGTAGTAGGGTCAACTAGTGGTGAAACAGTGAAAGATGGTAGAAAATGGTGGTGAGCTAACCTCCGAAGACCCCATGTCTTTGAAGTGTTTCCTACATAGCCCTTGCAAAAGGGGCCTTAGGCCGATGTAGTTCTCCCATAGGATAGGGAAGAATAAGAGTTTTGATAGGTAGGTTGGGTAAGGAAAATGGTCTTGGTAAGGCAAGGTGGAAAAATAGGCAAGGTCAAATGTTGAGCTGAAAATAGAAAGGGAAATTGGTTAAATTTTGTGATAGGTATGGGTATGGTGTTGTTTTTGGTTTTGATTTTGATTTGGTATGGGTGTGGGTGAAATGAGAATCAGATCAAGATATTCAATTTCGATGGTCTTTTCCTTATATTGAAGAACCAATAAGTAGGAAAAAGGGTGAATGAAAAAGAAGCAAAATGTTCCATAGTTTGAAAGAAGCATAATGGGGTGCCAAAGATAGGCTTATGAACATAAAACCCTAGAGACATTGTATGATTGGTAGGTCTATATTTGAAATAGGCAAGTCCCTTTATGAACATAGATATAGGTCTTTCTTTTGTTTTTTACTTTTTTCATGTATAGAATTATCGATGTGAAGTCTATATTACGATAAATGGTAGTGTCTGGTACCAAAATATTGTGTAAAATTATTAAATAAAATGTAATATTATTAATTATGAGTTTATAGAACTCGTATTAATAATATAGTTATAATATTTTTATTATTGGTGAGTTGTGAGAATAACTCGGTAACTATTTTAGTGTGAGAGATATCTTAGGGATATGTTTGAGAGATTGTAGGGATTGGAGAGAGATATGTGGGTTGTTGAGGATTGATGTTGACTCCTTGTATTAAGGAGAACATCCTCCTATATAATGTAAACTCTATCAATGTAATTGATATCCCGAATGATTTCTAAATTCAATATAATAATATTCAGTGTTTTATTATTGTGTTAGATTATTTGTAATAATCTGGACCAAATTTATTATTTGGTATCAGAGCAGTGTTATAATCTTGTGGATGTGCATTTGTGGCTTTGGATTCAATAATTCCTATGTAAAGATCAAGTCCTAAGTTCATTTTTACGATCTGGGTATCTGTAATTTGTAATGGGTTTGAATATTTATATCTCAGGAAACTACTGTTAAAATTTCAGCCAAACCCACATCATGGTTAAAGAGAAAACGTGAAAGAGATTCTGATGTCTGAAGTAATTTTTGGAATTTGAGACCACAATTTAGATGAATGTTGCATAATCCTTACATAGTGATCTTTTACATCAAATTTGTTTCTCACAATAATGGAGCATTACTCAAGAGTATATAAAAAGTAATAGTTTGTGTTTAATTTTTAAATATTTTCTCTTTTTCATATTTTAGAGTTTGTAGGTTATGAAATTTCGTTTCATATTCCTTTTTTACTTAAATGTGGTCAAAGGAATATTTAAGGTTTATTTGTAGTGTTTATCTATAGTTATTGTCATTATAAAGTTTTGTAATTCAAAAGTTATTTTTTTTTACTTAAGTATAGTGTTTTAAATTTTTAGCTTTTAGATGATATTTTATTATTTAAATGTTAAATTTAAATGTTGGTTTTGAGTTTTTAATTATTACATTTTTAAGTATGGAGTCACCGTCATTTTAAAATTTGTTTGACATTTTTCTATTATTGTTTTGTGTGTCACTGTCAAATAGTCGTTATTTTGTATCGTCTTAGTGTATAAGAGTCTAAAAGTGTCATTTAGGTGATTATTAGGAAAATTATATAAAAAAAGTTGCCCGCATTTCTCCTGGTCACATTTTCACTTGTACGCGATGACCAAATTCAAATTGAGGGGGGCATTTTATATTGAGCTTCATTTTCAAATTTGTTGAGTAACTAAGCAATTTCACATGGAGGATAGAGGCAATAGAGGCTGGAGGTCAATCAACGACCTCTCGTCAGTCACCAATGATGGGGCCGCACAAAGATGTGGTGGTAGTTGTGTGTTTATTTTTAGTAATAAGAACAAATGTCACATTCCTGTTCAATTGTAATGTGTGAGAAATTCCTATATGTAACCTCCTAGAAGAAAACATTGTAGAGTATGTCTCTAATTTTATTGTAACACTCATAGAATTGGAAAGGGTTGGTGGTAGATCTAAAAACCACAAATGTAAAAAGGTAGATAAAATTTTCCTGATGTAGTGGTCCTTTGACTTCCTTCCTTCTTTATGAAGATGATTCTCCAAGGGGAATTCCGAGTGCATTCTTTTCATGGAGTAAATGTGGGATGTCTTCATTCACATAGTTAGTGTTCATGTGCGTGTAAATATAGTCACCGGTTGGAAGTTTACATGCCTTTCTTTGATCCAGATTATGAGGCAAGCCCAATGTGCAACATGTTGCAGAAAAAGGAGTTATGTTATACCATGTCAACATTAGGGGAGTGTATATTGGGAGTTAATAATGTTAATAATAGGGGAGTGAATGTTACCAAAACTTGTGTAACATTATTAAATAAAATGTAATATTTTTAATTATGATTTTATACAGCTCATATTAATAATATAATTGAAATAGTTTTATTATTGGTGAGTTGTGAGAACAACTCATGTAACTATTTTATTGTGAGAGATATCTTAGGGATAAGTTTGAGAGATTGTAGATATTGTTGAGGATTGATGTTGACTCCTTGTATTAAGGAGAACATCCTCCTATATAATGTAAACTATATCAATGTAATTGATATCCCGAATAATTTATAAATTTATTATAATAATATTTGGTGTTTTATTATTGTGTTAGATTATTTGTAATAATCTGGACCAAATCTATTAGTGTCTCCTTGAGGTCTTCTCAAAGTTGATCGATGCAGGAAACTCAAAGATAAATTTTGTGCTTTTGATGAATATAGATTAGTATTGTTTTTAATATAATAAGTATAGTTGGTGGCTACCTTTTATAGTTTTCATTTAAGGGATCAATATTCTTATAGTAGCAATAAATAGACATAGATGTTCATTTGAGGAATCATCTATTTATGAAAATTTTGAATCAAGGAGTAGAATTTTTCTATCTCAAAATTTTGCATTTCTTTGGACTTGTAGTCATGGACAAGACTATAAAGGAGTATAGGCATGTTTTATGAAGGAAAAATATAGCACAATGAAGGTTAGATATGAAAGAAGGGTTTAAGTGATGAATGACCACTAGATTCCATCTTGAAAAGGATGAAAAGTATCCATGAGAATCATGTCATGAGTATATTCATGTACTCATATTCAAGATAAGGTTGAATGGTGATGGATAATCAAACAATTCTATTTTAGTTGTTGATTGTTAAAAGAGGTAGGTGAAGGTTCGCTCAAGGGAAAACATATAAGAGACATGAAGTGATTGTAGTAATTTATTCAACAATATAACGGTTGAAGATGTAAGGCATTAAGGGGCTTAGGTTTTGGTTTACCCTCGAGAAAGGATAAATGATAAGTTCTTGATCCATAGGTATGGGTGAAAATATAAGGTCCAAGAAAATTAGGAGAAAAATTGCCTCATTTTATTTTCTCCATTTTTGTTACATGTCGATTTTCCTTCAGGACAAGATCACCAATCTTCAATGTTTTCTCATGAACGCATTTTTCGTAAGCACAATTAATGCATTTTTGATAAATTTAAAGGTGGTATAGAGTGTTTAGATGACATTCATCCAAGAGCTCAAATGTACAAACTTTCTTAGTGAAAATCATCATCACAGAGCATATCTTTAAGTGATATATGAAAAAATGGAATTTGGACTTCTGCGAGGTAGGATGCCTTTTATACCATAGACTAGAGAGAAAGGTGTGGCATCGGTAGAGGCGTGAATGTTGGTATGTAAAGTCCATAAGGAAAAAGGAATGTGCGTGTGTCAATCCTTACCAAAGGTCGCCAACCACTTTCATAAGAATTTTGTTGAGGTTTTTTTAGAAGATTGACTTGACCATTTTCTTGTGGGTAATATCATGAAGAGAAATTGAGTTGAATACCAAATTTTTCACATATTTTGAGCAGGGTTTGTATTTTGAATTTTTTTCTTTGTTAGTAATAAGGTAGTGAGGAACACCAAAGTGACAAATGATATGGTGGTTGACAAATTTAGTTATTTTCTCAACTTTGGTAGAAATGAGAGGGATGGATTCCACCCATTTAGTGTAATATTCAGTCACTGTGATGATCTAGTGATGACATTGTGAGGAATGAGGGTTAATCTCTCCAACGAGATCCAAAATCCATTAAGAAAAGGGCCAAAATTTTCTAGCGACTTGTAAGGCGTGACTAAGAGTATGATGCGAGTTAGAATGTTGATGACACTTCAAACAACATTTTTCATAGCCAAAATAGTCTTGGTTGAGGGTTTTCTAGTAGTAAATGAGTCAAAGAATGTTCTTGGAAATAATGAGGCCACTAAAATGTCCTCTAAAAATCCCATCATGAATTTATTTGATGGTGTATGGGATTTTATAACTAGTGAGGCCCGTAGGAGGATACTTCCATCAAAGTTGCATTCATAGAGAAGACCCCCATGATGACGTAATGAGAGAAAAATTTTAAGAAATCTCATTTTCAATTGTGAGTGAGATTTGGAAGAAGGATTTAAAGGGAGAGGTAATCAACGAACTTCTTATACCAAATGTTACATGGTCAAGATTTATGCTACCCACAAAATTATTGTTTGGGATAA
This sequence comes from Taxus wallichiana var. yunnanensis, assembly GCA_018340775.1. NCBI lineage: Eukaryota > Viridiplantae > Streptophyta > Pinopsida > Cupressales > Taxaceae > Taxus > Taxus wallichiana. The sequence continues at coordinate 603,801,671 of CM031242.1, read as the reverse complement.
TATAGGAAGGTAATTATAACCATTGTATTGTGACAAATATGGTTGAGTCGAAGATGAGGCCACTATTTTTAAGCAAGGAAAGCCATAGTATCCGTGAATTTTTAGTGGATCACGGAGCAGTTTGAATGAAGTAGTGATCAAATGTGGTCAAAAGTAGGTGGACATGATGTTTATACTTTTAAGCTTATCACCGTGAAATTGGTATGAACCATTTATTTAGTTCATAACCAACTAAGAATAACCAAATATTTTAATGGATTTAACATCTAAGGTAATGGTAGTTTGATGACCTAATACAAGTGCTTTGTACTCAGTCCTATGTTATTGGTGCAATCAAGTCTAGTTTAAAGGATAGTGGCATGGGTTCACCATTAAGAGGAATGACGATGAATCCCACACTCCCCCATGATGACATTTGATTTGTCAAAGAATAATGTCATTTGATAGACAATATCATCAAGGAGAGTTTTGTGATAGATTTTTCTAGAAAATCAACGTTTGAGGATTGATTTTCGTGAAGAGGAGTGTTTACAAGTTGATCCACAATGGTTTTTCCTTTTACAAAATGTTGATGACATTAAACGATGTTTCTAGAAGGTGTGTAATCATCCAACATGTTAGGATAAATAAGATGAAGGAAGAGGTAACCTCGTTATTATGTTGACAGGTCATAGGTCGCGAGGAGATGGTGTTCACAAAAAAATTAGGTGGCATGTATTCGGGATCCATAGAATTGGTGGGAGAAGGTGGTGTGGTAGGTGAAGAAGGTAGGGAAGGCTTTTGTCTTCAATGATAGTAATGTGAGCCTTCTTAGGAGGAGGTTGTGAAGGAAAACCAAGCCCATAAGAGTCTTTATGTTTCTTAGTGGTGCATAGTATGATAGTGTGATGACCTTGTTTATAATTAATAAAGTAGGAGTCTTTCGAGGTGCAATGGTGAAGAAAAGTGAGTGCAAAGATGCGTTTGGTCAGGTAGGAGAAGTCAGAGGAAAAGGTCATGTTTGGAAGGGACATTTAATAGAATAAGAGGACATATCAAGCCCCCAATAGGTTAGGTCGGTGTGAAGGTAAGGAAGGTCATGGGCTCGACCTCTCTATATGATGGTTATAACATGGGTGTTGGTGCAGTCTTCCATACTCCTTTGGTATAAGGAATTCGTTAATGGTAAGGAGGTGGAATTATTCTCAGTGAAAGGAATTGAAAAATTCCTACCAAGGGTCGATGGTTGGTACTTGGGAAGCAGATATTAATGAATTATCCAAGTCTAAGAAGATGGGACATTAGTGCAAGCGACTTAGGAGTGTCGGTAGAGTGGGATAGGATAGATGAAAGATGAAGAGGTGGAGTAGTAGATGTAGTAGGTGTGGTTGATGTGGTAGCTTCCTTAATTGGGATTAAGACATCATTTGGATGGTACAACATATTGCAAGTTTTGAAGGGGAAGGATCTACCTAAATGGTGTAGGTTTCCCCTTCATATTCAAATTTGAGGCAACAGTGAAGGGTACAAGGTACATAAGACATGGCATGAATCGAGGGACATCCTAGCAACATGTTATATTGGAATTCTCATTTGAGAATGTAGAAGAGTTCAGGAATGGTATGGGAATGACATGGATATGGAGGAAAATGGTGTTAAGGGTAGTGGTCATGGCATCATTAAAGGATTGAAGCATGATGGGGTTGTTAGACATGCAATTAGGTGGTATGCCCATTTTTTTGTAGGCATGAGAGGAGATGATATTGATGTTAGCGCCCCATCAATCATGATGCATTTAACATGAATATCATTGATGTAGGCAAAGATGAAAAGAGTGGGATCTGGATCATCGGGGTGTGAAGGGGAAATATTTGATTTGGATAAATTGATGGAAGCAATATGATGAGGAGAAATGAGGGTGGTGATAGGTGAAGTTTCATTGGGTGGTACCTCGATAGATTGCACGAGACCTAAATGAGTTCCCTTGGTGATGAGAATCAAAGGTCTTTATTAAGTGGAATAAAGACATCTTCACCAAGGATTATGATATTATTTTATCATTGAGCGATGGGTAACCCTAGAAGAAGTAGGGGGTATCATCCCAAGGATGGTTATCTTGGGGAGACGTAGGTGAAATGGTAGGTGAAGCAAAAATAGATAGATTACTAAATTTATCTTTTCCATTGTCTTTCACATGGTGTGACCGAGTGACAACATGCACCATGTTAATTTCAAAGACATGAAGAGGAAAAGAGGGTTTTGTAGTAACGAGTGAGGAAATATTAGATTCCTCCTCTAACAGATCAACTTGTTAAAAGAGACCATCAAAATCACAAAGCTGAAGGAGAATTTTTTAAGTGCCTTACAACTCTCGACATCATGCCCTAACGAGCGATGATAGGTGCAGAAATTTTCATATCATCAAACCCTATTGTTTAGGTTTGAGAGGGTCGTAAGGTTTGAGGGGTGGAAGAGATATGGCAGATGTCTCTAACAACCGAGCGAGGATGTTAGCATAAGATCTCCAAAAGGATCACAGTGAGAAGTCAGGGTTACTTTGGGTGAAGGTGTGGGTGACCTTCATGAAGAGGGTGAGGTGAGTGACCATGTTGGTGTAACTACCTTTTTGGTAGGTAGTGAGGGTTTGGGTTTAACTACCTTTTTGGTAGGTAGTGAAGGTTTGGGTGTAGGTTGTGCCTTCTTGGGTAAAGGTAAAAGTATGAGGAACAACGCTTAGAAGGTGTAGGATTTAGAAGGTGTAGATATTGGGGTAAGCCAAGGTGAAAGTGGGGGTGTTGGAAAGAGTGAGGTTGAGGGTGATGAAGAAGGTGTAGGTAGAAGGGAAGGTAAAGGTGAGGGTGTAGGTTTCCACTTTAGGTTTTCCTTAGAAAGAGGTAGGTTAACCAAGGTTGAAGGATGTGGGCCTAAAATCGATGAAAAGGAAAAGGTGAGTAAGAAGGTGTGGGAGATACTAGGTGTGAGCCCTAAAAGGTTGGGTCTTCCTCTTAGGTGCTGGAATAGATTTTGTGATGGGTGGGGATGAAGTTGACAAGTCTAGCTTCATAGCAGATGTGTGCTAGACTTGATACTAGTAAGATCCCTAAGGTGGTGTTAGGTTTTGGTGTAGATAAGGGCTGAGTGAAAGGGGTGTTGATGAAGAAGGAGCTAGAACCATGGGTTCAGTGTAATAGTCATAGGTTCTTTGAATACCTTGGGGTAAATGGTCGAGGTATTTGGGGATAACATCTACATTTGGGTAGAAACTAGGAGTCTAAGGCACCCCAGAGGGTAGAGTAATCAACATACTCCATGTGATCAACCAAACAAGAGAATGGTTTTGTTTAGATGAAGAGGATGATGCACTAGTGCTAATCCCATGATGAGCTTCTAGGTTTTGAGATAAGGGAAGGTTTTGGCCTCAAATTTGTAGGTAAGAGTGAGTTAAGAAGAATGATGGGATTTGTGAGGTCCTTTGGCGAGGTATCACAAATAGAGTGGGTAGGTAAGATTGAATCCTCTATGGGTAGAGGTGGAGGAAAAGTGGATGAAATAGACAAGGTTAGCTCCTCTATGGGTTGAGGAGAAGGCAAGGCGGGTGATATAGGTTCCTTTGTGGGAAAGAGGTTGATAATGAGGGATCCTTTATGGCTACAAGAATAGGTGATTTTTGGTTCCTTGTGGGTAAAGGAACTAGTAAGGTGGGATCCTCTGTGAGTAGGGAGTTCCATATGAGAATTTCCTCAATAGATGTTAGAGGAGGATGCTCGATAGAAGGATTAGATGTTGGGGTGAAAATTACATGAACCACATGGACATTAGTTTCTTCCTTAGATGTCTCACAACATGATTTGATGAGGGGGCATGATTAGGAAATGGTTTTCTAAAGACATCCAAGTTTGTGTTGGTAGATGCGTTAGGGTTGTCGAGGACAAGATCACCATTATCTAACATTCCTTGGATGATGTTTTTGAAAGTTTTACAATTTCCATCACTATGGCCTCTCACATGGTGGTAATTACAAAATCATTCTCTTTATACCAAGACAGTGTGGGGCGAAGGATCAAAACTAGTATGTGGTTTGATAGAGGTAGAGTGATGGCTCTTGTTTTAAAAAATTGTCCAACACAGAAGAATAGGGCTCTCGATGGGAGTGTAACTCCTCTATTCATATTTGTATTGAAATTTTGAATAGGAAGAGATTGGTAGGAGGTTTTGGGTTGATTAGATGGATGAGAGGGGCCAGCCCTTCATAAACCACCACGTTGGTAGATCCTTTGGACTTGGAATAGTTGTTAGGTGGTTTGAAGAAGATTCATTGGATTTGAAGGCAATGTTCTTGTTACGTAGTTTAAGTTTCTCTTCTTCAAGGGCAGTGGATTTCAAGCTTCCTAGCCATAGTGAAAGCTTTGTCAAATGTAAAAATGTTTGAACTTGAAGATTTGGGGAAATGTGTCTAGTACACACCTTGTAAACAACTCTATGAGTTCATACTACTGTGTAGAGAGAAGGAGATTTATTGATTAGGCCCCACCAACATGTGATGAAATCAATGATAGACTCATCATCATATTAGATGAATAGAGTATAAGTCCATCATAGAGACCTTCTTAGAGATATTGATTGAAAAGTGATCAAGGAAGGTTTGGGCCAATTGGTTAAAGGAAAAGACCAGTGTTCCTGGAAAAGCATTGTACCAATCTAAGGTGGGTCTTGACAGGGACATGAGAAACATTCAAAGGAGTAAGGCATCATCATGGCCTATCAAATAACAAGCATGTTTAAATGAATGCAAGTGTTTATTGGGGGTCCTCCTTACTATTAAAATAGGATTAATTTGGGAAACTCCCATTGCGTGGGATAGGGATGAATAGGTATGGAGGGGTGAATGGGTTCATTGCAAATATCATCATAGGTTAGGATGTTATGAGATCCAAAAATGAAGGCCTCGAAGTGTTTACATTTTTTCCATCATCATTTTGATGATATCCATGTAGTGGGATTTGATTAAGGGATTCCCCTTGAGGTATAAGGGGCCTGATAAGATGAGTGGTCATGTATAAGGCATACTAAGTATGTGTGGTAGTGTCGAGTAAGAGAATTGAGATGTAGGCATGTAGGTAAGTGGTAGAAGAGGAGGGAAAATACCCTAAATATGAAGTGGAGGTGATAGGTTGTGTCTGAGGTAAGGTGTAGGTGGGAGGAACTTGTGTAAAGATCCTCATGGTAATAGGTGGAAGAGTTTGGGGTATAGAAACCACCAAATTTTGAAAGGGGTATAAGACATCGACGTAACTGGGATTGTGTAGGAATGGGTATAGAAGATATTGATGATGACACAATAGGGGCAGTGGATGTAGGTACTGCAAAAATATATCGTCAGGAATATTCTATGTCGAGGGATGGTAGATGTTGAGGTGTAGAGGTCACTTGTGAAATGGGTGGTTGTGAGATGGGGTTGGTCGATGCTAGAGTAGTTTGGGTAGCTACATTAGCATTTTTTGATATGGCAGAGGTGGTAGAAATGGGGGCATGGAAGTAGGCATTCCATAAAGAGGTTGACCTGATGAGTCACAAGTAGAAGAATTGGTGAGGTAGTGTTGTAAGGCCTTGGTGTTGTGATCAAGGAATCGAGTGAATTCCTCATCACCCTAGTATGATCACAGGTGCATTAGGGTCCATTGGTGAAGAAATAGAAGGTGGTGAGGGGGTAGTAGGTAATGGTATACAAATCACGTGAAAATTAAGATATCACTGCTTATTGGTGAGTCCAAACCATATGAAAGGTGGAAAATAGGTATTTTGGGCTCTATGAAAGTGACAAAACTCATAAACAAATTTTGAAAGAATTTGGTAGGTGAAAATAGGTTGTTGTTTTTGACAAAAATTCAAAAACACAGAGACCGAATATTTATCAATGAATCAAAGTGCTAGTTGGATGAAAGGACGATATTGGTTGTTGAACCAATGTTGGTAGGAAGGTAATCGATGCTGATTACTGAAAATGAAGAAATTTGAAAAATTTTGAGTTAGATTTGGTCAAAATAAGTCAAGAAAGAGGTTGTGTGTAGTAAATCTAATCTAACACACTCAGAGAACCAAAATTAACTAGTTGTGATGATGAGTGAAAAAAAAGAAAATTGATGAAAATGATCTCACACCTCAAACAACAGAAGACAAGAAAGAAAGTCAAAAATCCACAAGAAAAACTAACAAACACGTTATCCTAGGAATAAATTTTAGTGTTGTGATGGCTTAAGCCTTAGGACTGAATGTGAATATATAGAAGGGAATGGATGTAAGGTACCTAAAATCCAACTATGGATGGTTTTAAGATTTTTTGGTGGGGAATTCCTCGATATACCTTTCAAGTACATGAGGTCGAGGTGTGATATGACAATCCAAACCAAAACAATGGTCGGGCCCACTATCAATGGGTTTTTAAATCCTTGATAGCTTCTTCCTGGATTTGGGAATGTTTAAGAAGTTTTTTGTTTGTGTAAGTGGTTTGGAAAATAAGTGTGTGAAATAGTGAACTACGCTTTATTTCCCAATCCTCAACTGGTCATGACCTCCATTATATTGGATTTTATTTAAGCTATGTGAGCTAAAATGCAAGCATACAAGGATGAAATGCAAGAGTTTTAAGCCCAAATCAAGAAATGAAGTTGGATGAGAACAATGATGAATAGGAGAAGAATATGTCTTTCACTAATGCAAGAAAGAGGAAATAAAGAAGGGTTTATTTTAATTTTCACTAAAGGAAAGGTGTCTTTTAGAGAAAATAGAAGAAGAGAATATTACCAAAAGAGAGATTTAGTGAATATTTAGAAAGGAAAACAAACAAAAATGCAATCCTATATGAATAAAAGAACCCACAAATAATGAGGGTCCCACTGAGGTGCCAAAATGTTTCACCAATAAGAAGCGTATGTATAAGAAAAATGATTTAAGGTAAGAGGTTGGGTATGTGAGGAATACTTAGAGGTGAGAAGAAGGTTGCACGTGTTATAGAAGATCAAGTCGATTGTGAAGAGCTCCTTTTTTCTAGGAAGGACTACCTGAAAAAGAACACAAGACCACAAGATAAAATTAATAATATAGGTCGGTGGACTACCTAGTGGGAGCTAGATCTAGGAAGTGAGGTGCTTCCTATAAGGTTGTCAATCCATGTTCAAATACAAATTAATGCAGAGAAATAACATGAAAGAAATAAATCCTATTGTAGTTTGTATGATTTAGGTGTCTCACACAAATACAATAAGCTAGATCTAATCTAATAATGAATACAAGACTCAATCTAGAAAGGGTGGTTGGTTGTCAAGGCCTTTGAAGGTGTAGCAAAGGGTGTTAGGGAGATCTGGGTGAAGTTTTGGTGGTTTTGAGAGGTTTTGGGTGAGGTTATAGCTTATTTATTTGGGGAAAATATCAAGGTATAACTCGACCGATATCAACCATGGGTAACCGATGTTGGTAGTTGAATATAGCATATCGGTTGGCAAATTGATCACGGTAGGGGAAATTAGGTGCCAAGGTAAAATTAAGGTTGTTTGGGGTTCTCTGTGATTACACAGAGTGTCGGGAAGGATTAAGTAGGGTGTTTTGGATTTATGTGAAGGCTATAATAGGGGTGAGAAGTGGATGGTTAGAAGGAAAGAGAGGTTTAAATGGTAGGTTTATTGGGTAGATGGGTGTAGGAGGTATACAAGAGAGAAAAATATGTAAAATAAAGGATTTAATACCAGAAGCTAATGAAACTTAACAAACAGATTAAAATACTTATCTAGAGATTGAAGGTTGATAGACAATGGTTGGTGGTAGGTGCTTAAGAAATAGGTCCTGATCTAATGCAATAGTGATGAAGGCACAGTGCTTCCTTGTGTGAATGATCTAGGGCTCTGGTGCAATAGGTTGATTTTGGTGAAGAGTGTGGGTGCTCATGTACTATGTTGGTCATCAAATCTTGTTTTGAACACCTGGATGCAAGAGCTAAGAATGTCATAAACTCAAAATCCAAGATGGAGGAACCGAGAAAAGGGTTGGAATTCCTTATTTAAAGAAACCGATGGTGGTTAGGTGACCGGTGCCAACCGAGGAATAACTAGTGTCGGTTAGGGAGAAAAGGTCCTATTTTTCCAAAAATAGCCTTTTCTCTCCATTTTTGGTGTTGGTCAAGATTTTTATGGACTAGGAGTCTAGGTTGGCACTAAATGAAGTGGGAAATTGGTAGGAGGGATAATAGGTAATGAATGTTAGGGTTAGAATGAGTCTTAGTTAGTTAAGGGGAATGGTGACTTAGTCTAGGTTAATAAATAGGCTTGGAATGGGTCCATGGTGAGGTGGAGGGGTGAGGGAATTATTAACTTAATATGGGTAGTTAAATTAATAATAATGTGTGGAGGGGTCATGGTAAGGGGTATGTTAGTTGAAGGAGGGAGAGGAAGAAGTGCCAACGGGGGACCCTCATGTATATACCATGCATGAGATAGATGAAGAGAAGAGTGTTCCCTCTGAAGAAGCACAAGACTTGGAGGAGGATGAAGAGGAAGAAGTTGGCACAAATTTGTAAGAGACTATGCACATTTCTAGCCCAAATTAGAGACCTTGGAAGAACATGAAGTCCACAGTATCGTAGAGCACTTGGTTGATGACAAGGTAGAGCGAAGCATGGAAGAAAAAGAAGGAAAAGAGAAAGATGGAAGTTTGGGAGGAGAAAAAATATTGGCGGTAGGGTTCCCAATGGGTGTGCGGATAGGTAGAAAATGTGCATACACCCAACAAGGACCTATTATGGCCTATGATGCAGATCCCAACAAAGTATTGTGTGCTCGTTACAAAATCACTCTACCGGAAGACCAAATTTTATGTTGGTCATATTTTGATAAGGAAGGTGTGTTTCCATGCACAAGAAATATGTTTTCCTAGAATTTTGAGTCCTATGTTGATGAACCTGAATTCAAAGTCAGTGCGGGAGCCTTAATAGATACCCGTACTTCACCGAGCTCTAAGGAAGTGAATCCGGTAGTGGATTCTCAACAATTAATTGATGAACAAGCGTGTAATGCATTGAATAAGGTATTGGTGGAAGTGGAGGCTAGATTATTTGGGAGGAATAACAGAATAAAAGCATTGGAAAAGGAGTTAGAAGAGAAGAATAAGGAGATTATCAAGAGGGATAAGGAGATAAAGGGAAATAACATATTACATTGCAGTTAAAGGCTGAGCTACGAGAGGAAAAGGGAAGGTTTCGCAAGGCTTATAAAAAGATAGATTTAATATCAGATTCTATCATACTAGCACACCTAGTGTTAACCCCGAGAATATACGAATGAGATGACCCTCCATTGTTTGGAGGATTTAACGTGCATAATCACGATGCAAAATCAACCCTTGGCACTAGTGTCTGCCTGCACAATAATTTATGGTACAACATAATCAATAGGAGAAGGAACAAATTGAGGTGACCATAACTCATTACATTAAGCTTCTCATGTCGATTACCACCATAGATCATATGGTGGAGGTTTTTTATGATAACTACGAAGACCGGAATCATGTGGCAAGTTTTCTAGTATCCACACACAAGGCGGACCTAAAGGAGTTCCAAACCAAGAACTAGGGAAATCGGGAAAAATGTGACATGATCCTAGAATAGGTGAGAATAAGACAAATGAAATTGAAATCTTGAGAATCTCTGTTAAGAATAATTTTAAATAATTGTATGCCCAAGTTATGCACAAAAAGGATGTCTTGTGAGACCTTAGAAAGCAACTGGAAACTATGGTCGAGATAGTCAAGGCCAAGAGAGTAGATTTGAAATTTGATGAAGTCGGTAACATGATTGGGGATTTTTTTAAACAAGCACAAAGTGAAGTGGAGGATGGAATTCCATGGATGCATCATCAAATAAGGATTTCCCCATCCTCCTTACATAGTAAAGAATTCTTTCATTCTTTGGCATAAGCCAAGTATAAGTTTTTATTCTTTATTCTTTTATTCTTTCTTGGAGAATCTAAATGTTTCTGAGGATGGACAACATCATTATTGTGGGGTAATGTTGAGCATAGAAAAATGACTAAGTACCCAGAAGAGGTTAGTACACTCAAATTCATTGGAGAAGAAACATGTACTCGAAGGACATGGTTTGTGCATGGATGATAGGAAAGGATTACGCACAAGGGATCAAAACTTAGCCAAGTTTTGGGATGTGGATCTAAATATGGACTTGGAGTGGTGGCGAGAATTTTTTTAAGATAAGATAAAAGCATGAGGACTTACAGTTCAAGTAAAATCTATATTTAGGATCAAAGTCCATGCAACGCTTTAGGCTATTAATAAGATTAAAGTAGAGTTAACTATAGATTGTCTATTTTTAGGGAAAGCTTGCATGCTTTTGTATTTATCTTTGTGAAAGGTGCATGGCTATTCTTAGCATGCATCCTATTTTGGAGATGCTTAGGTGGTGAAGGAAAAGTCCCCACCCCTATAAATATGTAGTGATTGGCATGACCTATAGGACAGATTAGATTGTATTGTAAGGTTATGATGTTATTTTTCTTATGTGCATAATCTTATGGAGGAATTTATGATGTATTCAACTATTGTACTATTTTTGGATTAATATAATGGAGTTTTGTGGATGGATTCTAGTTATGAATAACAATGTTAATGGATCTTGTAGAGTAGATCTGATATTTGTGCTTGTTTAAAGTTCATTATGTTATATGTTAGATCTGATTCTTGTATACCTAGATCTGGTTTCTTTGTTACTATTATGGGATGTATTAGATCTTGATCATGGATTTCAACCATCATGCATGCTAACACTCTTGACAAATCTGCCATAAAGGAGGGACCAGTACCCTTGCACACTTTGGGTGAGTATTCATCTCTGGCTAAGTGATGTGCCGGTTCACCTTAGGCTATTGGGTAAAATAAAAGACTACATTTTCCATGTGTTGTTTGATCATTGTTTTCTTATGGTCGCTTTAGCCCTAAGTGTATTGTGACATTTTTATCGATATCTCATCTATGTAAGCTTATTTTTGTGGTCCCTCTTATCTTCATAATTTCTTGATACATTGTATTCTATTGCATGTTATCTCTTTTACACTAACACTTGTTTCTAGCCTATATTTCTTGCATGTTCCTTTTTTCTACCATTCATATCACCTACCTCCTGCGGTATCCGAAATCGATATGCATATCACTCTCTAGTCCTCTCATTTGCACCACATCCTCGTACTTTCATCACCGACACCCCAAACGAGGGGGAAAAACTATTTGGTGAGCAAGTCAACCTTATAACAACACAAAGCTCTAGAATAGAAAAACACAATACATAATTGGCAAAGGCACATAGTTATAGAGTGTTATAGGATCAAACTTGGATCACGAACAAAAATTAGAAACTAGCTCCCGGTATTAGATATAAATTTTGGGTGCTTTTGTCCCACTTTAGAACTTGTGTCCTAGGGGAAAAAAAGATAGTTTTTTAGTTCAACGCAGAGTTTCTAGTAGTTTACTGATGCGGATCTACAATATCCAACACTTGGCTTCGATTAAATAATTTATTCATTTCATTATAATTTGGTTACAAATCGAGGCTTGCCAATCTATAACAGAACTTATCATTTGAGAAGCATCATGGAAGGAGAGAAAAATAGACCTCTCTCTCAACACTCTTATCTTAGCGTGAGATTGCTAGAAAATCTCATCTTTGGCATGAGATCACCTAAAAATCATCCTTGGCATAAGATGGCCTAAAACCTCATCCTTGACATCAAGACACTCAAATATGTGGCTCGATGCTTTCTTGGTTTGGAACTAATCAATCATAACCCCATTTGAAAACATCTCCAAAGTATAAATATGAAATTTTTTATCCTATACTCTCTCATACATCAGTTGTACTCTTTCCTTAGCTACTAATTTTACACACTTTTTGCTTATATAGACAGTACTCTAATTTTTCATATACAATAATTTGACTACTCTTTTTCTCTTATTTTACAGTGCATCCTTACAAGCATCAAGAAGTAACTCAATCAACAAGCATAAGCTCCAACAACATGCTACTACACATACGATTCACCCCTATGGTCTACCTCCCTTTCCTAGTTTTCATGCTTCACATTGTGATCACTTCACACTTCACATGGCTACTTTTCCATTCAAAATGGTATCGGCTACACTCCTCTTTGGATTACAAGGTACACATCTTCTATCTACTTTATGTTATTGAGTATTCACTCAACAACATAAAGTGGGGGCAAATGTAGACACAAAATCTATGCACTTGGGTACATTTCTAGGTCCTAAAGCATACTAATGTATACATGATTCCTAAGCAATAAAACTAGTGGTTGAAAACTCCTTTTGGCCTTTTGGTTACTTTATCTCTTACACTTTACTATTTCTAAGCTTGAATGAGCATCCTTTTGGCTTTACACATCTTATAGTTCTACCAATACTTGATTGATTTACATTTTGATGGCCTCAGACACTAGCACCTAGTGAGGACAGAAGCTCCCAAGCACTCCTATCCCTCTCTTTCTTCTTCTTACTCTTTTGGGTCCCTTTCACTTCTTGGTCACATTTTTAATACTTTTGGTGGCCTTTTAGTTGTCAATTATGAAATTCAAACAATGGAATCATATATATACTTAGTTACTTCTTTCAAATAAGGAATAAAACATCATAAGCATTACTTATCACCACCTAAGTGTGTACAAAGGCACAACAACATGACAAAGTACATATCTAGGATATCCATATAAGGGTCAAAGGATTCATTGGTCTACATACACTACATAAGAGGAGATTTTATTCTATTCCATCGCACACATTCTACATATTCAGGACAACCTAGTTTGAGCTTGCTATCATTTTGTAACTTATACAAGGGGAACATAAGAAACGGGACACAAATAAACACACATACAAAGAAATATATGGATTCTTAGATGTAGTGCAACACTTGGTCATAATTTCACTCTTCGGGTGATCATTGGGGTCATTCTGCCTTCCCATTTTGCATTGTTTTTATTATATTTGATGTGGTTTGTGGGCATGTACAGGTAGTCATTTGTTTTTAAAATTACATGTGTGATTGGTGATTTAACATCAAAATCTGGAGTGATAAAAATTGACATACAACAAAGGTCTTCCGACTCATAAAATATCAAAACATAAGAATTTTATCATACACATATGCCCAAATGAGTTGTTAGTGCATGGGGTGTTCCTTCCCTCCTTCATGCACTTTTGGCATGTAGATCCCTAGCTTTTGAATTCTCAAGCAATATATTTCGACACTATTTTTAGCCTATTCCAAAAAATTCATAGTCTCTATCACTCCCAAACTGTACATAATTAGCTAAGACATCACCCCTCTCTCATTTTCTTAGGGTTTTACATCTTTGAATGCTTATTGTTTACATGTTACTCTATGTATTCATATTAATATCATTTATTACTGAGTAAGTTTCTCTAAATTAATATTTAATTCAAATTAGATTAAAATCACATCCTTCTTAAATGGATAACACTCCTTTATTGGATCAATGTATTTTTTGATTGATCATGAAACTTCGTTTCAAATTTTCACCTATAATCTCATGATCCGTAAATACCCTTTACGTCGTTTATAGATCGATTGAAGAGGATCCATGATTTTTGTTTTTCAACCTCTTTCACTGGAATTTATTCAACATTTGGCTTCTTAGCTCCTATTTTAATTACTTCTCCCATGGTGAATTTCTCATGATATGTTGGCCCTCCTTCCTTTATCTCAATTGGTGCAACCTAGTAAATATAACTTGAATATTATTAGAGTGAAGGTTATATCCCACATCTTGACCCAAGACATGAAAAAAATAGTAAATACTTGTTCATGAGATGGATCTTACACTTATTATCTCACAATTGTAATTGGTGCAAATTTTTATTCATATGTAGGAAATGAGACAGGAATTTCATGTGACATAGGAGGTGGGGTTGTGTCAAATACCGGGGATCCTCAACCAAAAATTTGGAAATTTCCTCAAGTCTCCAGGTCATCTATTTGTAGGGGGTGTAATTACAATTACTTCTATTGTAAGTGTTACCATTTTTACTCTCACAAAGTTCTTAGTTATTGGTTCCTCCTCAACTTCCTCAGGGATGGGTGCCATTTTGGACTCACCTTGGGTTTCCTTGGTGTAACACTCCCCCTCATCCGATTTCCTTTGCTATGTGATCCCTCTAGTGAAATGGATGGCACCCCTACTTGGGATTTCCCATGAGTAACATCTACTTTAGGCCCTGAAGTTAGATGGGGCACATCATATATTTGGGTGGCATGAGTAATTCAAACATCGTTCATTATTTTCTTCAATATCTCCTCAATTTTGGGTCAATTCACATACAAAGATCTTGGTTATACTTGTGGTTGCGCTCAACTCTTCCACTGATTTTTAGGTTTTCCTTTGATTGAAATATTTGGATATTTTCCCTTGCATGGATCAAAATTGTTTGTTCCCTTACTGCAGAGGTTGAATCACCTCCTTGACTACACCAATGGCTCTATATTCCCTCAAAAGTGTGTGTTTTATGGGGACAAGTAAATTCCTTTACTTATCAACTAAGAGATATTTCTCCTAATGATATGAATTATCATCTCATGCAAGTATATTGGATCTTACACAGGTCCCAATCAAAGGGTGGAACTAGTTAGGTTGCGAATGTTGTTATTTATAGTACTTGATCACAAAAAATTTATCATCTACCAAACCCTCAAGGACAATCTGTAACTTTGTAATTAATTATCTAGGAGAGATTCATTATAGAAAAATCTCTATGTATCACCTCTTCCTCATCTCTAAATTCCATCCATTTTTCATCACAATGAGGCTCATGCTCATATGTATTACTAAAAACTCCTTACACTATCCATTTGATATCATAATTGGGTTTCGCCTAAAATTTTTGCATGATAACTTCGTTCATATTAGCTTTTAAGAGTTTGTATTTGACCATTGAGTGGCATGTGCATCTCCTAATAGTGATAGATAATTTGACATTAGTCTTATGCTTCTTTGAAATGAGCTTATGGAAATCTACAAGTTGTCTTAACAATTCAATTAGTGCCTATTTATCATCTAAGTACGAGAAACTATATGGTGTGCCCTGGAAGCCACATACCCTAACCTACGTGAAGAATATAAATTAGATGAAATAACATCTATATTCATTGATATTTTATTTGACTACGGATGACATATTATAATGTTCACACTTGATCTTGGACAAAAAAGAACAGGTACAAAGAAGGCATCATGCAACAATATGAAATTAGACTTCATATTCTCAAGGTGAGTTATGGGTATACAGCATATACCTTATATTGGGACAATTCTTTAGCCCTTACTAACTCGGGGAATGTCCTATGGCATGAAATGTTATAAATGAGGTATGAAGTCATGTAAAATTCACATTTTTATTTAGACCCATCCTGAATCTGCAATGTCATTTTAATGAGTTCTTTGGTGGATGGATTCACTTATTAAGTCCCCCTATGTATATGTTATTTTTACTCATAATGAGTTGCGGGAACCTAAACATCTAGTAATGGTAATGATATGTAGATGTATTCCCCATAATAATATTCAATAAGGTGTTGAAGTCTGCAATTTCTTCAATGAAGTCAACTTATCTCAACCTCTTGGGGATTTGAGTGGAATATATTCTATCTTGCTCAAGTCATTGATTGTTCAATACTTTGGATTACTTGGAACTATTGGCAATCCAAAATTTATCTAGAATTTTAATTGTAATGTATGCCACTTCATCAACATATGGGAGTCCCAACATTTCATCTAAAGCATGTAGAGTCCGGAAAATACCACAAAATCAATTCCATATCTAACTTCCCTCTATTCCTAGTTATAATATTTTGCACAAGCCTATACCAATTCAAGGTACGGATCTCAAGGGAAAAGTTGTTGCTAAGGAAATGGCACTTTTGTCAATTTTTTCCATAATTTAATTATTTTCGCCCACATGCAACCTCTAAAGGAAATCATCCAACTTTAAATTTCCTCGGTGTATCGGTTTATCTTACCCAAGTCAAATATAAGGTGGGATGAGGTCATGCTTTTAGTCAATTGGATATTCATTGTTTTAAGGAAAGAGGTTAGATAGCTTTCTTGAGGAGTAGACTGATAAAAACTAAGGATGTACAATAACTTACCTTTCTACCCAACAAAAGATTGTAATACCATAAAATAAAGAGATGCCATGTTTAATAACTTGCCCGCACACAAAGGTAGCTATAACTTCTTCCTTCTCGAACCATCGGGAGCCTTCTAACACCATTAAATCTTTGCAAATGAATTTAGCATGACTTAATCATAGGAATTAGTTTTTTTTTTTTATGGCTCCATAACACTCAACAACTTCAAAATTTGAGTGAAATGTTTGGGACTTTCCTAGATTTCCAAACATATAGCTCTTCATATATTACTTATTAATGGCAGCTATATCCTCCTAATTTTTTTCATATTTGTGTCTATTGATCTTATAATCTTTTTTTTGAATATGAGCCTTATATATGGAAGAATTAGCCACGTCATATTTACTTGAATGACATGTCATTTTATTAATAGACCAATCCTTAAATATTTCATATGTGGCCCAAAAATTACTTTTCTTCTTATGAGTTATGAAATAGTGGCACATGTCTATTCTTATGAGTTGGTGGGGATAGGAGAGAAGTTAGCAATTTTGTAAAATTTACAAATCTTCCAACTACGAGGATGAAAAATTCCCTCGCCACATACTATGCCACACATATTCTCTATTATGACTTTACGGATAGAAATGTGGTTTGTAATATTACAAAAATTGTAAAACTTCCAAATTTGAAATTGCAAAACTAGTCCACCTTGAGGTGTCATCATATGTAGTCACATGTACCTCCCATTTGGCCTTAGAGATGGAAGTGCGATTAATAGAATTTGCACTTCCACAACTCTAAAGTTACAAATAGTAAAAATACAAAACTTCTTTCTTCCTTGTATCGTTTAATATTCTCTTAATAATCTCTTTTTAGGACTCGAGGAGGACTTTGCAAGTTGTAAATCGCCTCAATTTTTACTTTGCATAAAGGCTAGAAAATGAAGGAATATTCATGATATATTATTTTTGGGGCTTAAACTTGCAAATACAGTTTGAATCTTATCAAATAATTCAAATTTTCTCTTAAGGCCCACATAACTCTATATGCTCTAAATATGAACCTTTTTCCAAACCTCGCGATGAAATTTTAAGCTTTAAAATTGTTGAAATGTAAATTTATAAAATTATAGAGAAGTCAATTATAAAATCAAATGGACTTATTCCAAAGGATTGATTATATAGAAAAGGTCATAGTAACATTTCCCACACCCTCAAACCTGAAACCATTAAAATGATAAATAAATAGAAGAAACCTTAAGGTGTTATTAGAAGACATGTATAATTTGATAGGAGGATGGAATGCTTTCAAATAGTTGGAGCTCGATAAGGCACACAATGAGTTGAGGAATAGTAAGATAGAAAAAATGGTTGGGAAACATCAACACCCTCATAAAAAACACAAAAAGATGCACCATGATTTTGGATGGGATTGAATCGGAGACACCAACACCTTATACCAAAATGCATCCCTCTTCCACACACACATTTTTCTCGAAGGGCTCGAATCATATTTGATATTTTGAATAATAGTTTGTTTCTAAATGTAATTCTACCATTTAATTTTTTTCATCTACCCAATCTTCCTATAGTATGGATATAGCATTTAATAATGCCTCTATGGACTCATCTCTTTTAGATAGTGCATCATATACCACATTTCCTTCTATCCTTTTGTAAATGATCTCAAAGTCATATCCCAACATATTAGTGACCCATTTTTGTTGTTCTTCATATGAGAGTATTTTCTCTAAGAATTATTTCCTTCTGTCATGATCTACCTTTACCTTTACCTTTACCTTTACCTCTACCTTTACCTTAATGAGATACGGTCTCCATTATTTGACTACATGAAGAATAACCATCATTTCCTTCTCATAAGTTGGTTTTGAGAGGTTCTTACCTTTGATTTGATGACTCTCAAATAAAATGGGGACAACCCTTTAACATAATTATTGTTCTTATGCCACACCCTAAAGCATCACATTCAACAATGAAGGTTTTGGAGAAGTCTGGGGTAGAAAAATTGGAGTGGTACACATGGATTTCTTCAACAATTCAAATTCCAGGGTTACTACCTCATTCTAATGAAAAAGTTCTTTGTTTAATAAGGATGTAAGTTGTGATACAAGTCTACAATAATTCTTCACAAACCTATGATAATAACATGTAAGACCTAAGAATCCTCCAAGGTTTTTGAGGGTTTTAGGAACTCGACCAATCTACCATAGCTTGGATCTTATAAGGATCCACTTTTAAACCTTCATAATATATGATATGACCAAATTATTATACCTATTTACAACCAAAATCACATTTGGAGGGATTGGCATAAAATTGGTGTTGTTCAATGAGTGTCTAATATTTTACTGACATGTTATAAATGTTCCTCCGAAGTAATGTTGTAGATTAATATATCATCAAAGTATACCAATATAAACTTCCACAAAATTTTCCTAACAATTGAATTTATCAAAATATAGAAAGTATATGGCACATTGTAAGGCCAAATGACATTACAAGAAATTCATAATGTCCCTCGTGTGTCCTAAATGTTGTTTTATGAATATCTTCATCATGAATTCTTATTTAATGGTATCCTGATCAAAGATCTAATTTTATAAAATAAACAACACCATGTGATTAATATAATAAATATGTAATGATAGGAATAGGATACTTAGCTTCACTAAGTATTTTTGAGCTCCCAGAGTCTAGACACATGTACTAATCTTCATCCTTCTTTCTTACTATCACCACTAGAGAAGAGTAAGCAACTTGAATATGGTGAATAATAGTTTCTTCCAACATATTTTGTACCATCTTCTTAATCTCACTCTTTCCTATAAGGTCATATGTTTGGTGGTTGACTTCCTAGTACTAGCTGAATAATATGATCATGATCCCTTTTAGGTGGTAAAAATTTTGGCATATCCCCAAACATAATTGAGTGCTCATTAATAATGGAATCTATATCTAATGGTATAGGTCCTTTTGGTGGTTGATCTTTCATTGAGATAAATTATGCCACGAAACCATATATACCCTTCCTAAGAATTTTTTGTATTTGATGAGAGATTACCAATTGTGGAGCTTTAGCCTTCATCCCATGAATCTCAAAATTCATTCTTGTATAATTAAACCACATGAAAAATTTTGGAATTTCATCTCCACCATTCTCAAAGTAGTAATCCATTGGACTTCCAACACCGTGTTTGCTCCACCCATTGAAATGGAATACATGGGGCCCTCTAGCATGTAATCTCTTATAGATATCTTAATCATATGGAATTTTCCTAAATAATTAGCTTTACCTCCATTTGCAATCGTGACCATAAATTTAAATGTTGGATAAACAAAAAAATTAAGTGTATGGCCAACTTATGATTGATGAAATTATGAATACTTAGTGAGTCAATTAATATATATGTATGTATGTATGTATATGTATATATATATATATATATATATATATAACCATTTTCTTCTCCACAAACCCAACAACCTTGAGTGTTTGATGGGTGTTGATTCCTAAAATGATATGGAATGAGATATTTAGGTGAGATTATCCAACCTCAATATTAGGAACCAGTTCCTTTGCATCATCTACTTCCTTCTCATCTTGTTCCTCATTAGGACCCTCAATGTAGAATAACTTATTCTCGGGAAATTTATGTCCTTTGCTCCACTTGCTATCACAATTGTAACATAGGCATTTTACTTATTTATGTTTGATTTTTAAGGAGTTAACTGTATCATTTGGGAAAATATGGTGCTATATTTGTGTGTTCCTTGTAATTAATGAGGATACTTTTTTTTATCGCATCTCTTTACTCCACAAGTTAAAAAATGATCATGGATTTTGATATCAAACATAGATTAAAATATAAAACATCATGTTAGATGTTATCCTTGAGTCCACCCAAGAAGATATCATTTAGATAATACTTTGAGATGCCATTCACTCGAAAGGATTTATTTTAGAACTATTTGATATAATCCTTGATTAAACTTGTATGTCGCTTGATTGGTTGTCTAGATAAAATAGTTCTTTGTAACACTATTACTATAGTGTGTTTAGAGCTCATCAATGAACATAGAATAGGTAACAAAGAGACCCTTATTTTTCTTTTGCTCAGATATACGTCTAAACCAAATTAATTATTTTGGTTTCAGGTACAAGGATGCCATTACCACCTTCTATCTATTTAGGACTTGATACAGTAAAATAAATTCTTCATTTGGTTGATCCAAGTGATCAAATCATTCACATCTCCACTTTAGGAATAATGCTATACCATAGGTTAGAATATCTAGTGGTTTTTATAGAGGATCCACTTTGGTTGGTGTGGTTTGAATCAAAGTGTGCATTGCTTGAGGAACCCATGTAACTTGAATGGAAATTATTGCTAGACTTCAATCATGACATCAGGTTGTCCGAAACTTTTTCTTCAAAAACTCAAATTCCATTTTCATGTCACCCTTCACTATTTTCAATCCATTGTCTAATTATGACATTGCTTTAACCTTAATTGCATTCAATCTGTGACCAAATTTTACCTACACATTATTCATCTAGTTATTCACCATGTCCTTAACTTGGGAGAATATATTTGATGCCCCCAAAGCTAAAGATTCAAAATCCACATCTTCTTTATTGGGAGTTTGACCCTTCCTTTGGCCTCTAGTTGATCTCCCTGTCATGATGTAGGTTTTTGTCTTAGGATACCATGGTTAGTAGAAATTTACGACACAGGGTTTTCTAAGGTTATTATATGAATAAAGAAAAACTTAGAGAAAAAACCCTCAATATTTTTTGGTGATGTTTCTCAAAATATAAGAAACTTAGAAAAATTCTAAAATTTACATCCTAGAAACACTAGAAACGATATAACTTTTGAAGAATAAGTCATTTTTAAAAAAATTTAGAGAGGATATTATTTGACTGATTTCAAAACACAAAACAATTTGCCGAAAAATTACAGCCATTTTTTAGATATAGTCGAACCTTCATAATTATGGTTTTCACACATTTGGACTAGATCAAGCTCTAATATCATTTGTAATAAAATTACTAATATTAAATATTAGTAGAGTAAGATGCTAAATAACATAGAGATATAGAGAAATTATCTCAATATGTAAGTATAATTTCTTAGCCACTTCGAGAGGAAACCTCTAAACCATATAATAAGACTCAAGTGTTCAATATGATGATCTTATCCTACTCTATCTCCTATATGTACCCTATTATACTATCCGAAGCCTTGATATTGACCCGGTAAGCATATGAAGATATAAATAATTATGATATAACATGATAATATATTATACTAGCCATAAGTCAGCTATCCATATCTCTATATATGATCTAGGGTTATAGGTGTAACACCTTATCCACCCTAATTTGTTGATTTCTCAATACATAGGTGTAAGCTTTTAGATGAATTTCTCATATGAATAATTTGATCATGAATTTTGTCTCATGAACTAATATAAATCTATGTTAAAAGAAAACATGGATGAGGTTCTTTAATTTAGTATCTTTGGTAATATATTCTCCCTAAAAAAGAGGGCGTAGAAGTGAGATGTCTTTTTACAAGATAATAGGGCTTCCCAAATTTGAGGGGTTATTGGTAGCCTATATTCCAAAGTTTCATTCTCCTATTTCAACTTCTTAACCTCTTTTTCTTATCCTAATTTTGATTTTGTACATTTCTCAATTCATAACAAAGTTGGTTCTTTCTCCTAAAATACCTGCCACAATCTACTCTAATGCAAGGGAAAATAACCATTCTAATCTAACCTTCCAAGGGACCGGGGAGAGAGAATAGTAAAATGAAAGCCTACACTAAAGCGGTGATACACCAGAAAAGGAGTGGTGAACACTTCTAGTTATGTAGATAGACACAGATCATGGAATGCAACATAAACATCATGCACAAACTAATAAGATGTAATTGAAAGTCTGAAATGAAGCAAACAACACAACCAAAGGGCTGAAAACTGATCACAGAGCCTGTATTGTCATTTCCACTGTCAAAATCCTTGCATTACAACATCAAAAGGTAGAAAACCTGTTACAACCATCAAGAGGTCTGATACTTGCAAAAATCACTTGTTGAAGGTGAAAGAAGAAGCTTGCTATCCAAAGAAATGTTCCCCCAAAAAATGAGCCAAATCTGGCTTTTTACAATGCATGGGTCGAGCCCAGGAGAGAGAAAATGTGTAAAAACATGGGAGCCATTCCTCATTGAATGAAGATGCATTAAAACAACATGGGTGTCCTTACAGACCCATGCCCTAACATTTTTGGCCATGCTGGAGAAGAATGCGACCCATTTTGCATTAAAACTAGTTGTTGAAACATCATTTCTGGCCATTACCACGTGCCAGAGATGTTTCTTGATTTTATCTCTCCAAACTGAACCAAAATGCAAGATTGACCCTAGAATCTTGTAGATAATTTCACCAGATTTCCATTGATATAAAGAACACAAAAATCCGAGCTCTGGATCGAAAGTTATGGCCATTTGAAGATTTAGGGAAAAAACAGGCCTAAAATGGATCGGTGGGAAAAAATTTTGAATTTTACCTCTTTTTTGAATTTTGGAAAAAATTTCAAATTTTCCCGCTGCTCCACCACTTGGATGACATCCCATGATTAGGCATCCACCTCTTAGATGACACGTGGGCAAATGGGCCAAAATCACCCTTTGACTTTCCCTTTTTGCCAAAATTTTGCTAATTTTTTTCGCCCGCATGGTGGGGGTACACGGGCCAAAACTTTTACCTTTGAAAACTTTGGCCAAAACTTGGAAAATTTTCTAAGTCCTTCTCTTTCCCCTTTCCACCTCCTGGGACACATTCTCCCACATCGGCCGATTCTTTTCCTTCCTTGTCCCTCGCTTGCAGATTTTTCACCTTTTTGCATCCCATGCGTCCCTCACGTACCTTTGTCCCAACTTTCCACGGACTACAGGACAAATATCTCCGAATTCCTTGCCCAAAATGGGTTTCACCTTTCGGCAAATCGGCCGATTCGTGTCCCACGCGTACTTTTGTCCCGGCTATCCCGGACGAATATCTCTAAACTGCCCGAAATGGACTATCTTTCGAAAATCGGCCAATTCAATGTCCCATCCGTATACTTTTGTCCCGGCTGTCCCAAACCATGCGAAACAAAAGACTTAGATGATTTTCCTTACTTTCGGCCATTTCGGCTTTTCGCGTCCCTCGCGTCCCGACGTCCCAACTGTCCCACGGACCACCTGGGACAAAAATGTCCGACTTAGCTGATTTTCTTTATTTTTTCAGCCCCAAGCTTGGTACGATGAACCTCAGTACAACCCCAAACCCTTCAGACCCGAAATGCTTTAAAACAGTCCTGCAACCTTATTTTTGCATTTTTTCCATTTTCTCTAACTCGTTGGGATTTCTTCTTGGATGGGAGAGTTAGAGAGAAGCTGAGGGGGCCCAAAAACATGATTTTGGGCCTCGAATCAATCTACTTGCTCGGACTGAATAATTTGATGCATGTTATCAAAATTACCTTGAGGGTGAATTTTGGATAACAATTTTGGCGACTCAGTGGGGTTATCTGCCTGCTAGATGAAGAACGGCCAGCTTGCCTTGAAGCATCCATTGGGCATGGAGTCATGAGTTGTAGCCTACAAACTGATCTGAACTTTGAAAACCTCCTCTCTGAGCCACTTGGAAACCCACTGAAATGGACTGTGCAAGAGCAAAACCAGCACCACAAAAACTATGTACAAAACTGAAAATCATACATGCTCCAAATGGAACATGCAGAGTGTGCACAAGCACTTCTTTTACTGAAAGCAAAACTACCTATCCTACTCTAACTAGAAGCAAAAGTGGGCTAAACAAACCCTGCAACTGGTTGTGCAAAATAGCTTCCTTTCTTCAAAATTGGCAACCATGCAACTGATTTGGCATTGAACATGGCTGATTGGATGAGTGGAAAATCAACAAGAAGCTGGTCTTCTACCCAAATCATCAAGGTGTCAACTGAAAACAAATCCAATACCTCTTTTAGTTGCTCTGCATTTGGATTGAAGAGGTATGACAACTGATCCTTGGTACTTTGTAGCTCACCCTCATGCTTAGAAGCAAGCATGACTGGTTGTGACTTCTCCTTTGACTCCAATAAAGCCAAATACCTTATTGGGCAAGGTATGGTCCTTTGAGTATGCCCATTGCCCTGATTTTCAACTCCAAGAATGGAGTTCTCTTGTAGACCCTCTTGAATGGATGATGTGGAAGCAATGGTAGAACCTTTTTGCCCTTTCTCTTCCTCCAATGAAGAACATGAAAGATTAAAATCTTCCAATCTTAGTTCCAAAGAGCTGCTATAAGATGCAAGCTGCTGCAAATGAATGCTCTCCTTCATGACAACAGTAGCTCAAGTATTTGGGACGTGGAAGATGAAAGAGAGAATGGTGGAAACTCAACCGGTTCTTCTTTATCAAAACAGTCCTCCAAATCTGACAGATACACTACCTCATGGTTGTCCTGCTGCAAATGCTCAACTTCCTCCATGGTGTCCTCTTGATCTGTAACTTGATCATCATGGTTTCTTTCATCCTCCAACATTGAGTTTGAGAGATCAAACTCTTCTTCAGCACTAGAACTTGAGAGAGATGAAGTAGAAAGAAGAACTGAAGGTTCTCCTGTAGCCTGCTTTGTGCTCAAAGCCCTTGGATCTGCAATTTTCTCCTCCACAACTAGAATGTGCTCCTCTTCTTTTGGATTTGGAGCAGCTTCTTCCTCCTCTACTACTTGAAGACAATCTGCTCTTGATAGAACTCTTCCTCTAGCATGAAGTTTTTCAAGTCAAACTCTTCAATCTGCTGCTCTAGAGGACAAGTTGGGACTGCAAGATCTTCTTCTGAGCTTTCTTCCTCTATGGCTGATTGTGCAACTTGAATTGAATCAGCATTCCCTTCAAATAGAGTGCCAACATGGACACTACTTTCTGAGAAAACTGACTGCTGATCTACTTCTTCTTCTTTTTGCTCTTCTTCTACTGCCACAAAATCAGTCTTAACCACCACCTTTTCTCCAACTCCAACCTCTTCTAAAGGCTTAACCATCAAGGGGATCTTTTTCATCCCAAATTTAAGAGCCCAACTCTTGAGACTTTGAATTTCTTCATCTTTGTTTGGATTTTCTTTTTGTTGTTGTTTTCCTTGACTGGCATTCTGATTTTTATCCTCCCAACATGGATTTGGGAATGCAAGAGGAGAAGTGGATTGTAACTCAAATGGCTTGGCAATTTTTCATGGTGGTGGAGGAGGTAGAAACTCTTGTTTCTTTGGAGGAGAGGGTATTTCTGTTAGCTTTTGTGGAGGGGATGACTATTTGGAAGGAAAGGGGAAGAAGAATTGAGATGTGGTGGAAGACTAGGGAATGGAGAAATGGAATTAACTCCTGGGGCAGCATTGACTGGATTTAGAATTTGAAATTCCAAATGAGATGATGTTGCTTGAGTAATGGGAAGAGAAAAACCAGATGATGGTGTAGAACTTACCCATTGACAAGGTTGTTCAACACCAAGTGTATAGGCCTCTATTTCTGTTGTCCATTGTGTAAGTTGGGGCAGCATCTTCATCATGAAGTCCAGCTTCTCCTGAGGGCTGAAGTGTCTTGGAAAAGGGCCTCCCCATGGACAAGGAGTCCTACAACCAATTCTGAAAGCCTTCATTTGAGCTGTTGCTCTTGATTGCACCATTTTTGCCTCCATCTTTTGGATTTTTTCCACAAAATCTGCATCTTCCATTTGATTGTCTTCATTGCATGCGTACCCTTGCTCTTGATGTGCTTCACAACCAAACTGACTTTGGCACTGCTGCTCATATGGGTAGACATGCTGATTTTGAATTTGACCAAAATGCTGATTTGGAGGATTTGTAAAACATGTTGGAGGTGTGATATACTGCTGTTGTAAATGTGAATTCCATGATGGAAATGAAGTCATGATTGCACAACTTCATGGAATGGAAAAGAATGAAAGAGATGGAAAGAAAGATGGATGGAAATGATGGAAAATGGGTCTGCAACTCAGAGAATGAGTTGTTTACCAAATGGAGTCGCTAGATGTGCTTTTGAAAGTGCCTCTAAAAGGCTGAATCTTTAACAGGAACACACCAACCTGTCAAAGATAAAGTGGAAGACCTCTAAGGTCCCACCGGGCATGCCAAAACTGTTATCACCGAATCACAACACCCTTATGTTTCTATAAGTGCATATACTTGAACTCACGGTGTGATTGGATAACATGGGTACTATCTCCAAGTTGTGGGACTTGCTACTTGAGATAGACCTCCAGAGAAATTGGTTCTTGCTCCTAAACTACCTGCCACAATCTACTCTAATGCAGGGGAAACTAACTATTCTAATCTAAATTTCCAAGGGACCAGGGAGAGAGAATGCATAAAATGAAAGCCTACACTAAAGCGGTGATACACCAAAAGGAGTGGTGAACACTTCTAGTTCTACAGATAGACACAGATCATGGAATGCAACATAAACATCATGCACAAATTGATAAGATGTAATTGAAAGTCTGAAATGAAGCAAACAACACAACCAAAGGGTTGAAAACTGATCACAGAGCCTGTATTGTCATTTCCACTGTCAAAATCCTTGCATTACAACATCAAAAGGTAGAAAACCTGTTACCACCATCAAGAGGTCTGATACTTGCAAAAATCACTTGTTGAAGGTGAAAGAAGAAGCTTGCTATCCAAAGAAATGTTCCCCCAAAAAATGAGCCAAATCTGGCTTTTTACAATGCATGGGTCGAGCCTAGGAGAGAGAAAACATGTAAAAACATGGGAGCCATTCCTCATTGAATGAAGATGCATTAAAACAGCATGGGCATCCTTACAGACCCATGCCCTGACATTTTTGGCCATGCTGAAGAAGAATGCGACCCATTTTGCATTAAAACTGGTTGTTGAAATGTCATTTCTGGCCATTACCACGTGCCAGAGATGTTTCTTGATTTTATCTCTCCAAACTGAACCAAAATGCAAGATTGACCCTAGAATCATGTAGATAATTTCACCAGCTTTCCATTGATATAAAGAACGTGAAAATCTGAGCTCTGGATCAAAAGTTATGGCCATTTGAAGATTTAGGGCAAAAAAAGCCCAAAACGGATCGGCGGGAAAAAGTTTGAATTTTTACCTCTTTTTTTTTGGAAATTTTCAAATTTTCTCTCCACTTGGATGACACGTCCACCATTGGATGACACGTGTCAAGATTCCATTCGATGGTTTAAGTAGTTTGGGCCAAAACTTTTACCTTTGAAAACTTTGACCGAAACTTGGAAAATTTTCTAAGTCCTTCTTTTTCCCACCCACCTCCTAGGACACATTCTCCCGATCACGCCGATTCGGGCTTCCTTGTCCCTACTTTTGCAGATTTTTCACCTTTTCACGTCCCACGTATCCTTGCTTACCTTTGTCCCAACTATCCCATGGATGCGCCCGAGACAAATATCTCTCCAACCGCCCCTCATGGACTATCTCCGGCATTTAAAAATCGCCTTTTCGATTCACGCGTCCCACGCGTACTTTTGTCCTAGGTAAGTCCCTGGATGAATATCTCCGAACCGCCCAAAATGGAACTGTCTTTGAAACCGGCCGATTCTCATCCCATGCATGCATTTTTGTCCCGGCTGTCCCAAACCACGCGAAACAAAAGACTTAGACGATTTTCCTTACTTTCGGCCATTCAGCTTTTCGCGTCCCTCACATCCCGACGTCCCAACTGTCCCGCGGACCGCCTGGGACAAAAATGTCTGACTTAGCTGATTTTCTTTGTTTTTTCAGCCCCAAGCTTGGTACGACGAACCTCAGTACGACCCGAACCCTTCAGACCCGAAATGCTTTAAAATAGTCCTGCAACCTTATTTTTGCATTTTTTCCATTTTCCTAACTCGTTGGGATTTCTTCTTGGATGGGAGAGTTAGAGAGAAGCCGAGGGGGCCCCAAAAAACATGATTTTGGGCCTCGAATCAATCTTACTTGCTCGGGACTGAATAATTTGATGCATACATTTGTGGGTTGGAAGTCTCTTCCATTTTTTGCAAATTTTCCTTATTGTTGGGCCCCTAAAATATTGGCTAAGTACAATAAGGCATGTGGGTGCACAAAGACTATTTGAAGAAGGGCACGTAAGGAGCAAGTGCGCAAGACAAGGTCTTAGGAGGGTTTTACTAGAACTAGTGGCGTGCACCTAAGGAAGAGAAAAGATCTTGATACTTATCCATATTTGGCATATCGGGAAGAACACGAGGAAAACATGACCCAACTATGCATGCAAAGTGGATAAGGTGTCGACTGGCAAATTAGTTCCCAAGGAAAGAATATACCTTGCGATAGAAGATTCTAGAAGGTCATCATGGAAAAGGATGGAGAGCTCGCATCTGAAGAAGCATGCTCCCATGGAGGACCACTTGGACACATGGAAAGAAATCTAAAACTTCATAAAGGCATGGTGGTGCTTGATAAGGCTATATATATGAGTGCTCGGTAAAATAAAAGGATAGATATATAGAGATAGATGAAGAGGTAGGAATTGAAGAGAGGTGAATCCATGCAGGAATACTATGAGAGCTCTATAGACTAGGTTTATAGGATCTCAGTAGGAGTATGTTGTATCAAGGAATGGGTTTGAATAATTTTCTTTGTACTATGAAGGGCCTAAGTCCATTCGATGCATGACATTGAGTACGCACTATCATATGGATATTGATCACCTCAATTAATGTAATGTGGTTATCAACATGCCTAATATGAATATATGTGTGGTTCTAGTTCTACTTACATCTATATGGATTAGTTATATATATTCATTTCATATGAGTGGGTGTAAACCCCTATGCATTTATTTTCTGTTATGATTCAGATCTATGCTCTATAATGCTTTTCTTATAAGAATGAACACATTGGTCTAAAAGCCGTTCTGAGCTCTAAGATGAATGTATGGTTCCTTTACACTATGTTCATTTAAGTTTCTATCGTAAATAATGAATTCTCACATAACTCACATAAAGGAGGGACTCGGACCCACACGTGCCTCGAGTGAGCACCCCAAAGCCTCCCAGCCAGGTGATGGGCCAATGCACATGAGATTTCTTTGTTCTTTGAGAGGGCATAAAAATGACTACATCTTGGTTCCATTGATAAGAATTTAACCTATGTCTCTCGGTGAGAGCCAAGTATCCTAACCAGCTAGACTACAATTTACTTAGGAGAGGATATGAAAAGCATTAAGGAAACCATGACGGATGTGTAGTTTGTTTGGGTTACAGTGCACACCCTCGGACTTAGAGGATATTGTGGTATTCCTAAAAATAGGTATGGTGCTAGAAGTGATGAAAACATTAGAGAGAAATAAGTTAGTTGTACGTGTCGCACCCTATAGTTTGGTTAGTGGTGATTTGTACAAATTAGGATGTGATGAATTGTAGCACTAGTGTGTGTCGAATATGAGTGCCTAGCTATTATGGAGGAAGCACGGTGGATACTATGCGAGGGGACACCATTGTGCGCGATATTACAAGATGGGTTATGGTGGGAAACCCTATATCAAGATTACAAAGAGTATTGCAAGGCATGTGATCATTTTCAGCACCTTGGAAAACTAGGGTGGAGGGATGAAATGCCTTTGCACCCTATTCCAAGTATAGATCCATTTGAAAAGTGGGCCATATATTTTGTAGGCCCCATTTCTCTAGCCATGCATAGGACGGGATCACACTATGTACACACTTACAGATTATTTGATGAGATGGGTAGAAGCAACACCGCTAAGGATTTTATAGTGGCTACATCAGCCAAGTTTCTATGGGAAAATATTATTACACGGTATGGATGCCTATTGATCTTAACCAGTGATAGGGGTACACATTTTCTAAATGAGACCGTTAGGATTCATTAGCGAGTTCATTGTTTCTCATCATCAGACTACCCCTTACTATCCACAAGAAAATGGAACTACCAAGGCATTTAATAAAATACTGAGTCATACCCTAACCAAAATTTGTGACGTTGGTAGACGAGATTGGGATGACAAAAAATTGGTGGAAAAAATTGATCGAATTGGTGGAAAAAATTGCATTTAGTACTAAGTATGGTGGTAGGTAAAATAAAATTTAATGTTGGAAAGAAGGAAAAGCTATAAATAAGAAGTTGAGAACTTCATTATTTACCTTGCATTTACAAAGAGAAAAGAGCTCTTGTAAACTAGGGCATCTAAAGGTGATCTGTATGAAGAAAAATTTAATAAATCTAAGAGGACGTGACTAGAGAAGATCTGCAAACTAGTAGGAAAGGAGTACACAAGCATGGAGGAAGTTGTTGAGAAGGAATTTGTTAAAGTGCCGTCTTGTGGAAGAATTATTCCAGTTAGGGTTTGGCGGCTAGGGCACAGTGTAGGAGGATTTATTCACAAGGTTGTGCATTAGGGTTGGATAAAGTGGTAGAGTAGAGTAAGGAAAAGATGCTTGAAGTGATAACCTAACCAGAAGAATGGCACCAAAGAAAGCAACCATATCACCTAAGAAGCAGAAGGGAAAGGGTAAGGGGAAGCAAATGACTTCCCGTCGCAAGCACAAATGAAGAACGGTACATAGATATGCAATACCCAGATGGGATATTACTAGGAAAAGAATGGGAATATCATTTGTGGAAGATTTTTTTAGGTGACTATAATCACCATACCAGTACTGACGCAGAAAAATAAATGGCTTTGGAGTTAGATCATCCAACAAATAAGTGGACACCGGAAGGCATGCCCATCTACGATGATGAAGTAAAGGTTAAGTTGGAGAAGGAAAGGTTACTACAATGTTACAAATCACCTTAATTCAGTAAACCTAAGTGCCTCTACCAGTGGCTAATGGCACACGTTCATGAAGAACATTTTTATTTCATGGGTTGTAAGATACGCATAACTCTGCAGAGTTAATTTCCAAATTCATAGGCCTTATTTGCAAAGGGATAGCATTGATGATGACCTAAGCAACAAGGAGGCCATGAAGGAAATATTTCCTCCATATGACTATAAGAAAGGATCATAATAATTTGATATCACAGAGATCCCAGACTCGTGATGAGGATGGTCACGCACTTGGTAACCAAGCTCAATGACCAAGAGAGATGGACTCAAGTGAACAAGGCATGGCTAAATGTATGCCGAGAAAATATCTGAGGGGACCATCTACAACTTGTCCACTTTCATTATGGATGAAATCATTAGCATCGTGTAAGAAGGTGAGAAGATACTATTTTTAATGTCCTCCTCGGTAATTGTCTTCTCAGAAATCAAAGTGCCCGATGGGCTGGAAAGGTTTGTTTGGGAGTACCTAGAAGAGGATCCCTCACCCACAAAATGGTTCACAAAATATACTTGTGAGACCATGACAGCCACTCACAAGGTGCATTTAGAGAAATGGTACAAGCGCATGAGGGACACGTTCGGGGAAGAATGGAGGATCCGGAGTAGTTACCCATGCTTGTGAAAGGAGAAGAAGAATTTGTAGTATATCAACACTTATGCATTGGCAGATTTAGGTTGATAGATGAAACAATGAGCCCATGGTGCAAGCTTCCCTTCTCCTTCACCACACAATACTTCCAAGCGGGGTGAATAGATTCAAAGAGGCCAAGAGACTAAGGTTCAACCTTAGTGAGGTGGATCAAGACCATAGAGAGTTGTGCAAAAATTTGTTTTACCCCAAGAAGTACACATACATGGAGAGATATGTCTCCCACGAGATACAAATGATGAAACTAGTGACATTTCTAATCATTAGAAGGGCTCTAGTAAGAATATACCTTCACATCAGGCTAAAAATTTAAAAGGGATCATACTTGGAAAAATATGTATCCATCCCTAAGGACCACACAGGAAGAAAGAAGCCCATGCCAAAGAAGAGGGAAAGAGAAGAGGTGCATAAAGCACCAAGTGTTCAGGCTACATAAGTAGTAAGTGTGCCGGATACAAGCGCTAAGCCGAGTACTTACGTGTGGAGAAAGAAGTCTAGAGTAAAAGTAAAGACTCCAGGAGGAAGAAGCATCGAGACACGAGGAACCCTTCACCTAGGAGAGGTCACTAGAGGAGGAGGAGAAGGAAGCAAAATATCCTACCAAGAAGAAGTAGAAGGTGACAGAATAAAATGATTCGGAGGACACAAAGATCTTGGAGGCCTATAGAGGTGAGAGAGATGATGATGATGAAGATGAACCAGGAGGCAAGGACCATCCTATCTATGAGGTTCATGACTCGGAGGAGGAAGGAGAGGAAGAAGAAAATGAGTACATATTTTTCAAGAGGATACTTAGGACAAGGGGTAAGTGAGGAAGTTACAAAAGAACAAAGGACCCCAAGCCTCACTAAGGAACAGATAGATGAGGCCATGGAGAAAGAAGTAGCAAATATCATCGAAGACCTAGTAGAGAAAGAGATGGAATGTAGTGTGGACCTAGTGATGAAGGAAGCAGAGGAGGAAAGTATAGAAAAGGAATATGGTAGCATGGGAGGGGATCCCAGTTTGGCTATAAGCTTTCCTAAGGTCACGTACATAGGGAGAAAAAGTGCGAGAGGAATCACGAGGCTCGAGAGGAAGGTCTATATTGATGATCCGAACAAGGTGTTGCACACATGCTTTCAAAGCACCATACCAATGGAGAAACTCTTGGCTATGACATCATTTGATGAGGAAGGTACATACCCTCGGATGAGGAAAATGCTTTCTTGGGCATTTGAGTCCCACATCGATGAACCATAATTCAAAGTAAGCCAAGGGGAAATAATGAAGGTACCAGAGTCAAAAGGTGACAACCCCTTGGTAAACACTCATTAGCTATCAGATGAGAAAACATACAACGTGTTGAATAAGGTTTTGGTAGAAGTAGATCCAAACTCTTCAGGAGGAATGAAAGGGTAATGTTCCTAAAGGTAGAACAAGATAAGAAGGAAGAAGAGCTAGAGAAAAAAATCAAGGACTTAAAGAGGGAGGAACTAACTAGCGTGTAGCTAAGGTGTGAGTTGAAAGAAGAGAAGGAAAGGGTGTGTGAGGTCTACAAGAAAGTAGAGATGATCATAGATTCCATTTTCTTGAAGCATCCAGATCTAACGCCACCAACACAAAAGTATGGATCCACCTTGGAGTGTCTAGAGGACTTGACCCACATCCTCACAATGGAAAGACAACCACTAGCCTTGGAGTTTGCAAAGGAGGCATCAACACAAGGAAAAAGAGGACAAGATGAAGGTTATGGCCATTGTGGTGAGTACAAGAAATTCCTTGTGGATTTGAAAATTTTCACCAAAGTCACGATGCCACTTATGATAGCTACACTTTGATAGAGATAGAGTGATGAGCATTCTAGTTGACACACATGAAGTAGAGCTCAAGGAGTTCCAAGATAAGAAAAAGGGAATAGGGCGGAACGTGAAAAAATCCTAGCTAAGGTTGAGGATAAATATGAGGCTATTGAGACCTTGTGGGGCTAAAAAAAGGCTAAAAAGAGTTGTATCCCCAAATCACTTGAGTGATGGATGTGCTCGAGATTCGGGAAAATATTTGGAGGGAATCATGGAAGCGATGAATACCCAAGGAGAAGGGTTAAAATTAGAAGAGGTGAGAACCTTAGCCGGTGACCTCTGAAAACATGCACGAGTGAGGTCAATACCTAGAATAAGTTGGAGGAAAAATTAATGAAATATTTCCCTCTCCTCTTGCAGAAATAATCATAGTTTCCCCATTATTTCATTCTTCCCCAAATTCTTCATTCCTTTATTCTTTCTCCAAACTATTCAAGGATAGTCATTCTTTATTCTTTGAGAAGGTGTTCTCGAGGGTGGAGAACAGGCATAGTGTGGGGTGATGTTGGGCCCCTAAAATATTGGCTAAGTACAAGAAGGTGCGTGGGTGTGCAAGGCCTATTTGAAGAAGGGTGCGCAAGGAGAAAAAACACGGGATAAGGTTTTACTAGAACCCGGTGGCGCACGTGCAAGGTAGAACAAATATCTTGAGACTTATCCATATTTGGCATATTGGGTAGAACACAAGGAAAGCATGACTCGACTGTGCATGTGAAGTGGATAAGGTGCCATCCTGACAACTTGGTGCCCACAGAAGGAATATACCTTGCGATAGAAGATTCTAGAAGGTCATCATGGAAAAGGATGGAGATCTCACATCTGAAGAAGCATGCTCCCATGGAGGACCACTTGGACACATGGCAAGCAATCTACAACTTCAGAAAGGCATGACGGTGCTTGATAAGGCTATATATATGAGTGCTCGGTAGAAGAAAAGGATAGATATATAGAGATAGATGGAGAGGCAGGAATTGAAGAGAGGAAAAGCCATGCAGGAATACTATGAGAGCTCCATGACCGGGTTCGAGAGGATGCGAAGGAGTATGTTGTATCAAGGGGATGGGTTTGAACAATTTTTCTTTGTATTATGAAGGGCCTAAGTCTAGTTCCGATGCATAACATTGGTTTGCACTATCATATGGATCTGTGATTGCCCCAGTTAATGTAATGTGGTTATCAACATGCTTAATATGAATATATATGTGGTTCTAGTTCTACTTACATCTATATGAATCGATTATATATATTCATTTCATATGAGTGGGTGTAAACCCTTGTGTATTTATTTTCTCTTATGATTCAAATCTAGGCTCTATAATGCTTTTTTATATGAATGAACACATTGGTCTAGAAGTCGTTCGAGATATAAGATGAATGTATGGTTCCTTTCCACTTTGTTCATTTTTTTGTTGTAAATAATGCATTCTCACACAAATCACATGGAGGGACTCGGGCGCCCACGAGTGCCTCGGGTGAGCAACCAGCTCTTGTTGGGTGATAGGCTGAAGCGCATGGGATTTCCTTATTCTTTGAGAGGGCATAAAATGACTACACTTACCCTTATCAATAATTTTATACTCAAGATAACACACTTTAGGTTCTTCCATCTCAAATACAGTTGTTGTAGGTACATCCATTAGTTTTCAACCACATCATGCCCATACATAATTTTTGAATGTTCTTCTAATGGGAAGGTCACTGATAGCCAAAGTTTTTAAGGGTTTATGCCACCATGAGGTCTTTATTATAATATTCTCATGTTTATTATATGGTTTCTCTCCTTTTATGTCTCCTTAGAGGGGATATTTTAGTTTTGTATAGGGTTACTCCTTCTTAGATGTCCCTTTTTATTTAGATCTCAAGGTTACAACATCCTCATTAGCTTCAAATTAAAGTCTTATTTTTTTATTGACATTATTTGTTAAATTTATTTTCTTAATAGAGGTTTGGATAGATATGAAGGATTTTGAATAAGTCTTGCCCTTTCCGAATTTAAATAAAAATATGTAACCTCCCCTTTCCATTGTTGCAACATGCGATGCTTGTAAATCAAATTATTTATTTCATGATATGTTAATGGGCATACCTTATCATTTAATTTTTATGCCATGGACTTCATTAAGTATCAATAAATTTGATTATATTAATCATATACGTAATGTGATTCGTTCCATTCCAAATATGATTTAAAATTTTCATAGCATGGCCAAGTGCATTTCATTACTATCCTTCATGAGTAAAATTATGCATTACCCACTCACTACACTCCTTCAGAATCAATCAAGATATCTTTGGAAACATTTGTAGTTTTTCTAGTACTATTTTGGCATAATTTTAATGTCATTTCACCTTTAACTTGAAAACTATAAATTAATTCATTGTATGGAACCCTAGATTTTACAAACTCTTATCCACCATTAAAAATGCTATAAAATGTATTTATAATATACATACTTACCTTAATCCACCATTAGCAATGCTTTTGAATATGTTAGGAATGCAAAATACTAATTTTTAGTAGAGAAAAACAATGGGATTTTTTTCGATGAAAATGGTAGATGATGAAAGGAATGATAAGAATATTGTTCTAAGTCATGATCTCGAGATGACGATATCACACCACATTAGATTTACAAAATAGAAGAGCTAAAATACCATATATGGAAATCCATCATAATCCATAATGCTCAATTCATTACAATGAATTGAATTACTCAATAAGAAAGATGTACATATATGAGGAGGGAAGTGCAAATACTACATAAATCGGTGGTGAATAACTACCACTAACTCGATACTTGTATTTAAGTTAACTCTATAATACTAGTAACTTAACTCCACATAATAGAGAAGTTAACTCAACAAAACTAGTAAGCTAACTCCATACAACTAGTACATCTAAGCAAGCTAACCCAAAAGTGTAGGTCTAACACAAGTGTAAGAATTATCCTAATAAAGTTCTAAATTAAAGTATAAATAATAACGTACGCTAAAACCCTCCCGTAAGCATAGCTTAGGTGGGAAAAAAAAGGTGGATCCAGACAACAAGGCCTCGATGAGGGACCCACATACAATAATCGGGAAAATTGGACACCGCAAGGTACCCAAAACTAGTAATAACAAAGTAGAGAGAGAAAAGTACCACTACAAGATATCCTTAGCAGCTTGGATCTACAATGCTAAAGAAGTGTGGTGTGCATTGTGGTTTGAATCTAATGCTCGATCATAGAACTCAAAAAAAACTAACATTGGAATTCACCAGAATAGCTCCATGTAAGGAGACTATCAATGGAGTGATGTCGAAAATGCAAAAAAAACACCAAACATTATTTAATCAAATGCTACAAATAGGTGTGTCACGATCTAAGAAAAACCAAGGAAACAAGGAAAGGACACGAGATCTAAATAAACAGGAGTGCCATGATCCAATAAAAGCCAAGGTAACAAGGCAAGGACACAAAATATGAAGAAGTAAGATCAACTACTATAAATAGGTGTGTCACGATCCAAGAATAATAACCAAGGAAACAAGGCAAGGACATGAGATCCAAATAAATATGAGTTCCACGATCCAAGAAAAGCCAAGGTAACAAGGCAACATCACGAAACCCAAAAATTAGTATCAATCCACACCCTCCCATACCGTTGAATGAGTAGAGTGATACCATAGATCTGTATGAGTTGACAAAATCAACTACTCGAACACTAAAAACTAAGACTGGCTTCACTAGAATAGCTCCCCCACAAGAGAGAATATCAACATGCCAAAAAAAAAGTGTCAAAAATATAGATCCAAAATATCTCAACAAATAAGAGAGATATAAATGTATACACCCATAGATACAAGAATGTAACACCTAAAAGTTTAGGACATTGGGCTCAACCGAAATTGCATCCACAAGTGATTACAACACCCTCCCAAATTTGGCACTTTATAATTGAGTGCATGTAAATATTACAATGAGTAACAATACCTTTTACATTTGAAATGTGTGTATAAAAATGTTACCAATGCGTAGATCTAAAAAAAATACACAATTTCAAAAAACACCTTAATCTAAGCTACGGATCAAAAGTTATGAACGCTAGAAGGTTTTGCTATTAAAATAATATTTTAATGTTGATATTTGTTTTTTTAAAGGTACATGTGATACCCAAATGTCCAAAGGGTAAAAGAGTGCATCTACACGATACACGCTTGCACCCATAACCTAAATGTCCAGAGGGTAAATCATTGCATCCAAAGGGTACACGTCAATATCCAATGGATAAAAGAATGCACCCAAAGGGTATAGATCTACGTCTAGTGGATAAAATAATGCATCCAAAACAAAAATATCCAGAGGGTAAAAGAATGCATCTAGAAGGTACACACTTATATCCAATCAATAAAATAATGCACCTAGAGGGTACAGATCTGTATCGAGTGGATAAAAGACTGCATCCAAAACTGAAATATCCATAGGGTAAAAGAATGCACCAAGAGGGTAAAAATTTGCATCCAATGATAAAAGATCAGTATCCAAAACAGAAATATCCAAAGGGTAAAATAATTCATCTGGAAGGTACATGCTTATATCCAATGGATAAAAGAATGCACCCAAAAAGTACAATTGTTATCAAGCTTTAATTGCATATATCTCTTTTTTTGGCACTGTATCAAAAAATAGAGAGAAACCCAAAAATTTTCTCAAAAAACCTAGAAAGCTAATATAATTTTTGAGTCAAAAATATGTCTTTACATAATTGTACGTATTTTTTGAAAAATGTACCAAAAACTCTATAAAATGTCCGTAGTTTGACTATACCAATGCATGGTCGAGCTTACATTCGATTCTAGGGTTCTCGTACCTTCCAAATCCAATGGCGCACTCTGTTTTGCATACAAATGCATGCCGTGCATAAAATTTATAACAAATTCTGAATACACAAAAATAATAAACCCTTGCTTGCAAATAAAAACTTATAGATATATGTCTACATCATCTATAGCTTTGATACTATGAATGGAATGATAAGAAGATTGTTCCAAGCCATGGTCTCAGATGATAATAGCACACCGATTAGATTTAAAAAATAGAAGAGATAAAATACCATATGGAACTCCATCATAATCCATAATGCTCAATACATTACAATGAATTGAATTACTCAATAAGAAAGATGTACATATAAGAGGAGGGAAGTGTAACTACTACCTAAATTAGTGGTGAAGAACTACCACTAACTAATATTGGTAGTTAAGTTAACTCTAGAAGACTAGTAAGTTAACTCCACATAACTCAAAAGCTAACTCAACACAACTAGTACACCTAAGCAAGATAACCCAACAAGTGTAGAGCTAACACAAGTGTAAGAATTATCCTAATAAATAAATAAAAGGATAAATAACCTACACTAACAAATGACATATGAAGCAAGCATTAAGGTGTTGAGGTTTTATACAATGATTTCCTATTTTTAACATTGAATAAGGAATTTAATCCTATATACCCTCTTATTTTTACATGTGTGTGGAATAAATTCACAATTTTTTTCAAATTATGAGAAATATTTAGATTTGCACATATTAGATTTGCATGGTGAAC
Source organism: Taxus wallichiana var. yunnanensis (assembly GCA_018340775.1). Taxonomy (NCBI): domain Eukaryota; kingdom Viridiplantae; phylum Streptophyta; class Pinopsida; order Cupressales; family Taxaceae; genus Taxus; species Taxus wallichiana. Next base: position 603,762,468 of record CM031242.1, on the reverse strand, counting down.
ATAACTTATTTCCATTTTGAGAATTAGCTATGAAAAACACTTAATTTTTTTCTTGAAAGGATATTTCAAAATGTCAAAAGAGTAAAATCACAAAGTACATACTAGAATGTTCCTTTTCAAGACATGTGTCATTTTTCCCTAAGGGAGGAATAATAATTTTCATTGCCCATCCATTTTTATTTTTTAATTAAAATTTTATTATTATTTTAATTTACTCTCTTTTAATATACAAATTTTCTAGAGAAGTGGCTACCATTTCTAATTTTCAACCTCTTTCCCTTTATTGTCTTTTCTACACATTCATAAGTTAATTGGTTTTAAGGATTAAACCTCCTTCACACAATATTATTTTGGATGTGATAAAATGTGATTTTTAAATGTTTCGTTTGTGGTTTGTTTTCTATATAGGAAGATCACATATTCGTGAACCAACAATGTTCTTTGATCTTAATCAATGGGAATAAGATTAACAAACCCAATTTCCTAGAATTATTTAATCTAATTGGTCCCTAACCAATGTGTACATATATTTCCTTTAAAATATTTGTACACTGAAATCAAACAATAATTCCCAATCCCTAGCTTGTAAATTCTTTTCCAGGATATAATGGTCGTGTCATATTTTTTAATTTTATTTAATTGATTATGTGTGGTGAAATGCGTCCCTCTTTATCTTATATAACTCATTTAGTTGTAATATTTTTCCGTACTTGTTTTAAAGCACACAACCCCATTTTTGGTGAGGAAATGAAGCCTCCCTTTTTGAGTTATAAAACTAAGTTGTAAACCTTTAAACTCGAACCTTACAAGATTCCTAGAGCTTTAAACTTTTTCTAGATTTTTAAAACAAATAATAATAATCCTTGGCATGAATAAGAAGGTACATGATCTTCCTTTCTATGTTAACCATGAGAAATAATTGTTTATTGAATGAAAATGCAAAGTTAAACTTGTTCATGATTTTTAAAATTATTTAAAGGTTTAATTCATGCTTTGATTCACAATTTAATCATTATTTTAGTTTTAAAAGGATATTTCAAGGTTTTTTTATAATAAGAAAATAACGGGAAGATTGTTTATTTTAAATGAAAATGGCTCAAGTCCTTCATTTCTGTTAGCCTTGAGCTATCAAAATTAAACCCATGAGAAAAATATGTGGAAATTTAAAGCTTCACCCATTGCGGACACATCTGAATTCAACACTTGTAATGAATTGATTACGGAAAAATACATGGGCATAAACATATTTATAATACATGAGACACTCTAAAACATTGATGAAGAACATGTCTTCCATTGGTACACTATGAAGATTCAAAGCTTCATTAAGGATTCAAATTTTAAAATCATGTTGAGAATGAGTGTACCAATTCATGATACATGGCGGAGATTAGTAGTGAGGAGGGTATAGAGACCAAATTTTCAAATATGTATGGGAAGTGCTATCACCAATGGAGGCCACGTGTCTCTCATCATTTTATTGCAATGTATCAAAAGATGAAAGAACTCAAATCTTGTGGTAAATAAATAAATTGATGTTATCCACATGTTAGATATTAGAGAGTCTTAAATTTTTAATTGGAAAATGTAGGAAATTCATGTCCAAGTCAAAATCATACATGGAAGCTTAATCACCCAAGGTTTAAACGTTTGCATGTTTTTGACTAAGCCGATAGAGGTAAAGGGATAAACCCTACTAATAGAAAACTAAAACAAGCCTAAAAAATTTAAAGAAAGTCCAAGTGTAAGACTACATAATACTCTAACTCTAAAACAACTAATCCTTTAATAGTATAACGCCACTTACCCTTGAATGAAGAGGCAAGTCTTTTGAGAAAGTGAAAGACTATTGAAATACCTTAACTTGAATTTACTGCTTGAGGAATAATAGCCAAGGCATGTGATATACTATTGAAGTGGATATAGACACAAGGCATCAGCCTATGTGACAACAACTATGTGAGAAAAATATTGGCAATGTAGACTTATAGTGGATGAAAGTATATCGAGACCATTTTTTAGATTTGAGTGATACCCAAATAGAATGACGTAGATTCTGTGGGAAACAATAATCTACCAGATTAATTATTAATCGACTTCTTATATATTTTCCCACAAATGTAAACCTTACAAAGAACTATACGTGGGTTGAACACATTTACTGAATTCCAAAATAAATCTCAAGTGTAGACCTAGAATAACATTTTGGGGAATTTACAATTGTGGTACAATTTTATAATTCCATTCCAAATTACAAATTCCTAATAGAAATTTTCCCTCTCAAAGGAAGTTAAGAACATATAAAATACCATAAGGTAGGCTGTGTGTGTATGAAAAATTAAGAAACTAAATCTAAATTTTTGCTTAGCATATTGAGAGAAACACGACTATCTTCTTCTTATGAACTTAACCATTACGATTTATGTACGGTTAAAATAAATAAAAATTGTATGTATATCATATATTTTCATATTTGAAACTTCATATACATGCATATGGTGGAGATGTCATGATAAACACATCTCCTCATAGAGATCATATATCAAAATCCACTTTAATTGTGATGCAAAACAAATATTATAACAACAAAAGATAGGAGTAGGTGTAGATAATGTGGAATTCAATACTAAATCCATACATTATAGTCCGAATGTTTTGAATCACCAACTATAATCTATTGTATATATCCATAGACTCTCACAACAAAAATACACTACAAACTAATATTATTTATTCATGGACTAAATAATATAGCTTATTTAAATTTACAATTATATACTCTCATTCATGGACACCAAAAATATAAAATTTCCCTCCAAAAAATTTATATTCCATCACATGAGAAAGACCTTGAATATTCTCTAAAACTAGATGATAATTTGATGATAAAATTTAATAATATGCAAAATAAAATCCAACACAAGTAATACTCACTTCTTTTATTCAATTCATTTTGGGCAACATTTACATCTCAACATTACAAATATATAGGAGGAGGTTCTCCTAATATGAAGGAGTCTTATTTTAACTCCTATAACCACCTACACTATAATAGGTGAGTTATTCAAAAACTCATGTACATTATTATCCATACACTAATAATAATGTAACCCATACCAATGTTAATGGATCACTAACATGATATCCCCAACATATTCTTAACAATTTGATAGTAGTAGTACTACTTGAAATATGTTATTTATTTTAAGAATGATTTCTCTAGCTTACATGTTATTTCCATTCACTTTGCATAGTCCTGAATATGAGTGGTTTTTGAGACTAACCCCTTGTTTAATTTCCATCTAGAAGGAATTAGAATATGCATTCATTGAAAATTTTAGAAGCCTCATAAATTAATTAGTCACAATCAAGATAAAACATCATGAGTCACTTTGAAGTTTTAATCTACATTTTCAAGAGATCCTTAGATACATCCTAATCATTCATATACCCCAACAAGTATCAATTATATATATTTACATCCATGATTTAGATCCTATCCTCTCCATGTTTTTGAAAACTTCTATTGTATAATCATTATTTTTAGTTTATGTAGAGGCAACCACATTAGACAAGTAGGTGTCTTCCCATAGAACCAATGTTGTTCTATTTTTAAATTTTATTCCAAGTACCCCTAATGTCCAACTAGATATAATTGATCACATGGTTTCTAATTTAAATCATAACTTTATGCATATTCCCATTGCTGAGTCAAGAATAAACATTTTTTTGATTCAATCAATGAATATGTTGTGGATGAAAATGAATGTTTCAAATTTATAGTTATTTTGATGATGAATATTCCAATTTTAAGAATTATGAATATGATATTCATGAGGAGAAGGAGCATCCTAATGACAAAGAGATAATTCCTTATGTATAATTAAAATATAAAGTTAATATGGAAGCTCATTCATTAATAGAAACTATTTTCATATGTTGTTAATGTTATAGACCACTCGAGATAGATGTGCTTTCTCATATTCAAAAGAATATTATTTGAATGAACAATAAGGAGAGTGGGTGGATATACTCAATGAAATTTTGAACATAGAAGAAGTTCAAATTACGGTGGCTGATAAGATATATTAATCAACAAGGGAATTCCAATTAACTCATCCTAGTAGAACCCCCATTCTTATGTATCACCAAGATTGAGGTAAAATAATTCCATACATCTCAATAGGTTTGCTTAGATGTAAATCTTCTTTAAATCAATGTATTTACTTATTTTTCATTTTTAGAAATCACAATAAGAGGAAATAAAAAATTATTTTAGTAGGGATGCTTGTGTTGGTGGATTTTTAGGCGAATACAAAGGTGTAGATTCGCTCTTGAAGACCATAAAATTTTGAATTATGATGTTGCATAGAAGTAAGAAATGTGGCATTATTAATTTTCAAGTTAATCCCCTTCAATGATTTATAGTTGTTATTTTTAGAGTAGATTAGTCATATATTAATATTCCATGCTTTCCTAGATTAGTTCCTACTTTCAATAAATGGAAAAGGTCATTATGAATTTTGATTCCCATGTAAAATTGCCAAAAATGGGCACAATTTAAAGGGAATCTTTGAAAGAGTGAATGGTATAAGGGAATTGTAAGATGATTTATTTTCCTTGGATTTCTAAATTCCTAGGGAAAATTTTGCTTGTGTTAAAATTCCGAGAACTATTATTGTTATGGTTGTTAGTTTATGAAAGGAATTATGCCCAAGATAGTCACAAAATAAATTGTTAACATAAAAACTTATATAAAATGGACGAAGGAATGATCTTGGATTATTTCTTGTGTAATATAATTGTCATGAAGTTTCAAACTAATTCCCAACCCCTATAAGCTATTTTAAAACAAGGCGAGAAAGAGAAAATAAGCTGAAAATCAAAAGTGAAGCTTCTCTTGAAAATAAAATAATATGTGTGTGTGTGTGTGTGTGTGTGTGTGTGTGTGTGTGTGTGTGTATAAATGTTTCTTGAAAGGGTGATTTAATAAATTTCCAGTGGGGCTAGGGATGTCTAGATAGTAGTGGAACCAAGGGTATATGTTTTGGGGTTATGGATGCTTGGATGATAGTAAAAAAATTCTTATAAAACCTTTATGTAATGGAGTTGCAGAGTTTAAAAGTTCTTGATTTAATCAATTTAAATTTTTAAATAAAGATGGATTAATACACATGAACACACATGTTGGTTTTTGGAATTATTTTACCTAATATATAAAAAGTAATAATAGTAGCATTTTTGAATCTTATGCATAAGTTAAACAAAAATCGGCATAACACTTTTCTTGAAAACTGAAAAACTTAAGATTAAGAGTTCTAAGCACTATTAAAGTGGTATCCTTGTAGTAGTTTCCATTTTTTCTAACCAACACAACCTCATTCTCTTTTTTAGAAATAAAATGCAGCCCCATTTTTTGAGTTGTAAAAATACGTTTTAAACAAGTTCTTTAAATTGAACTTTAGAAGAGTCATATAGCTTGACAATGTTTCCTAGCATTTTTATACCAACTTTGACATAACTTAATAGGTCTATGATCCTCCTTTGTAAGTTCATCACAATATAAATAGAATATTTAATGACAAAATATTTAAACTTGTTTATGGATTCAACAATTATTTCAAGGTTTAATTTTTTATTTTTTCACATTTTAATCATTATTTTATTTTTAGAATCATGTTTCACGGGTTAAATAGGAAAAAAACAAAAAACAAAAAATATTGTTGATTTTGAATGAAAAATGACTCTAATATGTTCACTTGACATCAAGTCCTTAATTTTCCATTAGTCGAAGGCCTTAAAATTAAACTTGGGAGAAAACTCTGTACTCATTCAAATCTTAGACAATTGATAGCATGTGTCTCGAAGTTGACACATGTCATGAATCGATGTCAAATAATATGTGGACACAAAAAAATATAAGGCATGGTATATTCAAAAGTAACGATGAAATACATATGTCTTCCACCGTAAATTGTTAGGAAATTAATATTTACATGAGTATTTACTAGATGATATTTATGATGTGATGAATATTATGGCTAGGTTGTTATATTATTGTTTTATAACAATAATGTTATTATAAAGTGATTATACGTGAATTGTGGTGGTTGTAACCACACTCGTATATAGGAGTTAGGTGAGATATTTGTGGAGGAGGTTTTCCTTAGATATAGGAGCTACCTCTCCTATATTATTGTAACTCTTCTATGCATAATTGATGAAGTACTTTTGTATATTCTATGGTGCATTCTTAACCAAACTTTATATTTGGTATCAGAGTGGTGATAATCTGCCATGAGAGTCTTTTTTTTTAGTCATACATGATTAAGTAGTTTGAATCATTAAGATTTTGCAATCTCCATCTTACCTAGCATTCGATGGTCACTCCACGGCTTGATCTCGCCATGTATTCATGATCAGAGTTTTCTATGTGCAGTCTATATATTTCTTATGCATTTGCTTCTAGCTAATTCATGTTAGAACACATTTGTCAATCCATTGTGAGTCATAAGCCCTGGAAAGTGCGTTAAATCATTTTGACATGTTTTAATGACTATATTTCTTGTAATATTCTCCACGCCACTCATCAGATCTATTGCATATAGTCGATCTGGTAAATGTGTCTCATCCCCTGCGTAGGACTACAGTTTTATTCCATCCCTATAGTCGATCTGGTCAACATTGTTTACAACACAAGTTAAATTTTATATTCTACCCTCAATTATCTATTCGGCATAGCATTGTGACAGTTTTGAGTTCCTGAATAGTTCCCGATTCTGATCAACAAGTTGAACACCATCACTGTGAGCCTCACGCTTCAACTGTGCCTTGGCTTGACGAGGCAGATTCCTCTTGGCACGATCTAGAGCATCACTCCCAGCTTGATGGCATCAGATCCACATTAAACAGCCACCTATTTTTTAGCCGGAAATCCAAAAGAGAGAATTAGTATTGATTGGCATATGAATCCACTGATCTTCACAGATTTCTGATCAAGTCTGCTTCTGAAAATCATGCAAAGCCGTGGTGCTAGAAACAAAGATCAAAGGAACTCCACGTGTCGGCATGCATGAAAGTTGAACCTACAATTTGTATGTGTCTGTGCATGCGGCTATCCAGATCTACCCTCTCGGGAGTCTTCAAACGGCTTATCATCTTGCCAGGCAGCAAAAGCTCTCACCTCATACATGGCAGAGGCTTCCTCTGATATCAACACACAAAGAGTTCGCAGAGATTTTTTTTGGAGCGTACGAAGCTTCGTTTGCTGTACCACTTTCATGCAGCCTATTCAACGGATTATATTCTCCATATCTGTGTTGGTTGCATCGTCCAGATTTGATAAATGGATCCGATCTTTCGGCTTGACAAGTGATGTCTGTAGCCTCTACCATCCACGTTCGAAGCTTCCTGTGCATTTGATCAGTCAATATTAAACATTAATTGAAAATTATAGTTTTGTTTAATTTTTTGTTGTGAAGTCTTTTATTTGTAAGAGTTTAGAATTAAAAAAAATGTGAGGCTCATATAGTCATAAGTCTTTTAGGTATGGTCAAATCTCAATTACGTTCATCTCCACGTTTTCCAAATCGATATCCATCACTTAATAAAAAATCAAAAGTCATCTTTATAGACGTTTGAGTACTTAGGTTTTATAAGACTTTATATCTAGTTATAAGTTAGATCATAGATGCATCGGTCACAATGCATTTGTATGTAGTTTTTAAAAGTTATTTTCTTTAGAGTGTAAAGCCTTGTGTCCAAATAGCATATTTTCTTTAAAGTAAATGGAAGTATCAAAAATAAAAAAATCATTATATATGTGTTCTTGTGTATTGTCAACTCTGATTAGGTTATTGTTTATATTCAAATAAATCGTTATTGTTGTAAAGTGAGTCATTTGTAAGAGTTTCAGTGATATTGTAGTCAAAGTCATTTGGTATTGTCAAAAGTCAAAGTCAAGAGTTGTAAAATTGTAAAATTCAAAAAAAAAAAAATTGCCTCACGGACGCATTTTCGGTGTTATCCGACGTCTGGAAATAATTATTTTCACATTGCGGGGGAGAGACAAAATAAAGTACAATGTGAAACTTGATGAGCTTCAAAGATATATTTTACTGAGTTAGCAGCATGCAAATGGAGGATGGAGGCATCGGAGGCTGGAGGTCAGACAACGACCTCTCGTCAGTCACCAACGACGGGGCCGCACAGAATGATTTGGTGGCATAGTTTGTGGTGTGAGTTTTCTTTCATTTCAGAATTGCAGTTTGTTGTGTGCAGTATGATTTCAGAGTTTCTATTTTGGATTGAATAAGTGAAATGTTCACATTGAGGGGGGAACATGATCAACATGATCCAATGTTCCATTTTTAGTTTTTCAGTTGAGTATGTGGCTTTTCCTATTTCCCCAAATGAAAAAAACATAGTACAGAACAAATAACACAGTGAAACGCAACATCATGAGGCTTGATGAGGTAGAACAGTCAGATGTGTTCTTGTTCATACCTAGGTTTGTGGTTAGCCTCTTAAAAACCATTGAAGGCTGTTCAGATGTGTTCCTGCTTGAGTTCCCACACTGCTAGGTCAGATGTGTTCCCTAGAGTGACTAGTTGATAAGCAGATGATTCCTGAGTGTGTTCCCATCCTCGTCGGTCAGATGTGTTCCCAACAGTGCTTGGTCGATAAGAAGTTGATGTGTTCCTTCTTCTACCTTTAGTTCGAGTGTGTGCCAAGATCATGAGCGCGCAGAGGTGGCAGGCTGCAAAGGAAGTGTGAAATTTCTATTGTTACCATGTAAACATTAAGGGGGGGAATGTTAGGAAATTAATATTTACATGAGTATTTACTAGATGATATTTATGATGTGATGAATATTATGGCTAGGTTGTTATATTATTGTTTTATAACAATAATGTTATTATAAAGTGATTATACGTGAATTGTGGTGGTTGTAACCACACTCGTATATAGGAGTTAGGTGAGATATTTGTGGAGGAGGTTTTCCTTAGATATAGGAGCTACCTCTCCTATATTATTGTAACTCTTCTATGCATAATTGATGAAGTACTTTTGTATATTCTATGGTGCATTCTTAACCAAACTTTATAGTTGACACATGTCATGAATCGGTGTCCAAATAATATGTGGACACAAAAAAATATAAGGCATGGTATATTCAAAAGTAACGATGAAATAGATATGTCTTCCACCAGAAATCTATGAAGAGTCAAATATTTTCCTAGGATTCAAAGTTTAAAAATCCTTTAAAGCACGAGTGCACTAATTCATGACACATGGCGTAGATTAGTGGCAAGGCGAGTATGGAGATCAAGTTTCATAGATTTATAGGAAGCAATAGTAATGATGGAGGCCACATGTCTCCCATAGTTACATTACAATTTATGGAAATCCAAAAACTCAAAGCTTGTGGTGAACAAATAAAATCATGTTCTCCAAAAGTTAGAGATACAAGAAGCTTAATACTTTGAGTAGAAAAGGAAGGTAAATCAGTTATAAGTAAAAAATACAAATGGAATTTGAGTGAACAAAATTTTAAAGTCTTAAATGTTTTTGACTAAGACAAAGATAACTAAAGGGAATAAATAGAAAAGACACAATGTAAATTGAATATTTTGAGTATGAAGTAAGTTATTGAATGTTCAAAAAAATTTCCGACTAGATAAACTATGAGTTGAATGGTTAAAGATGATAAAATTTAACAAAACATGCATAAAAAAGCATAAACATAGAGACAAACATTTTCATGAGTTTTACTAAATCATGAAAAGAAAAAAGATCTTTTTAGGAAATATTTTCATTCATGCGCTTAGAAAACCATTAGTTACATGATGGAACTAACTTGTGATGATTATTATTATTCTTTAAAATAGAGGATATGTTTTGGGAAAGTCATTGAAAATTATCGGATCTTATTCCAAAAACATATTTTCCAATTGTTAGCTTTAGTCTTATTTTAGATTTGTATCACTTTTTAGATTAATTTGTGTGCCTAGAAGGTTTGAAAACATGCAAATGTAGTGGATGACTCTATAAATACACTTAAACTTTAGTGTAAAATTAATCTTAAAAAATTGAATTTAATACGAAAAGGAATTTTGGATATTCACATGGTGTTTGTGAGTTACTTAGTTGTTTGTAATTGAGGATTTGTGTTTAGAGGCCTAGACAACAAATCTCCTTCATTTATTAAGTAGATTTTACACTTATAGTTTTAATTGAATCTACAAGGTAAGATATTCATATTTTTCAATATCCTTTTCATGAATTATCATTTGTTACATTTATTGTATTACATGTGTGTTGCAATCTTAGTGTTAAATTTGATTAGCTTGGAAAATTTATTATTCTATAAACCTTTATCATAAGCTTAGTGAATAAATAGTAGTTATTTAATTGGATTATGTAGAAGTGTGATTCTTGGTATTAAATTTAATTTGAATGATTTCCTATGGTTTATGTAGGAATGATTAAAATAGTTTTCTTGTATTATATAGTTTTTCTGTGGTTTGATTGAGATCGAAGTGTTTGTTATGCTTAGGAAATGAGATATAGTCTAGTTTTCTTTTTTGCCTTAACCTTCCCTCCGTTTGAGTTTTTTTAACAAAATTCCAAATCACTTATAGCTATTGTAAATATTAGTAAGTTAATATTAATTCATATCAAGAAGGGAGGTAAAAGGAAAGTGGAGGAGAATCCTGGGCTTGATAAAAGTCGATAACTCTCTTAATACCAAGGTGGTGAATATGAGAAGCAGACATGACTCTATTGCCAGAGCTCTCAAAGTTGTTTACAATTTCCTTGAGAATTAAGTCAAAAAAATTGTATGTTAAGCAATATTTCTAAAAACATATAAAGCAAGCTCAAGTCTTTGTTGCCAATGCCCTACGGGGTTAAAGAGAATAATTGATAGAGCATCCAAGTGATGTGCTTCTTGATTGTTTATTGTAGAGTAGCATTTTAGTTTTTTTTTCAATTTTTTTTTGTTGTATGGTGGTTACTGTAGATGTTTTGGTACTTTTATGGGAGGTTGTTTAAATGTTGTTGTGTTATCTTATCACATATAATCTTGATCACTTTTTAGATTGTTTCTTTGTAATATTTACATTTTGAGCCTCTTTTGTAAAGGGGTATAGTTCCTCCCAAAAACTATTTGCCAATAATAATAAAAATTAGTAATTCATATCCACAAATTACTTTTTTTTAATAGATATTTTTCCCAAATGTGCCATTATGTTTGTTGGTTAACACTTTGTCACATAGTTCCCAATTGAATCTATGTGTCTATAGGATTCCACACCTTGAGTCTTATTTATAGTAGGTACTCTAAAATGAGTGGGATTAATGTCATTTCTTCCTTTGAGCCTATTTAGATTACTTGCATCAACAAGAAAGATGCCATTAAAAGGAGGTCCTTAAACATTTGGTTTTGGGGCATCTCTTTAGGTTCTTTTTAGATTGATTTAATCATAAATTTGTCTATTGGACCTCAATATTCATATTTGTTATGATTTTGGTTTTATTTTAGGGTTTTTATTTTAATCCTATCAATATGTTTTTTATCTTATTTTTCTCATTCTTGATTTGTGTGCTTCAATACACAACAAAAAGAATCTATATGTTATCTTGTGTTTTTTTCCAAATGTTGAAAATCATAAAAGTAGAAGATCCCAAAATTATAAAATATTTTGGATGCGATAAATTGAAATTAATTTAAGTTTTCAACATGAAATTCCTAAGGATGCTTTCAGGTTTCTTCCCAAGTTTGATATTATTAGGAGTGTTGAGAAACATGTTTTTATTTTAAGAATGTTTAATAGATATTGAATGTGTAACATGAAGATGTAGCTTGTAGTTTATTTATATTTAATTTAAATTCTCTTGAATATGATTGTTTTTATACTAACACTTGAATTAATTTCTAGCTAGGAGGAATCACAAGATGCATTCATTACAAATTTTAGATAGTTTATAGATCCATTCACACCCATAAATTAAGTAGTCACAATTAAGAGACAACCTCATAATTCACTTCAAATTTTTAATATAAAGTCTCAATAGATCTTTAGCAACATTCCAATCAGCCATATACCACAAGAAGAAGCACTTATGGGAATTTATATATATGCTTTATATCCACATCTTTACATGTTTGTAAAATCTTCTAGTGTACAATCATTAGTTTTGGTTTATGTGGAGGAAGTAATACTAGATGGATAATTGTCTTCACATTGACCCAACATTGTTCCATTTTTAAATATTATTCCAAGATCACTTAATGTACAACCATATTTGAATCCTTCCATGGTTTCTCATTTAAATCATAAATTTATGCAGACCCATTATTGAGTCAAAATAAATCATTTTGTTGAGCTAATCAATGCATATGTTGTGGATGAGAATGAATGTATTCAAAGTTATAGTTATTCTAATGATGATTATTCTGATTTTGAGATTGATGTACATGATATTCATAAGGATAAGGAGTATCCTAATTATAAAGTGATATCACCTTGCATAGAATCAAAATCTAAAGGTCGAAACTATTTATTTCATAAGAGAGGATCTTTTTTTATTATTGGTAAATAGTTTTGAAGGGACTATACCCTGTTACATAAAGGGCTCACCAGCCTGATATAACTATGAAGATTCTACAAAAAGGGTCAAAATCTAGATATAACAGTGTTTCCAAAAGTAACCAAGAGTAGGTTACAACCAGAAGCAAAAAAAGGCACAAACCACAACAAAACCGCAAAAAAGCAGCAATGTCACAACAAAAAGAATGCAAAAGAACAATAACTTTATCGAATCCCACCAGCCCAAGTGAGTCTATTTCTTGGATGCTCTTTCAATTCTAGACTGGATCATCTACAGCGAGGTAAACAACACCAGAGTGGTTATGTGCATTGAGTCCGAAGCATCCAGCTGCGAAATGGTCATACTCCTCTCTTTCTCATTCCCCCAAATAGTTGCAGGGATCCCACTTAGCATAGAAATGCTCCAAACTTTCTACTCTAAAAATCACTTATGGCTTTAAAGATAGCCATGTTGTGATCATGTCTATCTTTAGCTCTCCCTAGTCTGGTATCAAGAGAGTTCAACTTCTTATATATATCAGTAAACTGATCCTTGTCATTTTCATTCTCTTCATCAAACTTTCTTTTCCTTTCACGATTTTCCATACGAGGATGTTGTTAATGTTGTAGAATGCTCATATACATGTGCTTTTACATACAACATGCATATTCTCCATACTAGAGTCATATCATAAAAGTGATTATTATTCCTTAAGGGTTGTCATTCACACTTGAGTTTAAGTGATCCTAATAATAATTTTATATTTTATACACCCAAGCAAAGGATTGGTGGATCAAAACTAGGAAGAGTAACATAATGATAGGTTGGAGAAAAAATCATTTTTATTTTATTCATTTGTTTATTTCATTTTATTGCATACTTTATTTGTTTCCTTTTATAACTATAACCACATGATGAAAACAAACTCTTGAGATATAATAGGTTCATTTTGGTATAACATACTTTACATATGTATATGATGATTTACAAATTCCACAAATGGTATTATTTATTTCAATCTAATTCAACTGATACAATAAGTTAAAATCCCAAAATATAACAAAACAAAAATTTCAGTGATAGCAATCTAAATTATTTTCAAATTAAAACATAAATTTAAATATTACAAATAGTCAATATAATATTTGGATAACACAAAGCCCTTGTCGTTTCATCATAACACCTTCCAAAGACAACAACATGTGTCAACAAAAATGTTTTCATGGATCCAACTTCCTTATCTAGCAATGATATCACATGAATTAATTTACCATTTCAATTTTGTGTGTGTGAGAGAGAAGAAGAGTGAGTGAGAGACAAAGAGAGATTTTAATATTTCTAAAAATCATTTCTCATTTCCTTTGTTCTGAGATCTAGAGAGATGAGATAGAAACAGATAAAATTCATTTTCTTCACGCTTTTAAATTTCTAATAGAGTTTAAAGGGATAATTTAGCGTTAACAACAGCTTCCATCACAAACGGTCATCATAATAGACAAGAGTTTTTAGTAGATTCAAACATTGGGTTAGATGAATTAACGATGTTATAGTTAAAATTAGCTAATATGGTTGTGGAATTCCCTCAAAAAAGGCCCAAAATGTATGTGTTAACACATAAAAGTTGTACCCTTTAAATGAATTTGTAATTACAACATAACTTTTGGTTAACATGGGATTGTCTTCAAAGTGTGGACTTTGCTCCTTGAGACAAACCTCCTGCCAAGATGGGTTCCTTCTCTCCTATCTCAAAGTACACTAACCTAACTATTAAATCTAAAACTAAATCTAAACCTAAAACTAAAGCACACAGGATCCATGGTTGAGAGATAAAAAGGAAAGATGCAAAATGAAAGAATGGTGATGTTTCAATATTAAGAAAGTACTCAAATATGACCAGAAAGACACATAACAACCACATATGTAGATATTTTAATGGAAAAATAGAATTTTGAATATCATAATGAACAAAACTTAATGAAAAAGGAAGGTAAAATATCCATAGAAAATAGAAATTTTGAAGGAAAATTACCACATATGTATTACATCTAGTAAATGATTGTTGGTAGTAAAATTTGATCCTTGAAACCAAGCAATAGTTAGGGAAAATTATCCCTCCTCTTTATGGGAGAGGTTCCCTTATTGAAAAACACAAAAATAAGCAAAACCTATTTATTTACAAATGTACATGCTATCAAGGTTTTAATGAGGATGTTTCGATGTATTTATTTAATAAATTTACAATACAGAGAAAGAAAACGCAGATGGAACATAATTTGAGAAAGTAAAGAGAAGAGAACTTTCAGACACATAGATTGCAGAATGATATCTTACTTATGCTTTACTGCAAGTGACAAGAATTAAACCATATCTATATAAAATAGGACAATATGCAAAAGACACAAAGTTTTAAGCTCAACATCAACTAGAGACATAAAGTTCTTGTTCAAATATACATAACTTATTATGAATCGGATTAAGAATAGGAAGCTAGAGCACAAAAAGATGAAATTATCTCGTATTGATTAGAAATTTTTACGCTTTTTACATCCCGGACATCAAAATCCAATCCTCTCAAATGAAAAGAAAATCTCTTTAAATAGCCTTAGGGATGGTTACAAAAGAACCTTTTTCAGTTTCCTTTATTTTAACCCAAAGATTAATATATAATCAAGTACTAAACATTAGTTTGTCCTTTTCTTACATAACATATGGTTAAAGAGAAAATAACCACATTAATAAGATATTTTAAAATAGGAAACTAGGAACTAGCAGGTGAGATCTTTGGAAGAAGTGCCTATAGTTCCTTTCGTTTTGAGCACTTGATTTCTAAATATTTGCAATGCCTCTCGCTTATGTCCAAGCCTAAAGGAATTGTTGTATTGGAAGTTGCATGAGTTCAACTACCTAGACACTATTCCATTTCTTTCCCAAACTCTGTGTTTTCTAAGAACTCTTTATTAGCATCCATGATAGCCTCCCGTAGTGTGTAAATTTCATTCATCTTCTCCTTAGTTATGGTTTCCTTCTTCAACAAATATTCTATAACAAATGTCTTGAACTAATATTTTATTTCTGAACCGAGAATTTATCTCCTAAATCCCTCTTGAAAATATGTCAGTAAATATCATGAAAGGAAGATGTGACACAAGATTTAAAAGCTTATCCCTTTTGCAACATGTTCTTGAGTTATCCAATGGCTTCTTCAAAAACTTTATCTTCCATCAATGTTGAAAATACACTTTGCTTAGACAAATTAATTTCTACATCATCAAATACTTTTCTTGCT
The DNA here is from genome assembly GCA_018340775.1 of Taxus wallichiana var. yunnanensis. Lineage (NCBI taxonomy): Eukaryota > Viridiplantae > Streptophyta > Pinopsida > Cupressales > Taxaceae > Taxus > Taxus wallichiana. The sequence goes on along the minus strand of CM031242.1, from coordinate 603,746,588 downwards.
AAGAGGATTTGTACATCTGTATCACTCATTAATTGAAGGTCTTGGATACATTCACACCACAATTTCAACTCCTATCCAAGACACTTAGTGTCCTGGTAAACTTTAACTAAATTTTAGCAATTTTGTCATATGATTTACATGCCTCCTCAATGAAATTTAAACCTGTGATTATCATGTCATCAACTAAGGATTCCATTTCCTTTCCATAGGTGGCATGTTTATGAATATCTTTAATGGCATGAACTTCATCACTAGATAGAATGGAAGGTGGTGGGATTGAGGTTAAGGGAGTTGGATCAAGCACCTTATCCTCTGCTAATAAGGATCTGATGAAACTTGAAAAATTTGATTTTTCTCCTCTAACTATTCTTGTGTTTTCTTGCCTTTTTCTACCCTTTCAATTACTTTGGACATTGTCTCCTTTAGTTTGTACACTTCAATTTTAGGTGTTGATTCTCCAAGGGAATCCTTATTAATTCCAATCACCTACCAATAAGTCCTTTTCATATTTATCAAGTTTTGTCTTAGCAATTGGCCTTGAGAATCGATACTAATATGGATGTAACCTTGGCCTTTTTGTATGTGGAGGAGGAGTAGAATCAAGAGGGTTGCTACTACATAAAATTTATGAGAAACAATATTAGAAGTGATTTTCCTTTTCTTACTTTCCAACAATGGTTTTACCCCATCAAAAAAGAACTAGAAGTGGAGGGTATAATGGGCCCAAGTATGGGTGTGCCCATTACACTCAATTTTTTTACAACAACTAATTCTAGCACAAATGTCTCAGTTTGGGTAAAGTGCAATTCCTTGATACAGACTTCCTTAGTATATTTTCCCAAAAAAATCATGATTTTGAGACTTTACTCTCTAATTGATATTATTTTCTCACTGCTTCCCTCGGATTGTTCTTCTCCTATTTGTCTTGCTCTTTTTCCTCACTATCTTCATCACACAGTCTACAATCGTTTTCAATTTTAGGCAATGTTTCCAATTTCTTTGGAGGAGATTTCTCATGAATGGCTCCCTCTAACCTTTCATCCTTCTTGGCCTTTACTTTTTTCCCGTACACCATGGTTGAAGGTTCAAGTGGAGATGGGACATATTTATCCTGTGCCTTAGGATTCGAAGTATAGGAATTTATTTTTAAGGGATTGAGGCTTCTAAATAAGATTTGGACTTGCCTGCTCTCAACATTTTCATTTTCTATCAAATCAGATTCTGGTCCTTACCAATACAGGGTTTATGAGCTCCTTCATATCATCTCCTCTTTGGAAAACCAATCAATAGTTTCAATGGGAGTGTGTCTAATAAACCTTTCATATACAAGAGATTGCAATTCTTCATCATCATCTTGAATTCCCTCTCGTAACCTTGTACACATAAAAATATTTAATTTCTTGCAGGACATTCTTCCATTGTATATTTTTTGGGCTTCATAATCACCAAAACAATCAGCCTAGTAGTATTCAATATCAGCAAGATGAGAGAATCATATTCTGAAATTGTTGGCAATAAAACCCTTGATATCAAAACAAATCTTTGGTTTGAAATTGTGAAGAGTGAAGGGAGTAATTGTCCTGTCAACATTTTGGGCATCTGTAGTTATTTTTATCTACCTTCAATACTATTGTATAACCCCAAGCGTGTTGGCCTATCACCCAAGGTGGGTGCTGGGCGCCACCCGAGGAACGTCTGACAGATGCCAAGCCCCTCCTTTATGTGAGCATTGTGAGAAGGTTTTTCCATTAATGGAGGATGAATTGTAGAATGAGAAGTACATTTACTTAGTTAAAAGAAAAGTGGAAGGGACAACTTACAAATCCACACATCAATGCATTACAGAAACTTAATAACAATGTAATAAGCATAATAAACCAGATCTGAGCCATGGTAATCATATAACACAAGGGTTTACACCCTTAAACATGATATGTATAAAAACCCTTATATATATATATATATTCATTTAGAACAGTTATGATAGCCACATTACAATCAAAAGAGGTCATCATAGACCATACATGTTAAATGATAGAGACTCAACTCCTACAAATCTTCCTTGTATGAGACCCTAGCTATACCCTTCCATTTTAACCCCTGTTACAGATCTTAGTGCCATACAGAGGCTCATGAAATCCCTCACAACCCTTAGCACTAAGTGCTCTAAACCCTAACATTATTGCAACATCTATTACTCAACATCTTATTCTTGATGTATTCTCTCTATCTCTTGTATTCTCTTCTCTCCCTCTCCTTGTCTGATTGATGTATTCATATCATATCTTCCTTGCTTTCGAGCATCTCTTTTTATAGGATCAACACCCACTACCATGCCTTCTCTTCTGAACATATCGTATGCCAAGTGTCAATGTGGTCCTCCAATGGTGAATGCTTATCCCTTTGTAAACTCTCCACTCTCTGTAATGATGTCTCCTAGGAATATTACTCCGTATGGAATATGCTTTTTTGATCTCCAAGGTTCCAGTGCTAGCACCTAATCCACTCATCAAACATAGGCGGGTCCTCATGTTTTTCCTCAAGTGTCTTTAGAATGCCAAATATGGCTAATTCCTTTGAACATATGTTTTTCCTTACGTACGCACCCTCGGTTTCACCTAAACCCTTCTTAAACCTCTTTGTCTTGCATGCTTTCCCCGAGCTCCTTCTTCCCATAAGTCCCGAGCGTGTGTACCCTTTAATACTCAACCAATATTTCAAGGCCCAACAACATCTAGAGAAATCCTATAAGTTTAGTTACCCAATGTGATTGGGAACCTGGATGTATGTAATCATTTTTCTCTCGCAAGTTCTATGAATCTTATACAGCTTGTCATGTGGATTTCAACCAAGGAAATCTTGTCACTATAATACATTGGGAGTTTTAAAGGTGTTCCCTCAAACCTACCAACCGTATGTAAGAGAATTTCCTAAATTGAATGTAATGGCTACCATAGACATCAATCAATTGTTTTTCTTCATCTGAGAATCTCCTAATTGTGTCACCTTCTAGTAATCTGAAAATATTCATGGTGAATGCATCATTCACTGTTATGAATCAATGGTTACTAATCTTTAAAGTTAATTGTGGGTAATTCTCATAAATGGGAGCATGTTTCTTGTCTTTAACATAGGAGAAACCCAACCACTCTCTGTATGTAGAAATGGAATACATCAAGTAGGACGTCATATGGAAAGTATTGGTTCTATAGACATTTGTAAGTTGCATACTGAGGCTATCATAGATTATGTCTACCCAATTCAATATTTGTTTGAATTCATATATAATGTTAATGTAAGGGAACATCCAATAATGAAACTCGTTGGTAGAAGGAATCCCCATTATCTTGGCAAGGAGAGTGATGACATCTGATAGCTCTTCCTTAAAATCAACCCTAAACATGGTATTCGGTAGCCTTGAAGCTCCTTTCTTTGGATTCTTAAACAAATAATTATCCACTCTACTTTTATACTACTCATTGTCCGATCAAAGAGTGACTCGAACCTAGTCTTGGGTGAGGATATTTGAATCTTCAGTGATGGGAATCTTAAGAGTAGTTTTAATACAACTAACATCCAATCAAGCCAAAAATTGTTCGTGAGGGTCAATAATTTCCTATCTTTGATTGAAGCATGACCTACAAAGCTAGCATGGTATCAAAGACACCGAACTCGAAATTGGAAATCCCCGACATGAGCAATTCTACTTTCCTTAAGGAGTTGTGCAATAGGAGAAGGGTTTGGCAATCAATTCAATTCCATAAATCATCCAAGCGGAAGTGTTGAGCTTCACTATCTCCTATGTCCGGTATAGATGTCTCCAAGGAAGATAAATTCTCATGCCCTTTATAGTTGATCTTTATTGTATGGCAGGAGTAATAGACTTCTCAATTCCTCTATATTCCACTTTCGACAGTTCATGACTTTGAGTGAACCTACAAATTCGAAAAATAATGGAACAAGGGATTAGGTATGGCTACAAATAGTGGAGAGCGAGAGAATGAAATGGAAAGCAAAATGTAAAGGGCATGGAAAAAAATTGATTACCATGGTTATTTATACACATTCTATTTGATTAGGTTGGTGAGGAAATATTAATGTGATAATTAATGCTTTACAATCGAACCAAAATGTGCACAAATGACCGCAATGAGACAAAATAACCACAATGAATGGAAAGTGGAAAAATAGGTCTTGTGGGGAAACAAAGGTCAAGATGCACTTGCGACACGTGGGACATGTTGAGAAAAAATGTCTACAATACACTTGAATCAAGTAAGTCGTAGAAAACCTACACAGACGGTCCACAAAAATTGGGACATGACTTCCTGAAAAGCTAAAGTACCCAAAAATGAAGGGAAAAGTGATGTCATGTGGATAAAATGAGGAATCAATGAACAGGAGCCGGTGGAACTTGGGACATGAGGGACATAAAAACCTAAAATATATGCACAACAAAGAAAAAGTCTCAAAAACTCAAAATTTAGAAAAAATACTAATTATTTAAACATGACTTTCCTTCACATATATTTGACAAGGACATTTTTATAGTCACTTTACCAAAAATTGAAAAAACTCAAACAAAAATACACAATTTATGGGAAAAGTGACAACAACTAGCTCTTTCTCAAGATGAATTAACTTGAACAAAAGAGAACAAGGCATGACGAAGAAATCCAAAACCTCTGGGATAGGATCAGAAAAAACCATTGGGAAAATAGAGTCAAGGATAAAACAATATAGAAGACACACACACAAAACCAAAAATAGGGACTACACAAAATCAGTACAAAGGACTACCTAGTGACCTAGGACTGAAACAACTTCAGATATTGCCCACTATATGGTAGTGGAAGAGAATTTCCATCCATATAGTTCAAATAAAATTAATTTTCTCCAGCAAAAATGTCTTATTTTGAAAGGACCTAGCCAAAGAGAATCAAACTTACCATGACTTCCTCGAGGTTCTCACCTTTTGTCCCAGAGTAGGAAAATGTCACCAACTTATAAGTCCCCTGGGTCTACTTTCTTATCAAATAGTTGTTTCACCTTTTGCTAGTGTGTAGTAATATTTTCCACCACTTGTAACCTATTTTCATCCAACTTTTGTAGGTACATGATTCTTTTCTCTAAAGCATTAGTGAAATTTGAGTCTTCGATGGCTTTCATCAACTATAAGGTTGGTAGTTTGACAATCATTGGTAACGAGCTTGAGTTTCATATGTCACCTAGAAAGGAGACATCCCAATTCCTCTTTTGGATTTGATTCTATCTTCTTAGAGAGCATCATAAAACTTCTTGTGGCAATTTCTTTGGGATTCATTCACAAGTTTCCAAATGATGGTTACCACATTCTTCTTTGTTGATTCTTCTTGTCCATTTCCTTAGGTACATTAATCATGAGAATGTGTGAGAGAAATTCCATACCCATAGAAGAAATCCATTAACTCATAAGAAGATAAATTGGGAGAATTATCATGACAATATTTTTGGCATTGCGAATCTAATCGATGTTTTCTTTGATAAAGTTTCATACCACCTCAAAAATTTTACTTCTTACTAGAATAGCTTCTACCCACTTTATGAAGTAGTTGGTAGCATGAAAAACATGAATATGTCTAAAACTAAAATGAGGGTTGAGAGTTCCTATAAATTCAAGTCCCCATTGTTGAAATGGTTCTTCTATTATTACTGGTTTAAGTGGTAAGGTCGCTAGCTTGGGCCTCCCCATGAAAGTATGAAAAAAATTCACATTTACCTACCTATTTATCTGCATCTCGGAATAAATTTGGCACATAATATCCTCGCACAAAGGATCTTATGAGCATTCATGGTAGATGAAAAATTCCCTTCACAAGCTTGATCATGGAATGCTCTAAGAAACTTATTTTTTGTTCTCTATTCACACATTTGAGAAACCTTCCGTCAACTCATATTTTAAATAAAGAATTGTCCTTAAGTACATACTATGCATATCTTGGCTTTATGGCCCTTTTCTCCTTGGTACTTAAATGGGGGTGAGCATTCTCCATATGTCAAAAATGATAAATCTCATCATCCCATTCATCAGTTGAACTAAGAAAAATAACGGTGGGAATATCTATGTCTTCCTTGGGTAGATCATCTTTAGAAATCTTAGTAATCAACTCACAGAGTCCCTTACCTTGGAATAACTTAGTTGGCCCGATGTCCATATCATACTCCTATACTTTTTCCACCCAATTCCCTCTTTTAGTCACAAATTCTTGTTGTGTGAGAATTGATTTAACATTTGTATCGTGAACAAATATAATTGAGTGAGAATTAATGATATATAAATGGGATTTCTTGCCCACTTTAACTATGGAAAAAGCATGTTTCTCCATCTGAGTATATTTCAATTCATGAGCCTTCAAGACATAAATCACGAAAATAAATGGGTATTTCACATCCCTCATGATTTTTTTGTATCGAATGGCATCCAAATTATTCTTGGTGGCATAACAATAAAATAATAAATCTTTCTCAAAATTAGGACAAACAAGAATTGGGGTCTTGGCAATGGATTTATTAATATTTTAAAATCTTCTTTCCCTTCCAAAGTGTCCAAAGAAAAGGATTTATTTCCTTTCATTATCTCGAGATATATTCATAGTTAATTCTATGAAATTAGGAATAAATCTCCTTAGAAATTTTATTTTCCCAAAGAAAGAGTGCACACCTTTTTTACTAGTGGGAAGAGGAATCTTCTAAATATCCTAGACTCTCTCTGGATCTATCTTAGTTTCTTCTTTAGAAATGTTCCCAATAAATTTACCTTCAGAACACCAAATATGGAATTCTTTGGGTTCAAATATATCCAATGCTCCTCCGCACTTATTGAGAACAAATTCAAGATGTTCAAAATGATACCTTTTTTAGAGAAAATAACAAATCATCAAGGTATACAATAATACATTTTCCTTTCAAAGCACCAAAAGCCAAATCCATTGCCCATCAAAGGTGGCACCAAAATTGATTAGCCCGAATGTCATACTTTCATACGCAAAATTACCCCATGGAGTTGTGAAGGTTGTTTTATATTGATCTGGAACATCAACTTCAATCTGATTGTACCCTAAGAAACCATCCAACATAGATATAATTTCAGATCCAGTGACAACTTGCAGGATTTGATCCATCATGGGAAGTGAATAATTATCTCAGTATGGGAGGCTTGATTAAAATTTTGAAAATCCACTCAAATTTGAATTTTTCCACTCTTTTTCTTACCAAGACAATATTAGCTACCCAAGCTGAGTGATGGATGGGAAAAATTATCTTTTCTTTTAAAAACTTTTGAATTTCTTGATAAGTTATATCCACAATATTGGGATTATATTTCCTTTTTCTACCGTAAAGGTTTTACTTATGTTTTTAAAGGAATAAAATGTTGCATTTCTCTTGGTTTGAAGGATTTCAAATTATCATATGACTAGGCAAGTACATCTACATATCTTCCTAATAAATTTATCATTCTATTCCTTTCCTCCTGTGTGCATCATTTTCCAATGTTGACAAGTTTGGGTTCCTCTTTACTTCCAATATTAACCTTTTCATACTGTGGACTGATGAACCCCATGTGATATCTTTGACTTGATATACCTGTCATGCTTGTCAAATAAATATTCCAAGCTTACTAGTCCTCTGGGTATCTTGTTACCTTTTAACTTAATATAACCATCCTTATCAGATTCTTCTTCAATTCCTTCCTTAGTCATGGTGGATGCTACAGATTCATGAGGAGCAACTTCACTTCCTTCAAAATACAGTTGACTGAAATTCTCCTCGTTATAAGAAATAAAGCACATGTTGATCATCATTGAATACTTTCTAATTATTGACATTATCTCGCGCACTTGGCCTATGTATAATTTTGATCATGAACATTTATTGAGTAAAGTCGATGAGGGATCAAAAAGGATCCTGAGACAGCCAAAGCATCTTCTCTAGTATTCCTTTCTCTGGGAACAACTTCTATAGAAAAGGCATCTAACAATTCGATAGAATCCCACACCAGATTTCTATAGTGTTTTAGCCTCTTGTTCTTAACTTGAAAAATCCTCTGACTTGCTTAACAATGATCTCTGCATCTCCTCATGCATAAAGGTTATTAACTCCCATATCCTTGCCATTAATAGTCCTAAAATAAGAGCTTCATATTATGATGTATTATTTGTGTTTTCAAATTGAATCTTGTAGGAGAAAGGATAAGACTTCTTTTGAGGAGAACATGACAACACCTTCCCTAGAACTAGTTGAAGAACAACTACCATAAAATTCAAGTATCCAGACACCATTAGGGTCATTCATCACACCTTTGGAATTTTTCATTTCCTCTTCTGACATGATCATGTAGTTCCCGTGACTGATGTCTTCGTAGAGGATATGTTCTTTGAGGTCATCTATTTTCTACACAATGTACTCGCTTTATCTCTCGAGTAACAACTTCTTCATTTTCCAAGTAAATGGAATGAGATCATGTGACCAATCCATTTGAATTTCTCCACCCACTTCTTTACAAAAGTTTCTGCTTAGCAACATACCATAGGATGGGGAATATCTGCTACTAAAATAGTAGCTTTGACCCTTTTTTATGGGAAAGCAACAAAAGCTACTTGTGCATCCTTAATCCTTCCTACCAATGATACCTCTTTACTTTCCATGGAATAGAAATAACCAAATGTGCATGTTAAATTTAGGCCTAAAGCATGAGAAACCTTAACAGGCATCACATTGTCTGATGCTCCTAAATCAATAACACAATTACTAAGCCTATGGCCAGCTATAAGCAACATGATATAGAAAGGTTCAATTTTCTCAGCATTACAAAAGTTGTTGTAGTAATTATATTCTGTTGAGGTGAAGAGGTGAGAGTAGGTAAAAGGCCTTTAGAGGTGGTGGGTACAGGATTGGGTTTGGATTTGACAAATTTGACAACCTAAGAAAAGGCATCGGGGTGCGTTTGATAGAACTCAACCTTTGAAATTTGAATTTTGGTTTTCTTAATGTGGTCAATTATGTCAAAGGATCCCAAGGTAGATGGGGTGTCTATGCTAGAGGGGGAGGAACACTTAGGCCTATCGGCTTTGACATTCGAAATTGTCTTAGTCACAAGTTTCAAATTCACATTGGTCTTCGGTGAAGACAAGGAAGTGGAGGGATTATTAACACTACTTACCTTTTGAGTATAAGTGGTAGGGATAGGAGCTCCTATTTTCACAAAAACTGGGATGATAAATGGAACTTCCTTGTATCTTCTTGTCAGGTTGACCACTTCATTTTTATTGTTCATCTCGCTCTCCGGTCAAGATATCATATGATTCATTTTTCATATCCACCACTACTTCATCATAATCATTAGTATCATCATCAACTCCCTCGGTGGTGAGAAAATTAACCCGAGAATCATATCTTCCACTACTTTCTTCTTCTGGAGTTTCATTTTCTTCATCTTCAGTTCCTCATATCCTTCGCCATCCTCATCCTTCGGTTCCTGGACTTCACATGTTACATTAAGAGGAACTTTGAGAGGTGGCCCTTCAATTGCAAGTTTTGGATGGACAGGAGGTAGATGATTTCGAGGCTGAAAATTCTTTCTCAAAATATCCTTATAAGGAGTATTCTGGGCTAATTGCTTTTTGATAGCTATGAGATCATTTGCCAATTTTTGCACTAACTTGTATGAATTGTTTCCTGAAGAAGAAGCCTTAGATTTAGGAGTTTTTTTTTCAATTTCCCATACATTATTAAATCATATTCAACACTTCTCGCTAAGTGTTGATCAGCATCTATAGTAGAAAGGTTTTCTCTTCTTAATGCATAGTTCACTGTAATTATGCATTCAAGAAAAAAACATTTCTGAATTTGATCCATAGGACAAGTGGCAACTAGAATATTGTCAACTAATTTTTGAAACTTGGAAACAAACTCTCTCATAGGCTCATATGGTTCTTTCTTTATCTCGAGAAATCTTAGTGAGGAGAGCATGCACATCTTCAAAATGTTTAAATATATTCTCAAACAAGGTTCTCATGGTGGTGCAATCGGTGAAGGATAGCACCAACAGGGTAATGATAGAACTAGTCAACAACATTGTCTTGTAGTGTCTCCATAAAAATCCTAACAAAAACATATTCATGCTCCACTCCAAGTATTCCAAATCCCACAATGACTAACAATGTGTTCATCAGGGTGTAATTTTCCATCACCTCTGAATTTAGGAAAAATTTTCCTATTCCCTTTTGGGAGATCATGTAATGGTTGAACAAGGGCCGAGAGGTCAAACCTATTCTCCCCAAGGTAAAGGTACTTCAATTCTTGAAAAAATGGTTTGCAAAGGGACTATGACTCCAACCAACACCAAGGCTTGAATACTAGGGCTTGATTGTGTTTGAAAATAAATGTTTCCTATAGTTCTATCCTTAGTAGGGGGAGTGCTTGTGGACCTTGTTCTTCTTCTCTCAGGGGTTAAAGTAAAGCCTTACTATTCCGTAAAATTGAAAATTTTGGATCTTCAACACCTAGCACTTTTTTACCTTGTGTATATATTATATCTATCGAGTGTGTCATTGTTTTTGGTCTGATTGAAGTTATTTCGGTGGGATGCACAACATGTGCCCCACGGTGGGTGCCAAAAACTATTGGTTTTCAAATTTGATCCTTGAAAACAAGCAACGTGTTGGTTTGAAAATCATTGGTTAGGTTTATTGTTATTCTACTAGCAAGAACTTGTGCAAGTCTTATAGTATTATTCCTTCAGGGGTTTGAGATCTCATCCTAGTAGAGGTATTTCCGAATGATGAACAGAAAGGTGAGAGAGGAGGAACAGAGGAAGGATAGCTCAAGGGATAAAAGAAATGAATTCCAAGATCGAAAGGTCAGAAGGTTTATGCTTTGGGCTGGTAGTAAATAGATCCAAACTTACATAAACAAATAAAGCAATACTGATGAACAAATGACAAAAGTAGAGAAAGAATCCAACAGAATAGAAACACAGATCTAACTTAAGAGAGATCTAATGCACATAACACATAAATTCAGCACAAAGTCTCAATGTATGTATTAATATTTTCTTTTGTTACAAGAAAGTACAAAGTCTTTCTCTCCTCACTTCTATTTTTCATACAAAAACTATCCACCCCTTTGAATACAACAAGTATTCAAGTATTTATAGAAGAAGAGGGGAGAAGAAGACGAAAGCAAAATAATTACAAAATATCTAAAAAGTCAACTGTTGACTTTGGGGCAAGTTTTAGGATGGCAACATCCCATGGTGCAACATGGATGATGTCATCACATGTGCCAACATGCTTTTTAGACATTTACAAAAAGAAAAATGGAATATCCATCTAGGAGGAAGAAGCTATTCATCATCATCTCTTGGATCAAACGGAGTATCCTTCTTAGGCTCAGGGGATTCGATGTGACACTACACCCGATACTCTGCAAACTTATCATCTTTTGAAGTTGGTATTGATCAGGACCCTGAAATGGTCATGAATAACCTCGCAAGTTTCCTTCTTGATCTTGAGCTTGTCAGGAAAGTCAGCGAACTCCTCATTTTCTTCGATCAAAAATATCCAATGAAGTCACGGCAGGCTAAGAGGTTGTTGATGGACTCTCAATCGAAAGTGACCTCTTGCACCAGACCTTGAGAGAAAATAGCCTTAAAGTGCTGAAATGTGTCATCTACTTCTCTTAATTCATAGGATGTTGTGAGCAGTCTAGGAGACATCTTCGAAACTATTTTCTCCATGTTGTGCAGTGCTTCCAAGGCTTCTTCCTTGATTTTGTTGATTCTTTCCAGGATGAATTCCATTTGATCGACCCGGTAATCTAAAGTGGTGAGAGCTTTGTAATGTGCTCACGGGTGATCGATAACACCAACCTTTAATAGGTCGTCAGCTGAATAGTTGACCATCATCTGAATGTTCCTTGTTGTAACTTAGCATTATCTAGTTCCTTAGAAAGGGAACCTGCTACTGCCTGTAGCTCTTTATTTTCCCAAGTTATACCTTGGTGCAGCAAGGTGAACTTGCCAATTATCACCTGACCATCCTGGAGGATCTTCTCAATCCAGGATGACATAGTTGTACCCTATTCAACAATCTTTATGTATTCATTTATCTTCTCCTGACTGGGATCCTGAACAGGTTCTTGGTAGTTGCTGAAGGTACTTTTCCCATTTTCTGTAAAGCTTGGAGGAGATGTTGGTTCTGCTCTTTGAGTATTCTCTTCTCCTCTTTCATTTCTTGTAGCTTCTTGCAGAGGGCATCCACGGCTGATACGGCTTCTCCTTGCAGACTTTTTGATGATGTTCCCATTGTGACTTGAGTCACTATGAAATCTGTAGGAGATAGATCTTCTTTCTTCTTTATGGGATCCGGGTAGGCTATCTCCATGACCCTTTCTCCCGAGGCACTTTTTGAGAAGTGAGTTATTGATTTTTGCTTCTTGGGTCCCTTTGTCGAATGACAGAGAAGTCCATAGCTACAATGGGGACCTTTCTCTTGTGTTGACTCAGGTGGTCGGAGATCCAACCAGGACTTATGGGAGTGGGGCCAGAAGAAGAAGAGGAAACAGGGGTGAAAGGGGAAGCAACTGTAGCAGACTTGGGAAGAAAGTGGAAACACTTGGTGGTGGCATGGATAGAGAGTCCAATGCACTAGTGCTTACAAGGCTTGGAGTCACTACAGGGGAAGAGAAGGACATGGAGATGGAAGGGATCTATGACAGGATGGAGGAAACACTGGGGGACAGATCCGTGAGAGGAGAAGATGGAAGAGGTGGGAGATGGAAGGGAGGAAGATGGAGGAGAAGACACAACCATAGGAGCGGTTGTTTGAGTGATAGGAGGAGGAGGAGTAGAAGAGGGAATGGTGGGCACCTCCATAGTTGTAGCTATGACAACATCTTGAGTGGATGTGTCTATTGGAATACCTACTGCTTCTTCTTTTCCTAGGGACACTAAGTCCACTATTTGCTCTGAAGTAGAAGGAGGGCTATCGAAGATTTCTCTTGTTTTCTTAGCTCTCCAACTTTATCCTTTCCTTTTCCCTTTGGCAAGTGATCTGGCCTTGGAGGTGCACTTCCTAAGGGAGAAGTGGTGAAATCCACTCCAAGGTAGATGAGACCATTTTGTTTGCACCAATGCTTGGTGCATTGCAACGTGGGCTTGGACCCTTTCTTCTATGGTCTTGGGTGCCTTAGTCCTATCGATACTTGCAAATGGCCAATCATCCCCATCCATGTCAAGGTAAACCTGATCAATTTCCTGATCAGTTTCTTGGAAATATTTTGGGATGATGGCAACTCCATAGTGGACGATTTCTACCAGAGCCAGTTGGGAGTGGTCCTTTCACCTGATTTCAACTTCATGATTCACGTCTATCCATATGTCCTCGATCTCTGGGACATGGATGGGATCGATCTTTTCCTTGGGGAGGTAACTCCGGTAGTTAAAGGTTGGCCTTGCTAGAAATTGTGCTTCAAGTTGAGCAATTCAAGTTCTTCGTACATTTCCCGTGCCTTACCAAGTGAGGGGCACGTGTATCTACCAACTGATAAGGGGGAAAGGAGTTCCCCCTTTCTTCCTCTTCATGCATTTCTCATGGTAGGTGATTAGCTACCTTGATAGCTCCAGAAGAATTAGTTTGGGCCCTACATACCTTGGTAACTTTGTTGGCTCTCCTAGAAAGTTGGCAGCCCTGAGATACGTGAAGGTGGGGAATTGTGTAAACAAAGCCCCCCATTTCTTGGTGGCAGTGATCACGCTCGTGATGGTCTAACCATGTCTCAAATTCAGCCTCAATAGGTAGATCACCTCATAGAAGAAGGCATCGTTGATTTTGTTAAACTGGGAGATACTGGCCTCGAGCCTTAGCTCTAGGTAGTACTCATATATCTTGGCCTGGGGCCATACCCCGCTTTGAATTAGCCCTGGGAATTCTCTTTTTGATGTAGCTGCATATACAACATAGGAATTCATGTAGAACCTCCCAGTTGTTGAAACCTATTGGAGCTGCTCTGAGATAGTATCACTTATGATTTCCCCCAACCAAAACGTTGATTGGGAGCATTCTTGCTCATATTTTCTAAATATCTGAGCATCCATTTGTGAAAGTAGTGGGTGTCAGGGAGCCCAAATACTCTACTGAGGAAAGTGATGGTATCACTTAGCTCCTCTGAGAAGTCACTGCGGTGGATGGTCTACGGCCATCTACTCACCACCTTCTTGTTTTTAGGTAAACCTCATTCATCATCTGCATGCATTTTTCTTCATTGTTGGTCCATGCCTTTAAGCTTTCATTGATGCTTACTGCCACATAATGGCTATGGTGGGGAATGCCCAATGTTATTTCAAAATGTTGGGTAGTGAGGTTGATGATCACCTTGCCCTCCTTATCTTCGACACATCTTGTGTCTTTGTTGTAGCAATGGGTAACCACCATGATAAATTCATTGTTTACATCACTTACTGGCAGCCCGGCTGCGAAGTGCAATCCACTACCCACCAGTTTGTCCATCCATGGGCCACTGGTAACCTGTTTGGTTCTCTCCCAGAAGTCATCCATATCTATGTGTCCCAACTCAGAGTCTCTGATGTCGAGACTACACTCAGCAAGTGAGTCAGGCATCCTGACTCTCTGATATTTGTATTTCATTTCCTGCTCTGTCAATTTAGACTTGGCTTTACCTTTAGTTGGCTTCTTGCTTGATGAAGACATGGGTGAGCTCGAGGATGACTATTGTCATTCTGCATGGAGAATCAAAGAGGTCCAACATAGAAGAGCCATGTCAACCATCATGTTATCCATAATAAAAGCTTGCAGAATGAAAAAAAGAGCTATTATAAGCCTTAAGGCATAAGGCACAGGTTTATAGCATGTTGCAGAGGCTTAAATAGGTTGGGTACACTTTTGAGGATGTCAACATGCAAAAATATGTACTTGTGTTGGAAGGGGGAAAGCCACGCCAAAGGATTATAGAGGGGTGCACTTTTGAAAAGTGTTGCATGAAAGATCTTAGCACTAAAGAGAAAGGTGCGGGTGGGTTTGCAACACACAACATGTAGTGTTGGTGTTAAGGTTCATGCGCCAGCGCCTTTGGAAAATTGCTTTAACTGGGTGCTGTAAAATGATGTTGCATGGTTTTTTAGTGCACCCAAGGTGTGGTTTTGGAATGTGTTGCATAAAATCTTAATGTGCCAAAGGATTTATAAAGGGCACATATTTGGGGAACACAACATCAAATGCTAATGTTGGTTGGGATGCGCCTTGCACCTTGAGGAGATTTGTTAAGTGTTTATACCTGCACACATTAAAATATATGTTACATGTGGGGACAAAGTGCCTCGACGTGCAACTATGGGGTTTGTAACATGAAAGGATAACGCACCAAAGGAATAAGACTGATTTTTTTGCATTTTCTATACAACTTCTCAGGTTCCTCTCTTTTGATTTTTCCAAAATAACAAAGAGAGGTTTTGTGGGATTTGGATAAGGCAATTTTGTGGGATTTTATTTCTTTCAGAGGTAGAGCCTTCTTAGATTTGTAGATCTAGAAGGAGAGATAAGGTGTTTTAAAAAGTTCATGGATTGTTAAGTCTATTCATTTTTAGATTTCTAGATTTAACCTTTTATAATGAACCTAAAACCATAACAACCAAGAAGAAAACCACAAATAACCATAAGAGTGATAAAAACAACTTACCCGGATAAATAATGATGAAGGAATGACGTGGGATCCACAAACATGACAAATGATATGCGGGGCTGACAGGAAAGGTTGATAGGCGTAGAAGAACAACTTTTCTCAATTTTTAAAATGTGAAAATGACAGGTGTTAACCACATATTTATAGGAAAACCCACATTTATGATGCCACCAACCACCTTTGGCATGGTTGGTGAGGTGTCGACATGGGATAAATCACACCTAAGTATGGATAGAGGGTGTCAACACCATGTTTTCAGCGCCTATGGCACGCCTAAAGAAGTTTCAACATGATTGTAAATGTGCCTTGGGCGCAACTTGGTTGGTGTCGACACTAAAGCCTCAGCACCTAAAGCACACATTCGGACATGACAACATGTTAATTTCCATGCCTTTAGTGCATTTCTTTGGCGCAGGTTTGAGGATGTTGACATGTCAATTCTTGTGCCCAGTTCAAAAAGGTTGAAAATGGCTAAGTTCTTTAAAACTTGATTTCCGAAGGGAATTTTAAGCCATTTTGAACATTAGTAGACCTTCTCAGGGGACCAAAATGAAATTTTGGTATGGTTATCTACAAAATTTCCCTTGTCAATTTTATAGGATAACAGTTGGCTCTTTCTGGGACTATCCTTAAGTGAAACTTAAGGGTAGAGAATCCCAGTCTTCATGTGCCTATCCATTGGGTTACAGAGAGTCAAAAATAAGGGTGACCCAAAAAGGGAAGAAAGGGAACACACAACAAATAGGAAACAAACACACGATGAAAGCAAACATGCAATGAAAGAAAACTATACAAAGAAGAGAGGAAGCTCTACTTCCTGAAGATTTTGAGATGTTTCCCACTATAGGGAAGCGGAGCTCAGTTCCATCCAAATACGAGAGATAGAAACTATTCTCTCCATTGAGCTACTTAATTTTGTATGGCCCTCTCCAAAGAGAGTCAAACTTTCCGTGCATGCCCTTCGGTTCTCTTCATTTTTCCCATAGAAGGACAAGATCCCCTACTTGGAAATCTCTCTACTTGGATCTTTTTCAAACAACCTCTTGACTTGATTCTGATGTTCAGTGATCTTGTCAACCACTTTCACTCACTTTTATTCCAGCTCTTTAGGTACATAATTCTCTTTTCAAGAGAACTCTAAAAGTTTCATCTTCGATTGCTCGAGCCAAGCACAAGAGAAGGAGTTCTATGGAAATAGGGACTTCGGCATCGGTCCCATATAACACTTGAAAAGGTGACATGCCGAGAGATCTCTTTGGAGTGATATAATTTTCCCACAAGGCATCATATAATGACTTGTGCCAGGATCACTGGTTCTCATCAACTAGCTTCTATATGATGGTTACTAGGTTCTTGTTGCTAGATTCTGCCTGACCATTTCCCTGAGGATAGTAGTTAGATGCATGAGCTAAGGTGATTCCGTATCCATAGCAAAAACCAATAACTTCCCGAGGAGAAGTTGGAAGTGTTGTCAGCAATGATTTTGCGTGGGATGCCAAATCTTACGATGATATTCTCTTTGATGAAGTTGCAAACAACTTCAAAGGTGGCATTCTTGACAGGTATGGCCTCCACCCATTTGGTGAAGTAATATATTGTTGTTAGGACATAACTATGTCTAGCACTCGATTGAGGATTGAGTGCTCCAATGAAATCAATTCCCCATTGCCTGAATGGTTCATCAATAATGACGGGCCTGAGGGGAAATGTAGCCAACTTTGGTTTGCCAACGAATTGTTGGAAAAGTTCACATTTCGCTACCCAAGGTGGCTGCATCCTGAAATAGCATTGGCCAGTAGTACCTAGCCTGAATGATCTTATGTGCTATGATAGAAGAGGAGAAATGACCACCGTAGGCTGAGTCATGAAATATTTCTAGTAATTTTACCTACTGCGGCTTGTCAACACATCGTAGGAAGATGCCATCAATTTCACACTTGTATAACCCGTCATCCCAAATGACATATCATGTGGCTCTGAGCTTTACTGCTCACTTTTCCTTTATGGTTAGATGAGTTGGGAACTCTCCATAGGTGAGAAAGAAAGTGATATCTAAATACCATTCATCATTGGTTGCAACAAATAGGACCATAGGTAGAGAATCTACTTTCTCCGGTTCATCCTGTTCTTTGTCAACATGAGTAACTTGCTCTTCAAGTGCTTCTGGGTCTTTATTTTTAGACATTATCTAGCACATGCCATTACCACTTACCAACTTAGTTAGTTTGATGTCCAGATCATACTCTTGGACCTTTGTGATCCAATTTTCTCGTAAGCTCCCCAACTCCTGTTGAGTCGATAGACTTAACTGCCGTGTCAGGAACCAGCACTACTGTATGAGAATTTAGGATATAGTAGCGAAATTTCTTGACTACTTTGACAATGGTGAAGGCATGCTTTTCCAGCTGAGACATCTTCAGTTCATGAGGTTTGAGAGGAGAGCTCATGAAAGCAATCGGGGATTCAACATCCTTAGAGTTCTTCTACATTAAGATAGCCAATACAGTATGCGCAGATGCATAACTGTACATAATGAAATCTTTGGAGAAGTCCAGACATACCAGAATAGGTGCGTGAGCAATGGAGGCTTTTATATCCTCGAATGACATCTTTCCTTCTTCACTCCACTAGAATGTTTGTGACCCTTTCATCATATTGGATATATGATGAGTCTTCTCAAAAAATTGGGAACAAAGCATCTGAGAAAATTTACCTTTCCAAAGAAAGAGTGAATGCCGGTCTTGCTTGTGGGCAAGGTAAGGTTCTGAATAGCCTTGAATCTTTCGATGTCTATCTTTGTCCCTTCTTTGCTGATGATGTGTCCTAGAAATTTTCCTTCGGTGACCCCGAAAACTGACTTCTTAGGGTTTAGAGAAATTCTGTGTTCTCGGCATCTAATCAACACTTGCTCCAAATGATCACAGTGATCACTTTGTTTTTAGAGAACACGGTCAAGTCATCTAGGTAAACTATGATGACCTTTCCCATTATACCTTTGAACATGAAGTCCATCACTCATTGAAAGGTGGCACCAACATTGGTTAAACCGAATGGCATCCTGTTGTAGGCGAAGGTGCCCCAAGGAGTGGTGAATGTTGTTTTGAATTGGTCTTCAGGCGTGACCTCAATCTGATTATAACCCAAAAAACCATCAAGCATGGACAACATCTCTGAACTAGTTACTACCTGCAGAACTTGATCCATTATTGGTAGTGGATAGTTGTCCTTTAAGGACGCCTGGTTCAGGTTACAAAAGTCTATACATATGCGTATTTCACTATTCTTCTTCCACACGGGCAATGTTTGCAACCCAGGTACTGTGATGAATAGGAAAAATAATTCTCACATCCAACATCTTCTGTATTTTAGCCTAGATGGTACCTGAGATCTTAGGGTTGTAATGCCTCTATTTCTGGTGGAAAGGATTGACGTCATCTTTTAGCGGGATGTCATGTTGAATGTCCTTAGGCTTAAATGACTTCAGATCCATATAGACCATGCCAATACATCCATATATCTTTTCAGAAACTTGACAAACCTTCTTTTCCACGGGTGCACAACACTTCCCGATGTTCACAGACCGAGGATGTTCCTCAAAGCTGCCCAGATTGATTGATAGATTCAGTTCCGAGAAGAGTCGGGATCATCCTGTCACCTCTTCTTGAAAAAATGGTCATGTTTATCAAATAATCATTCTAGGGAAACCAAACCTTTCAGAATTTTATTTCCCTTGAACTCACATATGCCCTAACCTTCAACTGATTCATGTGTTTGGCCAGTGAGAGACTCATGACACATGCAAAATTTAATCCACCAAAATGGAGCTATTTGAAATTACTAGCTTTCTCTAGAAAAGTGATAAGTTGATTGTCATCATTGAATACTTGGGTGGAATCCGGCACACTTGGGTGGAAAACTACCTCAATGGTTAATGTGTCCATCTTTAACCCTAGGTGAGGGAGCATGAGAGAGGTGAGACAAAAAAGTAATCATCCATGTCATTATAAGCTCACGAAATTGCTTTGATTAAGAAAGGATCAAATTCCTCAATGTTGTCCCACACTGCGTTACGGTAATGTCTGATCCTGTCGTTCTTTACATGGTATATACCTTTTACTTGATTGACAATCAACTCAGCATCACCTTGCACTTTTAAATTCTTGATTCCCTTTCCTTTGCAGCTTGCATGCAAAGTAGCAAAGATTCATAATCGGCAGTGTTGTTTGTATTGAAAATTAAAATTTGAAAGAAAGAGGGAAAATATCTTCTTCAAGAGATATTAAAATGGCCCCAACACCGCACCCACTTGTTACACAACTACCATCAAACTACAATGTCCATATCTTGTTGAGGTCCTCCTCTTAGATGAGAACCTCCATTTTATCGAGTCAGTGGACAGAAGTAATTCCCCATCCCTGATGATTCAGAGAATCTAGGCCTTGGGGTCGTCAAAGTTGGTGACCAGATATTTCTTTTGTGATTCAGGCTCCAATGTCTACATCACCCCTTTGACAGGGATTCTAGCTTTAGACTAGTCCATATGGATTTCTCCACCAACTTCTCTGCAAAAACTCCTCCCTAGTAATATTCTATATGCCGTTGGAATATCAGCTACGAGGATAGTCATTTTTACTCTTTTCTCCGGGAATGCTGCGAATGCGAACTATGCATCTTTGATCTGACCTATTAATGGTACCTACTTGGTTTCCATGGAGTAACACCTGCTGAAAGGTTTAGTGAGTGTGAGGCCCAAAGCATGGGTGACCTTTACTAGCATGACATTGTCAGATGCTCTAGAATCAATTATGTAGTTGCTTAACTTGTGACCATTAATCAGAGAGATAGATAAAAAGGTTCAATTTTACCTGATGCGGACATTGAGGCAACGTTTATGTGGGATGTAGGAGGAGTGGAAAGAATTCCTTTTGAGAAATGGGGTGAGAAATGGTATCTTGACTTTGAATATACTTGGTTAATCTAACAAGCTGCTCGGGGTTAGACTAAAGGTACTCAGCTTTAGACATTTGAATCTTGGTCTTTTTGGCATGATCGACTATATCGAATGCGACCAAGGGTTGCGCTGATGAAGGAATGAGTCCTTCATTCTATGATGGTAGAGGAGTGGTACTGATCTTTATGGGAATAGAGGGAGGTTGATTTGGAGGAGAAATGGGAGGAAAATATTTCTTTACGAAAGGTTTAATAGGAGGTTGAGCAGGAAGGGGATTACCTCTTTTAGCGATTATTGGAGGTGTATTTAATACAACCTTTTCCTTTTGTACTTTAGTAGCAACTTCTACTTCTTTTCCTTATGAGTGGGTGAAAATAACATATGACTATCCACTCGTGTACCCTTGGGTACCTTCTTCTTCATCAGATTCCTCTTCCTCGAATTCCATGTACCCGATAGTAGAGTCACGAGTCAGTTTGTCACATCTTGATCATCTTTGCCTTGCGAAAGGTTCTTCATAAATTTTCTCATCTTCTTCAATATCGACCAAGGCATTAACTAGAGGGGCCTCAAGTGCTAGCCTTGGAGCAGTAGTAGGCAAATGCGGCCTTTGAGGGGTGTTATTGGGAGTGAATTTCCTCCGTGGATATCCCAAGTATGGAGTAGTAGATGATACTTGATCCAATTACTTCTTCAAAGTGCAAGCAAGTCTTTTACCATCTTCTCGAAAGCTCGATCCAATGAGGTGGCTTGAGAAGGAGCTAAAGCCTTTGATTTGGATGGATCTCATTTTAACTCACTAGATATAAGTAGGTTGTCCTCTATCCAAATGGCCGCAGCTTGAGCGAGGACCAAGGTGGTGATTTGTTCTACAAAATCAAGAAACTTACCCTTGAACTCATGGCATTCACAAAGAAACACTTTTGATTCTCTGGTGTTGGCAACATGGTAGGTGGCACACGGTTGATCAGTGAATTGAAATAGGTGATAAAATCATGTATGGTTTCATTGGCCTCCTTCTTCAAATGAGTGATCTTTGACAAGAATGAACATGAATGTGTCTTATGAAATCTTATACCTATCTTCAAATGTAGTTCGTAATGTGGCCCAACTGGTGATAGATCCAACTGGTAAATGTTGGAACCACTCTGATGTAGGCCCTTGCAAAGTCTCGAGAAAGAGACGTACTGACACATATTCATGGGTCACGTCTAGAATACTACATGACATAATAAACGCAGTGATATGTGCATCCGTGCTTTGATTTCCACTCCCATCAAACTTAGGGAAATTCTTGTGATTTCCATGAGGGAGGGCATGAACTGGATGTGGTAGTGCTAGAGGGCCCATGGAATTTCCCCATGGTACTGCCATTTGAAATGTGGGGAAAAGAACACGAGTAGGGAGTCTGGTTCCACTTAGCAAAAGAGCACTGCAAATAGATGTCGAAGCACCTTGTGAAATCTGCTCCTTCGTGGGGGCGAGGCACTTCTTGCTGATCAATCCATTGAATTTAGAGATGCGAATCATGCTGGAGTGATACTAAAATTGTGCCTTTGAAGTAGATCAAATATTGGATCAACTTCTCCATGATCTCTCCTACTGCGAGTAAATTGTTCACCCGCTAAGTGTATCCATTCAGATCTGCAATAATTAAGAACATATCTACAACAATCTTTTTTTTTACTTGCTGATTTTCTGATTTTTTTGGTAAAAATCAGTAGCATGTACTTTTTTAATATTTAAATTTATCCTCTTAAAAATAACCGATTGTGGTTTTATGACAAAGGTGAATGAGGATAAAAAGTGGGTCAATCTTAGAAAGCTGATTTTCAGATCTTTGACCTGAAATTTGCAAGGTTTAGAAAATATTATGAAATATCAGAATCTCAAATCTATGGAAATATACAAAATTTTGTAAAAACTCAGTGAACTAAAAGCTCCTATCTGGTCTAGATCTATGGATTTTCCTAAGGAAATTTTCAGTTTTGATCACTTCTGCAAAAAAATTAATTTTTAACAAAGGGTTAAAATTTGCAATCTAGTAGTGATTTTCACAGTTTTTAAATGTTTCCTTAGTTCGATCCCCAGTAGAGTCACCAAAAATATTGATTTGAAAATCTATCGGTTAGGCGATTTTGGGGAAATAGCCAATAACAATGCGCAGGCATAGCCCTCTTTAAGACAACAAAGTGAAACTGGTTTATTGATATTCTACCAACAGAACCTATGCAAGTCTTACAGTATTCTACCTTCAGGGGGTTTAGGATCTCATCCCAATAGAGGTAGTTCCGAATGACGAATAGAAAGGTGAGAGGGGAGGAATGGAGGAAGGATAGCTCAAAAGGGAGAAAAGAAATGAATTCCAAGATAGAAAAGTCAAAAGGTTTATGCTTTAGGATGGTAGTAAACAAAGCCAAACTTACTTACATAAACAAATAAAGCAATACTGATGAACAAATGACAAAAGTGAAAAAGAATCCAACAGAATAGAAACACAGATCTAACTTAAGAGAGATCTAATGCACGTAACACATAAATTCAGCACAAAGTCTCAATGTATGTATTAATATTTTCTTCTATTACAAGAAAGTACAAAGTCTTTCTCTCCTCACTTCTATTTTTCATACAAAAATTGTCCACACTTGAATACAACAAGTATTCAAGTATTTATAGAAGAAGAGGGGAGAAGAAGATGAAAGAAAAATAATTACAAAATATCTTACAAGATATTTACAAAATATCTAAAAAGTCAACTATTGACTTTGGGGCAAGTTTTAGGATGGCAACATCCCATGGTGCAACATGGATGATGTCATCATGTGTGCCAACATGCTTTTTAGACATTTACAAAAATAAAAATGGAATATCCATCTAGGAGGAAGAAGTTATTCATCATCGTCTCTTGGATCAAATGGAGTATCCTTCTTAGGCTCAGGGGATTCGATGTGACACTGCGCCCGATACTCTGTAAGCTTACTGATCATATTTTGAATTTTATTGATCAGACCTTGAAATGGTCGTGAATAACCTCAAAAGTTTTCTTCTCAATCTTGATCTTTTCGAAACTCAAAGAAACTCCTCGTTTGCTTTGATCAAAAATCTAATGAAGTCACTGGTGACTAAGAGGTTGTTGATGGAATCTCAATCGAAAGTGACCTCTTGTGCACTGCACCTGAGAGAAAATAGCCTTAAATCACTGAAATGTGTCATCTATTTCTCTTAATTCATAGGATGTTGTGAGCAATCTAAGAGACATCTTCGAAACTATTTTCTCCATGTTGTGCAGTGCTTCCAAGGCTTCTTCCTTGATTTTTTCGATTCTTTCTAGGATGAATTCCATTTGATCGACCCGGTAATCTAAAGCAGTGAGATATTTGTAATGTGCTCATAGGTGATCAATAACACCAACCTTTAACAAGTCGTTAGCTAAATAGTTGACCATTATCTAGAATGTTCCTTGCTGTAACTTAGCGTTATCCAGTTCCTCGGAGAGAGATCCTACTACTACCTATAGCTCTTTATTTTACTGAGTTATACCTTGGTGTAGCAAGGTAAATTTTCCAATTATCACCTGACCATCTTGGAGGATCTTATTAATCCAGGATGACATAGTTGTACCCCGTTCAATAATCTTTATGTATTCATTTATCTTCTCCTCGATCGGGAGCCCGAATAGGTTCTACGGCAGTTCTTGAAGGTACTTTGCTCATTTTCTATAAATATTGGAGGAGATGTTGGTTGTGCTCTTTGATTATTCTCTTCTCCTCTTTTATTTCTTGCAACTTCTTGCAGAGGGAATCCATAGCCGATACGGCTTCTTCTTGCAGACTTTCATATGATATTCCCATTATGACTTGAGTCATTGTGAAATATGTAGGAGATAGATCTTCTTCTTCTTTATGGGATCTGGGTAGGCTATCTCCATGACCCTTTCTCCTGAGGATATTTTTGAGAAGTGAGTTATTGCTTTTTTCTTCTTGGGTCCCTTTTTCGAATGATGAAGAATTCCATAGCTGCAATGGGGACCTTTCTCTTGTGTTGACTCAGGTGGTCGGAGATCCAACCAAGACTTATGGGAGTGGGGTCTGAAGAAGAGGAAACAGGGGTGAAAGGGGAAGCAACTATAGCAGACTTGGGGAAGAAAGTGGAAACACTTGGTGGTGGCATGGATAGAGAGTCTAATGCACTAGTGCTTACAAGGCTCAAAGTCACCACAGGGGAAGAGAAGGACATGGAGATGGAAGGGATCTGTGACAGGATGGAGGAAATGTTGGGGGATAGATCCGTGAGAGAGGAGAAGATGGAAGAGGTGGGAGATGGAAGGGAGGAAGATGGAGGAGAAGACACAACCATAGGAGCAGTTGTTTGAGTGATAGGAGGAGGAGGAGGAGGAGAAAAGGGAATGGTGGGCACCTCCATAGTTGTAGCCATGACAACATCCTGAGTGGATGTGTCTATTGGAATACCTCCGCTTCTTCTTTTCCTAAGGACACTAAATCCACTATTTTCTCAAAGTAGAGGAGGGCTATCAGGAGCTTTCTCTTGTTTGCTCGGCTCTCCAACTTTATCCTTTCCTTTTCCCTCTGGCAAGTGATCTGGCCTTGAGGTGCACTTCCTAAAGGAGAAGTGGTGAAATCCACTCCAAGGTAGATGAGACCATTTTGTTTACACCAATGCTTGGTGCGTTACAACGTGGGCTTGGCCCTTTCTTCTATGGTCTTGGGATGCCTTGGTCCTATCGATACTTACAAATGGCCAATCATCCCCATCCATGTCAAGGTAAACTTGATCAATTTCTTGATCAGCTTCTTGGAAATTTTTTGGGATGATGAAACTCCATAGTGGATGATTTCGCGAGCTAGCCAGGAGTGGTCCTTTCACCTGATTTCAACTTCATGATTCACATCTATCCATATGTCCTTGATCTCTGGGACATGGATGGGATTGATCTTTACCTTGGGAGGCAACTCTGGCAGTCGAAGGTTGGCCTTGCTAGGAAATTATGCTTCAAGTTGAGCAGTTCAAGTTCTGCGTACATTTCCCATGCCTTACCAAGTGAGGGGCACATGTATCTACCAACTGTAAGGGGGAAAGGAGTTCCCCCTTTCTTCCTCTTCATGCATTTCTCATGGTAGGTGATTAGCTGCCTTGATAGCTCCAGAAGAATCAGTTTGGGCCCTGCATACCTTGGTAAATTTGTTGGCTCTCCCAGAAAGTTGGCAGCCCTGAGATACGTGAAGGTGGGGAATTGTGTAAACAAAGCCCCCATTTCTTG
Source organism: Taxus wallichiana var. yunnanensis (assembly GCA_018340775.1). Classification (NCBI taxonomy): domain Eukaryota; kingdom Viridiplantae; phylum Streptophyta; class Pinopsida; order Cupressales; family Taxaceae; genus Taxus; species Taxus wallichiana. The sequence goes on along the minus strand of CM031242.1, from coordinate 603,720,624 downwards.
GTGGTAGTGATCACACTTGTGATGGTCCGACCATGTCTTAAATTCAGCCAATAGGTAGATCACCTAATAGAACATGTCATTAATTTTGTTAAACTAGGAGATACTAGCCTCAAGCCTTAGCTTTGGGTAGTACTCATATATCTTGGTCTAGGTCCATACCGTGCTTTGAATTAGCCCTGGGAACTCTCTCTCTAATGCAGCTACATATACAACATAGGAATTCATGTAGAACCTCCCAATTGTTGAAACCTGTTGGAGCTGCTGCGAGATAGTATCACTTATGATCTCCCCCAGCCAAAGCATTGATTGGGAGCATTCTTGCTCATATTTTCTAGATATCTGAGCATCCATTTGTGAAAGTAGTGGGCATCAGGAAGCCCAAATACTCTACTAAGGAAGGTGATGGTATCACTTAGCTCCTCGTTGAAGTCACTGCGGTGGATGGTCTATGGCCATCTACTCACCACCTTCTTATTTTTAGGTAAACCTCGTTCATCATCTGCATGCATTTGTCTTCATTGTCAGTCCATGCCTTTAAGCTTTCATTGATTCTTACTACCACATAATGGCTATGGTGGGGAATGCCCAACGTTATTTCAAAATGTCGAGGAAGTGAGGTTGATGATCACCTTTCCCTCCTTATCTTCGACACATCTTGTGTCTTTGTTGTAGCAACAGCAACCACCATGATAAATTCATTATTCACAAGACTTACCGCCCGAAATTCTGCGAAGTGCAATCCACTTCCCACCAGTTTTTCCATCCATGGGCCACTGGTAACCTGTTTGGTTCTCACCCAGAAGTCATCCATATCTATGTGTCCTAACTTGGAGTCTCTGATGTCGAGACTGCACTTCGTAAGTTAGTCAGCATCTTGACTCTCTACGATATTTGTATTTCGCCTCTGCTCTGCAATTTAGACTTGGCTTTACCTTTAGTTGGCTTCTTTCTCGATGAAGACATGGGTGAGCTCAAGGATGATTGTTGTCATTCTACATGGAGAATCAAAGAGGTCCAACATAGAAGAGCCATGTCAACCATCATGTTATCCATAATAAAAGCTTGCAGAATGAAAAAATGAGCTATTATAAGCCTTAAGGTGCAATGCAAAGTTTATAGCATGCTGCAGAGGCCTAAATGGGCTAGGTGCACTTTTGAGGATGTCAACATGCAAAAAGATGCACCTGTGTTGGAAGGGGGAAAGCCATGCCAAAGGATTATAGAGGGGCGCACTTTTGAGAAGTGTTGCATGAAATATCTTAGCACCAAAGAGAAAGGTGTGGGGCATGGGTTTGCACCACAACATGCAGTGTTGGTGTTAAGGTTCATGTGCCAGCGCCTTTGGAAAATTGCTTTAACTGGGTGCTACAAAAGATGATGTTGCATGGTTTTTTAGTGCGCCCAAGGCGTGGTTTTGGAATGTGTTGCATAAAAGCTTAATGTGCCAAATGATTTATAAAGGGCACAGATTTGGGGAACACAACATCAAATGCTAATGTTGGTTGGGATACACCGCCTTGAGGAGATTTGTTAAGTGTTTATACCTGGCACAGGTTAAAAATATGTTGCATGCGGGACAAGGCACCTTGGCATAACTATGGCATTTGCAACATGAAAGGACAGGCGCTAAAGGAATAAGACTGATTTTTTTTGCTTTTTCTATAAAACTTTTCAGTTCCTCTCTCTTTTGATTTTTCCAAAATAACAAAGAGAGGTTTTGTGGGATTTGGATAAGGCAGTAGGTAGGGAAAATGGGCTTTTATTTCTTTTAGAGGTAGAGCCTTCTTAGATTTGCAGATCTGGAAGGAGAGATAAGGTGTTTTAAAAAGTTCATGGATTGTTAAGTCGATTCATTTTTAGATTTCTCGATTTAACCTTTTATAACGAACCTAAAACCATAACAACCAAGAAGCAAAACCACAAACAACCATAAGAGTGATAAAACCACTTACCCGGATAAATAATGATGAAGGAATGATGTGGGATCCAAAAATGACAAACGGTATGCGGGGATTGACAAGAAAGGTTGATGGTGTATAGAAGAACAACTTTTCTCGATTTTTAAAACGTGAAAATGACAGGTGTTAACCACATATTTATAGGAAAACCCACATTTATGATGCCACCAACCACCTTTGGCATGTTCGTGAGGTGTTGACATGGGGTAAATCGTGCCTAAGCATGGATAGGAGGGTGTCGACACCATGTTTTCAGCGCCTATGGCACGCCTAAAGAAGTGTCAACATGATTGTAAATGCGCCTTGGCGCAACTTGGTTGGTGTCAACACTAAAGCCTCAGCACCTAAAGTGCACATTCAGACATGACAACATGTTAATTTCTGCGCCTTTAGCGCATTTCTTTGGCACAGGTTTGAGGATGTTGACATGTCAATTCTTGCACCTGGGCTTCAAAAAGGCTGAAAATGGCTAAGTTTTTAAAACTTGATTTCCGGAAGGGAATTTTAAGCCATTTTGAACATTAGTAGACCTTCTCAGGGGACCAAAATGAAATTTTGGTATGGTTATCTACAAAATTTCCTTGTTAATTTTACAAAATAAAAAAATAGTTAGGGACAACAGTCCCTCCTCTTTATGGGAGATGTTCCCTTATTAAAAACACAACACATAAGAAAAACCTATTGATTTACAAATTTACAAGCTATCAAGTTTTTAATGAGGATTTTTATCTTTTAGATGTATTTATTTCATAAATTTACAATACAGAGAAAGCAAAAGCAGATGGAACAAAATTTTAGAAAGTAAAGAGAAGAGTATTTTAAGACACATAGATCAGAGAATGATATCTTACTTATGCTTTACAAAGTGACAAGATTTAAACTATATATATATATATATATATATACATATATATATGTATGTATATATATATGTATGTATATATATATATATACATACATATATATGTATATATATATATATACATACATATATATATATACATACATATATGTATGTATATATATATATATATATATATATATATATATATATATGTATGTATATATATATATATATATATATGTATGTATATATATATGTATGTGTATATATATATATATATACATACATACATATACATATATATATATATATATACATATATATATGTATGTATATATATATATATATATATAAACATAGGATGCATATGCAAAAGACACACAATTCTAAGCTCAACATCAACTCGGGAGACATAAAGTTCTTGTTCGTGATATACATAGCTTCTTATAAATCATATTAAGAATTGGGAAGATAGAGCATAGAAAAGATGAAATTCCCACCGTATTGATCAACAATTTTAACACTTTTTACATCCTCGGACATCAAAATCCAATCCTCTCAAATGAAAAGAATATCTCTTTAAATAGCCTTAGGGACGATGGCATACAAAAGAACCTTTTTCGATTCCTTTCTTTTAACCCAAATATTAATAACTAATTAAGTACTAAACATCAATTTTCCTTTGCTTACATAACATATGGCTAAAGAGAAAATAACCACCTTAATTAGATATTTAAAAATAGGAAACTAGAACTAGGGGTTGAGATGTTGGAAGAAGTGCTTATAGTTCCTTTTGTTTTGAGCACTTGATTTCTAAATATTTTCAATGCCTCTGCTATGTCCATGCCTCGAGGAATTTTTTTATTGGTAATTGCATGAGTTCAACTACCCACACTTTTCCATTTCTTTTCCAAACTTTGCCTTTTCTAAGAACTCTTTATTATCATCCATGATATCCGCCTACAATCTAAAAAATTTATTTCATCTTCTCCTTGATATGGTGTCCTGATTGAACAAATATTCTCTAACAAATGTCTTGAACTTATATTTGATTTCCTAAACTGAGAATTTATCTCCTAAATCCTTCTTGAAAATCTGGTAGTGAATATCATGAAAGGCATAAGTGACACAAGATTTAAAATCTTCTCCCTTTAGAAGCATGTTCTGAGTTCTCCAATGGATTCTTCAAGAACCTTTGTCTTCTAGTGAATTCTAAAAACCCACTACTTAGACAAATTCATTTTTGCATCATCAAATACTTTTCTTTCCAAGAGGATTTACACATCCATATCACTCATTAATCAAACATCTTAGATACATTCACTCTAAAACTTCAACTCCTATCCAAACCATTGAGTTTCATGGTAAACTTTAACTAAATTTTAGCAATTTTTTCATGTGCTTTACATTCCTCCTCAATGAAATTTAAACATGTGATTATCATGGCATAACCTAAGGATTATATTGCCTATCCATAGGTGTCATGTTTATGAATATCTTTAATGGCCTCAACTTCATTACTAGACAAAATTATTGGTGCTGGGATTGAGGTTAAGGGAGTTGAATCAAGTACTTTATCCTCTCATAATAAGGATATGATGAAACTTGAAAAAAATTGATTTTCTCCTCTAACTGTTCTTGCATTTACTTTCCTTTTTCAACCCTTTCAAATAATTTGGACAATGCCTCCTTTAGGTTGTGCACTTCACTTTAGTTTGTTGATTCTCCAAGGGGAATCCTTGTTAATTTCAAATCACCTACCAATAAATAATTTTCATCTTTATCAAGTTTGGGATTAGAAATTTCCATGAATTGTTTGCCTTGAGAATATGATACTAATATGGATGTAACCTTTTGCTTTCTTTAAGGTGGGGAGGAGTAAAACCGAGTAGGTTTTCTACTACATAAAAATTAGGAGAAACACTAGTAGAAGTGATTTTCCTTTTCTTACTTTCCAAAAATGGTTTGCACCCAAGAAAAGAAAAACTAGAAGTGGAGGGGACAATGAGCTAAACTATGGTTGTGCTCATTGCACTAAAATTATTTACAACTACTACTTCAGCACGATGTCTCAATTTGGGCGGTGTGTACTTCCTTAACAAGGACTTCCTTAGTAGATGCTTCTAAAACACTCACATGATTTTGAGACTTGACTCTCCAGCTTCTATTCTTTTCTACTACTTCCTTCCAGATTTTTATTCTCCTATTTGTCTTTCTATTTTTCCTCACTATCATCATCATGAGGTCTACAATTATTTCAATTTCAGACATTGTTTCCAATTTCTTTGGAGGAGATAGTTCTGAATGGATCCCTCCAAGCTTTCATCCTTCTTGGCATTTCCTTTTTGTGTACACCATGGTTGAAGATTTAGGTGGAGAAGGGAAAAATTTCTCCTATGCCTCAGAGTCAAGATATAGTAATTTCATTTTTAGGGGTGGAGGATTCTGAAGAAGATTTAAACTTTCCTACTTTGAACATTTTCATCTTTCTCACAAACCAGTGTCCGGTCCTTACCAATACAGGATTTATGAGCTCCTTAAAATCATCTCTCTCTTTGAAAAACCAATCAATAGTTTCAATGGGATTATTTCTAATGGAACTTTTATATTCAAGATATTGTAGTTCTTCATCATCATCTTGAAGTCCCTCTATAACCTTGTACACATCAAAATGTTTAATATGTTGTCAGGGACAATATTTCATAGTATATTTTTAGGCTTCATAATCATCAAAAATCAGCCCAAAGAGTCTTCGATATCCTTAAGATGAGAGAATACCATTCTAAAATTTGTGGCAATAAAACCCTTGATATTAAAACAATTCCTTGGTTTGAAAAAGTGAAGAGTGAAGGGAGTAATTGTCCTCACAACATTTTGGACATCTAGAGTAGTCTTACAAGTGTAGTTATATGTAATTTGATTTGGAAATTTATGCATGTAATCTTTTTATCCCTATAATTTCTATGAAACTTATCCAATTTTCTACTGATTTCAACCAAGTACATCTTTTCACTACAATACATTCGGATTTTTAAAGGTGTTCCCTCAAACCCACCCAATTGTATGTAAGAGAAGTTTATTAATTGAATGTAATGACTACCATAGAAATCAATCAATTGTTTTACTTCATCCGAGAATCTCCTCGAGCAGTGTCACCTTCTAGTAATCTTACAATATACATGGTGAATGCATCATTCACCCTTTTGAAAGTGATGGTTATTGATCTTCAAAGTTAATTGTGAAAATTCTCAAAATGGGTGCTTCTTTCTTGTCTTCAATATAGGAGAAACTCAATGATTCTCTATATGCAGAAATGGAATACATCAAGTAGGAAGTCATATGGAAATTTTTTTCTCTAGACATTTGTAAGCTACTTAGTGAGGCTATCAAAAATTATCTCTACCCAATTTAAGATTTTTTTCCTTCTCATCTAATGGTTATGTAAGGGAAAATAAAATAATGAAACACATTAATAGAAGGCATCCCAATTATCTTGCAAGGAGAGTGATGACATTTGATAGATATTCCTTGAAATCAACTCTAAATATCGTCTTTGGCATCCTTGAAGCTCCTTTCTTTGGATTCTTAAACCAATACTTAGCCACTCTACTTTTTATTACTCATCGGCCTCGATCAAAGAGCGACCGAGTCTAGTCTTGGGTGAGGATATTTGAATCTTCGAAATGGTAATCTTGAGAGCAATTCCAATACAATTAGCATCCAATCAAGCCAAAACCTGTCCCCGAGGGTCAATAATTTCCTTTGTCTCTAGATTGAAGCATGACCCAGAGGCTAGCACTTATTGATCGCACACCAACCAAAATTGCAAACCCCTTGCATGAGCAATTCAAGTTTCCTTAAGTAGTTGAGCAATAGGATTATATTTTTGGTAATCAATTCTGAGCCTGTAAATCATCTAAGTAGAGGTCTTGAGCTTTGATATCTCCTATGTCATGTATATATGTCTCTAATGAATATAAATTCTCCCGCCTTTATATTTGATCTTCATTGTATGGAAGGAGTAATGGAATTCTCAATTCCCCTAGATTCCTCCCTTGACAGTTCACATCTTTGAGTGCACCTGTAAATTCAAAAATACTAGAATAGGGGCTTGGCTATAGCTACAAATAGTAGATAGTGAGAGAACGGAAAGAAAAACAAAATGCAAAGGGTGTAGTAAAATAATTGATTACCACATTTATTTATACACATTTCATTTGAGTAGGTCGATGGGGAAAAATTAATGCAAGAATTAGTGTTTTACACCAATCCAAGATATTGGCAAACATAAAAGGTAGAGAAAATGCACACAAATGACCCATGGGATAGTGGGAAATCTGGCACATGACAAGATGAAATAGCCATAGGGAAAGGAAAGTAGAAGAAGCGGTCTTGTGGGGAGATAGAGGTCGAGAATCACTTGGGGCACGCGAGACAGGGTGAGCCGAAATGTCCGTAATACACTAGGATTAGGTAAATTAGATAAAACCTACACAGATACCCATGAAAAACATTTGGAAGTGACTTCCCTGAAAATTTGAAGTACCTGCAAATAAAGGGAAAAGTGATGCCATGTGGATAAAATGGGGAATCTGTGAATAGGGATCTTAATGGAACTGGGACGCGAGGGACATAAAAACCTGAAATATCCACACAACAAAGGAAAAGCCTCAAAAATTAAAATTTAGAAAAAATACTAGCTGTTTAAACATGAATTTTCATTCACATATCTTTGACAATGACATTTTGATAATCACATTACAAAAAAATTTAAAAACAAACAAAATACACAATTTATGGGAAAGGCGACAACAATGACCATCACGTTTACAAAGTAGAGGTTACATATTTCAAGTAAAATGTGAAGTTCTAGATGTTTAAAGCCAATAAAATTCATTTCTCCAAGGTAGAGCATAAATATTTGGCATAAAGGAACCCATAAAATGTGCCTTAAGAACTTACATTTATAGAATATGAGAACAGGAGAGAGGGAGATATGGGAGGGAAATAATTCAAATCTGAAATTTGAATTTATAATGAGTAAATCCATATCTGCCTCCCATAGATATTTTCTCCATTAACTCCATGAGACAATAAGTCACATTCCTCTCAAAGACACCATCAATTTTTGTAGGTGAAGGCATGGGTGTCAATTAGGCTTTTAATTCGTAAGTGATGTGGTTTGGTGCTTCAAAACAAGAAACTATGCATTTCCCTATCTTTCTCTAGCTCTCTAGTTTTACCTTTAAAACTTCTTCTAACCCCACAAATCCATACATGTGCATGAATCCCTAGATGAAGTGAAGTGAATGCAACAAATCTCCTTGAAAACAGAGTTCCAATCACACAAACTAAGGCCCAAAAACCATTATCTCTTGTTCCACAACATCCTTGTTTGATTTCCACATGTGTCTCTTTGTTTGGTTGTATTTGAATGTCTCGTAGCCTTTGTAAACTCCCACACACCCGTAAAACTTGTTCTTCCTATTATGCATTGTATTGAATGTTTTTGGTTCTCACAACATCCCGAGGCCTTCTATATTTGAATACCTTCGTATTGAGAAACCCATAAGGTAATGACTCATGTGCATATACAAAATTATCTATATATACCATTATGGAATTATAATTTACTTGCACCTCAAATTCATGCTCGTGCTTCAAGATGTTAAGGCCTTTTTCTTAAATCTTCTTCCTTTATTTCATGGACTTAAAAATCCACATAATATTGTATTGGGAAAATCAGAGAACATTGGGAAGTGTTCACATCTTTATGGACTTAGCTGATTTCAAATTCTTCAATTCCTAGGCTGTGCGGTGGCTTCTAACCCTTACTCCATGTACCATATTTTCTATTTTTTGAGCCACATATTTTATTTCCCAACATTATGACCAAATCCATAAAACACTAAATTTATCCAAGTCCTAGTAGAAATATTTTTCTTCAGGTCATGAAACACTAAGATTTTTATTCTCCTTAACTCTATTGATTTCATCCTTAGATGATTTATGTCTCGTGAAGTCAATCCTTTGTTCCAAAATTCTCTAAATCTACCAACCATGTGCCCTTTGTGCCACAGATAGGAGAACTCGTGGAACAATAAGTTATGTTAATCCACAGAACACTAACTTCTTGTGCTTTGTGTATTTTTAAACAAAAGAATGCCTAAGACCAAAATGATTTTTGGGTTCTCAAAATAAGCATAGGGGTTATTTTAGATAACAATTTGAAACTCATGGGGATATATTCTTACTTGATAAAATATCGGTGGTCTTAAATGATCTATATGTTAGGCTTAAAACTTTGAAAAATAGATCTAAAACTTAAAATCCCTAAAACATGGCACTTCTCAACATCTAATAAATATACGCAGCCACCTAAACCTCTTCAAAATACTCATGAATGGAAAATCCATCTAAAAACTAGAACATGATAAAAACAATTAGGAAATGAAAACTACACTACTACCATAGAAATTTTCGAAAAACACTTAGAGGAACTAAAAAAACTAATATGTATAAGATAAAACCTTTTATTTAAAATAAATGTTTAAGTTAGATTCCATTGAGTGGAATCATAATATCTTCTCCATCTAGTTTTGAAAATTAGAAGGCATTATGTGGATTTCATCCTAAGATAACATAGGGGCTACTCCATATAGCATCAAACTTTCAACTGCATTCTAGGTTTGGCTCTTTCTTGGTCTCATTTGAGGAAAAGGTCTCCTTGAAATATTTTGGCCATTTCTTTCCTATCAAAACACTTCTTTACTTGAACTTGATTTAACTCCATTTATTTCGTGGCTTGATCATATTTAATTCTTCTAGATCCATGAGATATGTATATCTAATTTCAAAGGGCCTCCACCTCAAAAATTTCAAGTTAGTTAATGAGCTCTAGTGCTAGACACTCAAGAGATATTGGTAATTTTCCTTCCTTACCATAAATTTTTTTAATATTGGTAAATAGTTTTTGAAAGGGACTATACCCTTGTGTACAAAAAGAGGCCTAAAAGCCTCTGAATAAGAGAGAGGAGCAGAGAAGTCAGATCAAAGCACAAAAGTTACAAAGAAAGAACACCGAAGCCTAGAAACAAAGAACACAAACGAGACTTAACAAAGCAAAACAACGGCAACAAAAAAGAAGCCTCTACAAAAGAAGCGATGTAAAACCGGACTACTTCTTGGCCGCTTGATCAATACTCATCTTTACTTTTTTCCAAGCATGGTACATACCCAGCGTGGTCATATGAGCAGCATCCGTCTTATCGAGCTCCTCTCTGGTTCTTTTACTCTCTTTCTCATTGCCCCAAAGAGTCATCGGGACACCGCTGAGTTGCGAAACACTTCTTGCATGTCCTTCGATGAATTCCTCTATGGCCCTGAATGCTGCAATATTATACTCATGCCTAGTCTTCGTTTTCCCAAGGCGGGAGTCAAGGAGGTCGATTTTGTATATTTCATCAAGTCAGGCTGTATCGCAATGCTCCCTTCTCCCTCAATGCTTTTTTTGCCTTTTTGCTTAGCAAGATTTTTTACCTCATCCTTCAGCAATTTAAGCTCAGCCTCTAAGGCCTCCAATCTTCTAGAAGGGTTATCCGTTGGTGCCGCCTGGGGACTGGCACTACTAATGTTCAGCAGATCACGAGCAATGTCATCCAAAGGTTCATCCCCTCGCCAGAGACTCAAGGTTGAGTCTCCTGTGAAGCCCCAGTGACACGTTTAGAAGTAGAGACAGGTGTGGTGGCAGGCAGCAGCAGGAGGAAAAGAAGGAGAAGCATGAGCAGCCTGCATGGGGGCATCAGCACCGGAGGCGGGGGCAGCAGCAGGGACAGCAGGGGAGACAGGACTGGCAGCAACAGAGCCCAAAGCCAGGCCGGGAGAGGAAGGGAGACCGGGGAATTTAATAAGGCAGTGCTTGTGAATAAGCGAAATAAGCCCTTGGTGAAGGGAACCGCCTGGTATGCTTCCCCTGAACTCCAAAATGGAGCGCTCAAGAGAGTTTAACAGATAGTGGGGAAAGCAAACCAACCTACTCCTACGAAAGTGATTCAAAAAGACAAGGTGCTTGGCAGGGACAGTAACAAACCTGCCTTCCAAGGATATGTAGCGAATCATCATGCGGGTGACTTCATCATACGGAGAAGGAATTGAATTAATGCTTGCACCCGCGGTGTTGAATATAAGCTTCTCCTCCTCCACAAATCTTCTCTCTTCACCTCTTTGATAACCCTCTTGTTGAAGAAGCGGTATCCTTCCAAGCCGAGGCCGATCGCTTCTGGCATGAGTTCGTCATTAATAAGAATCTTCCGCCTCCATAAATTGATATGAAGGGTGAGTTTTCAATTTACCTCTTAAGGGTGATCCTATCAGCCCACAAGGATGGTTTTAGTTCCATGTGCCATGTCTTTTAATGTTTTTCCAATGTCCTTTTGATGACCCTCAAAAGGTTCTTATTTTTGACTCGCCTACCCATTTCATTAGGGATAGTAAATTGAATATGTACTCAAATATATCCCATTATTCACACCACAATCATATATTATTATGTGAAAGAATGCCAAAGAATTTTTATAAATGATTTTGGAAGGAACACCAAATCTGGTCATAATACCTTCATAAAAATCCAAGATGTTAGCTTCATTTGCTTCCTTCAAAGCAATTGAATCATTTCATTTGATGAAATAATATGTGGTTGTGATGATCCATTTATGACCCAAGCTTGAATGTGGATTTATTACTCTAATAAAATTCAATCCCCATTACATGAATGGTTGATCTACAAAGATGGGGTAGAGTGGAAGAGCTCAGCCTTTTTTTTTACCGTGAAAAGGAACACTTTTAATATTTTCACCCATGCATAATAGTCCTTAAAAATACTCAACCAATAATAGCCTTTTAATTATTTATGGTGTTTTTATTCTTGGATAAAATTGTCCTCCAATTTCGGTATCATGAAATTCATGCAAGACCTTATCAATTTGATCATCTTTGACACACCACTAAATAACTCCATTTATATATTTTCTAAGCAATATGTCATTAAAAATCACAAAGAGGATAGATTGAAGTCTAAAATACCTTATCTTAGCCTTGTCCAAACCTTTCATGCATTGACCCATTTGGATAAAGTGCACTCTACTACGAGTCTAAAGAATGGCTATACAGAGCATATGCATATTCCCTTCATCATGTTATAGCACTAAAACAATATCCTCTTCATTTTTGGGCTTTGAAACTAGATTATCACATGAATCTTTAGCTCTGGATAGCTTAGTCACTTTAATATCAACATTATATTCCATCACTATGATTATTAAGCCTTCTCTTTTCTCATTCATATCCTTGTTCAAAAGAAAATATTTCACACCAACATGTGAAACCATAAGATGGATCTTATTATTAGACACTAAATGTCTGAATTTATTCAAGCTCTTTACAACAGCTTCAAATTGCACCAGTATTGTGGACATTTTGTTTGTGCCTCCAAAGGCATACAATGTGAAATCCTTAATGAAATTAGGATTGATGAGAGTTGGGGCTTATGAAATTTCCTATTTGATAGCTTCAAATTCATCCCTTCCTTTTACAGTCCACTTCAAGATAATGTTCTACTCATTATTGACTTCAATGGCTTGAAAAGGTTAGAAAATTTTAGGATAAAACACCTAAGAAATTTGATTTCCCAAAGAAGCATTCCAACACCTTATGACTAGGTAATGGCAATGTAAGGATGACACTTACCCTTTCTAGATCAATTATTAATCCCTCATTGGAGATAATGTGACATAAGAATTTTCCTTAACGCACAAAAATATATATTTCTTAGGATTTATAGAAACCTAAATTGTCTACAACTTTCAAATACCTACTTGAGATGAAGCACAATCATTTGCATCTTTGAAAACATCGTGATGTCATATAGGAAAATAAGGAAATTTTATTGATCGGTCCCTTAAATTCCATATCCATGTCTCATTGGAAAGTTTCTCTTGCATTGGACAAACCAAATGGAATTCTCTTATAGGCATAGGTTCCCACTTGGTGGTAAAGTTTTCTTGAATTGGTCTTCATCCTTTACCATAATTTGATTATAGCAAGAGTAACCATCTAAGAGAGAGAACCTCTCTGATCTTGCTACCATTTGTAATATTTTCTCCATAGAAAGTAGTGGGTAATGGTCCTTTAAAGATGCTCTTTTAGGTCCCTAAAATCCACACATAGTGTTATTTATCTACTTCTTTTCTCGCATTGCAACTAGATTTGCAATCCATGATGAATTTTTCATGTGGAAAATCATATTTTTGATTTAATCTAATTTTAATTAAATATTATTTCATTGTAACTACTGTAAAACATGATATTCAAGTGATTACATATAGTAATGTATAATTACTAAGCATTCAAAAATGTACCCTAAGAAACCGAGAGGAGAAAGATGACTTAGCTGATTCTGTGTAACATGGGAATGATCAATATTGTCTAAGTGATAGATCTAGCTAGGAAAATTGTAAAAATGTCTATATGAGGGTTGGAACCCTAGGAATGTACATGAAAGAAGCATCTGAAGGAGGACATGAGTGCCTCGGGATGCTAATGATTGACCTAGGTACATGTGTCTCGCTCAAATGTTCAAAACTCCGACATTTTCTCGGGTTGGAAGGTCTTCATTGTTTGCATCTCTTTATCAATTTGTTTTCAGTATTAGGTCATTGGTGGCACTTGTAACCTAAAAGCAAATGAATACCTACACATTCCCATAAACCACATCAAATCTATTAGAAAATATGTAGAATGTGGAGTCGACTAACCTCGGGGTCACCCAAAGAGTGAACTTACAATCGAGCACTACACTATATCTCATATTCCATGTAGTTCTCTCGTGTGTGTGTGTGTGTGTATTTTTATCATGCCCTAACTTTCCTTTGTGCAAGTTGCAATATTATTGTAGGATAGATATATATTTTCCTAATAAGAAAAAAATGTGTGTGATGGAATAGAATAAACTCCCCTCCGATGTAGTCAATACTGAGACACTCAATGCAACCCTTTTTCCTTTTATGAATGTGCTAGATGTATGCTTTGTAGTGTTATTCTACCTTTATGCAAGCTTAGGTTGTGATTTATAATTCTTATAGTGTTTAGCCCCTTATTTAGAATCATTATCAAAGTATATATATGATTCCCTTGCTTGAATTTTGTAATTGGCGATCTGAAAGGATTACCCAAAGTGTTAAAAAGGTGACTAGGAAGTAGAAATGACCTAAAAGAGTAAGAAGAATAAAGAGATGGACAAGAGCTCCCAGGGGACAAGAGCACCTTAGCACTTCCATCCTAACTAGGCGTTAGTGATTGAGGCCATCAAAAGGTAAATCACCAAGTTCTGATAGAATTGTAAGATGAGTAAATCCATTAAAGAGAAATAGATAAAGCAACCAAAAGGTCAAAAGTTACAAATCACTAGTTTTCTTTTTCTTATGAATCATGTATATATTAGTATAATTTAGGACCTATAAATGTACCAAAGTGCATATATTTTGTGTCTACATTTTCCACCACTTTATTTTGTTGAATGAATACTCGGTAGCATAAAGTAGATAGAAGATATGTACCTTGTAATTTGGTGAGGATATTATTCGATACTATGTCGAGTGGACACGTAACCACATGAATCGTGAATTGATTTTAATGTGAAGCATTGTAACTAGGATAAGGAGGTAGACCCTAGGTATGAATCCTATGCATAGTAGCATGTTATAGGATTTTATGCTTGTTAATGTGAGTTGTTTCTTATTTCTTATAAGGATCGAATATTTCCTTTGAAGATTTTTATGGATTGGGTTAGGAGTGATCAATTCCCAACCAAGAAAGTGTCAAACAATGGATTTAGGTGGCCTTCCACCAAGGATAAGCTTTTGGTGATCTCATGCCAAGGAGAAGAGTTTTGGGGAGAGAGGTCTATTTTTCTCTCCTTCCATGACACTTCTCAAATGATAAGTGCCACTGCAGATTGGCACATCCTAATTTAGAACTCGAATTGTAACTAAATTGTAGATGAATGACTAAATTTTGTAACTAAATCCAAGTGTCTAATACTATAGATCCATACTATAAACTGCTGGAAACTATGTTGAATTGAGAAACTATTTGAATTTTCCCCAAGGAAAAAATCACCCAGTGAAACACAAGTGCCCACCGTTCATGTCTAATATTGGGTGCTATGTCTACTTCGTGGTTCCGATCCAAGTTTGATTCTAGACTACTCAGAATCGTGTGATTTTTCCAATTCTATACTTGTTGTTATATTTTAGAGTTCTATGTTGCCCAAGGGTGATTTTTTCACCCAGTAGTTTCCTCCTCTTTTTGGGTGCATGTGACAAATGTAAGAGGAGGAAGCCCAAATGAGAGGACTTGAAACTGATATGCATATCGTAAATTGGATGCCTGTAAGGGTAGGGGATGTGCATGGTAGAAACCAAGGCATATGCAAACAATATAGGCTAGAAACAAGTGTTAGTGTAAAAGTGTTAAGATACAAAAATATAGTGTAGAAACCAACGATGAATATAAGAGGTACCAAAAAAATTATTGCATACATGGGACATTGTTCATAATGTCACAAGACAATCAGGGCTGAAGTGGCCATAAGAAAACAATGATCAAGAAATACATAAGGCATAGCCCACAAATAATGGCAAACAATATAAAAAATAAGTAATAAATAACCATGGTTGTATAGTATCCTACAAGGAAAATGATACACATGAAGCACTTGTTAGTATGTTATAAAGATAAGTAGTATGTCAAAGCATGTATATATTAGAAAAAGGTAAGTTCTTGTGACAAGTAGTAAATATTGAAATAATATGACTTGACAATCTGGAGTATGAGAGTAACAAAGGTATATGCCCCCAGGAGCCTTAGTGGAATGGTAAAGAGCAGCTTTCAAGAATCGGCATCATGTAAGAATATGTAAAATTCTTGCATTTACCTCAAGATACCATGTGAATTTACATGTGTGTATATAAAAATATAATGACATACTAAGTATCCAACTAGCATAGGAAATAAAGTGCAACTTGTAAGTAGTATTAGCTAACAAGAGGTAAACACAACAAAGATTTGTAGACATTGTATGAATGTGATGGTGTTGTGATATTTAAGATTTATAGATGAGAGGGGTCATGTTGCCCCCATAAAATGTGTGTGACATGTGGTTCATTTATAAATTGGGCCCACAACAATCAAGTATGAACCATAAAATAAGAGTGTGCCATTGGATAACAAAGTTATTGTATGTGATTGAGGTTATATGCTCGAAATATTTATTGTAAATCACAGAGCGTGAAGTGTAGTAGATAAGCTATGAGTAGATGATAGAGAAGAAATAGTGATGGAGGGGTGGGAGAAATTTTAATGCCCCTCAATTGTGTAAGTGATGGAAATCTATCGAACGATATTGAAGTGCAAGGTCCCCTTATCTAGTATCCAAGAAGGAGAAGGCATGTGACCATGGTCTAGGACCGGTGGTGTGGAGAGTAAGTATGTTAATTTGAGGGATACATACGTGGTAAGGGAGGTGGAGAGAACCTATATAAATGGGATGCTCAAATATGGGACTTAGGCCAAAGGGGTGGACTAATGGACCGGTGAGGATGACAGTTCATAATGTAGGTCGTGTATGGATGGGAGGGATAGGTGCGAGAGATAAAATTAGACTTGAGGTGGATGGGGAATAGATTCCATTAATAGGTCTGAAATAGAGGGACAATGGGCCAAGGTAATGGCGTGCATGGTGGAATACCTTGAATGGTGACAACTTGCTTGTTATGAATGAACTTAAGGCATAAATGGAGCATGGAAGGGATAGCTTGGGAATCCCGAAGCCAAATGATACCTAAGATGATGGAATGGTAATTTATTTGATATGTAATAAGGAATGGTGTTAGTATGGTAAGGGACCCAATAGTAATGGAAAGGATGACATGTCCATAATAATTGGGGACTAGAAATGTAATTTAGAGATTGGAAATTTGATATCCAGTAAGAGTTCCATAGAGCATGCATTGGAAAGGCACAAGGGATGGACCATAATATTATTGACTTGATGAGCACCAATAGAAGCATCAATATAAATTGAATCGAAGAAAATGTAGCATGGTAGTCATGATCCGAGAATGTAATAATTGGCAATGGTGTATCAGTAGTAGCAATAAGAAAATCAAGTGGTGCCAATGAGGGAGGAGGCACCATTGCATGATATGTGTGATTGGCAGAGGAATTAGTAGTTGGATTTTCATGATTAGGTAATCATGCATTGAAGAATTTAAGTTTTTATCATCATTGACTGATTTATAAGTAGATGGATCTCAAAGATGATAGACCGATCGTATTATTATCGATAAGATATTGAATGAGATGTTTGAGCTTAAAACAATGATCAATAGAATTCCCATTGCATTGGTGATAATCATAGTGTGCATTTTCATCATAATTACGTCCATGTGGTCGAGAAGGATCTAGATTGAGTGGTGGAGGGAGAGTAATCATATTACTTTCAATGAGTTACAAGTGATAGGAATGAAGGTGTGTAAGGCGGCTTACTAAAAATTCACCTCATGGATTGCAATTGAAGCTTGGATGGTGTAGAAACAATGTTGATAGTAACTTTAGAGTCGATAGGTAGTGGATGGTTTGAATGTGGATTTGGCTTGAAACTTGTTAGAAGATGAAGTGGAAGAAGTATCATAATACTTCAATTTTCCCATAGATAGCAATTTTCTTTTGTACAATTTGAGCATGTGACATAATTGATCAAAAGAAGGAGATTTTTGAAAATGAAACACTCTTGGAGTTGAGGAAAAAGGATTTGAATGAATATATCTTACAATTCTGAATTATCTCGAACATTGGTCATTTTGAAAGGTTATTCTTATACCGTAAGACATAGTCTGTAAGATGTTCATTAGATCCTTGTTTGATTTTAGTTAGTTTTGTATAAGATATCTTAGTGTTGATATTCATAAAAAATGAGAAAGGAATGCATCAGCTAAATATGTAAAATATGTTACCGAATGGATAGGTAGATCATAGAACCATCACATAACATAATCATGTAAGCTTTAAGGAAACAATTTTGCTAATAGTGTAAGGTCATCAACATAGTCAAGACATGCAACGTGAAAGGAACGAAGGTGTTCCTGAGGGTCACCATGGCCATTGAAGATAGGAAGATTAGGTGTGATGAAGTTAGGAGGAAATGGATAAGAGGAGATGGTGGGTGCAAAAGGGATATGAAGGAGGAGTGAAGAATCTAGAGATGGAGAGGAGGATGAAGAGGTTTGTTGTAGTTGGAAAATTTGGGTTTGCGAATCATGCTACAATGAGGTGATTTCATGAGTTCCTAAAGACAAGATGTGTCATGTGTGAGAAGTAATGGGGAGGGTAAAGTTAGTTGTTGGGGTAGGCATAAAATCTGGGATAGTAGATGTAAGTGGAAGAGTGGTTACGGAAGAAGGTGGAAGTGTCACAATAAAAACATAAGTATTATTAGAGACCGTAGGGTTCAACTCGACTAACTATTTGGCCTCATCATGAGTAGTGAATAATAAGAGATATAGATCTTGATGGTTTTCAAAGCAGATGATCTTGGAGATCATGAAGATCATTGTAAATAAAGGGGACATAAGTCTCATCCATGGAAGAAGATCAAAAGAATGTTTGGGGGAAGTTTGGTTTACCAAATGATTTAATGTACTTTGAATTAAATATTATTTCAGAGTAACTATTGTAAAAATCATATTCAAGTGAATACATATAGTAATGTACAAGTACTAAGCATTCAAAAATGTAAAATCATTATAAAATGAGAGGAGAAAGATGACTTATCTAATTCTACAGTGCAACCTAGGATATATCGAGACTATTTGGGTGATGGATCTAGCTGAGAATAGTGTCTAAATGTTTTGATGAGGGTTCAAACCCTAGGAATTTACAAGAAAAAGTTCTCGAAGGAGGATAGTAATGTCCCAGCACTAATGACTGATGTAGGTGCCTATTTTTTGAGTCAAATGCTCGAACCTAGTCTTTTTCTAGGTTAGAATGTCTTTCATCATCAGTCTCTCTTTATCGCTCTGGGTTCATTGTTAGGTCACCAGTCACACACTGCAACCTTTAAAACAAATGAATACCTACACATGCCTAAAACCACATCAAATATAATAAAAAATATGCATAATGTAGATTTATCCACCCATGTAGCCCCCAAAGAGTGAACTTATGACCGATTGGTGCATTGCATCTCTTACTCCATGTAGTTCTTTGTGTGTGTGTGTGTGTGTATCCATGTCATGTGCCCTAGGTCACCCTTGTGAAAGTTGCACAATGATAGTAGGCTAGATCTAGATTGTCCCAAATATGCAAAAATATGTGTGATGGAATAGAATAAACTCCCCTCCTATGTAGTTTATGCATACCAATGTATCCCTCATCCTTGTATGAATGTGCTATATGTATGCTTTGTAGTTTTATTATGCCTTTGTGGCAAGATTAGTTAGTGATAGATAATTCTTATAGTGATTTCCCCATTATTTAGAAGAAGTAATTAAGTATATATGATTCCCTTATTTAAATTTCCTAATTAACAACCATGCAAGTCCTACCCAAAGTGTAAAAATGTGACCAAGAATTGAAAGGACCCAAAAGATTAATAAGAATAAAGAGAGGGACAGGGCACCCAGAGGGACAAGAGTGCATGGGCACTTCCATCCTAACTTAGAACTAGTGTATGAGGCTATCAAAAGGTAAATCACCAAGTTCCGACAAAACTATAAGATGTATAAAGCTAGAGAGTGAAAGAGATAAAGAAACCAAAATATCAAAGGGAGTTTTCAAATCACTAGTTTTCTTGCTTAGGAACCATGTACATTAGTTTGTTTTAGGACCTAGAAATGTACCCAAGTGCATAGATTTTGTGTCTACTCTCTTTCCTTAATTATATTGTTTAATTCCTTTTTCATGAGAGGTTCAATCTACAGATTGAAGGGCCTCTATTTATTCCTAATGGATTTGGCCATCGATCTAATTCAATGGTGTGTTGTGCCAAATTAGGATCAAAACCCCTAAGTTCTTCATAAATCCATGCAAAAACATAAAAAAATTCTTGATAAAGGTCTATAAAATCATGTTTCTATTGTGGAGTACATACCTTTTCAATCTTAAGAAACCTATATTTTCCAACCGAGATGGATTTATAATCCTCACCTTTTACCGTCATGTTTGCCTTCTCTTTTCTGATTTGATCATCGAATTGAAAATGGACTCCAAAGTTACTAGTAATTTGGGAAAAAAATTTGATCTGAGCTAGATGATTTGGTCCCCATATTTTTGTTTTATATTTCCTTGATTAATTGATGAAAACTCAAACTTCTTTTTTTGTTGAAATTGATTATCTGTTGATCACTCTAAAACACTTGCCAATTTGTGTCATTTCTCTGGTACAATGGGTCTCACCACTAGTTTTATATGTCACTACACTTACCCGTCCTTCTTGATATCTTTATAAATTCAATCTCTACTCCTACCATGGCTAGCCTATACATGGATTCTTTTTTTCTTTCCTTAGGAAACATGGATGTTGAAATTTTTCAAATCTTCTAGGATATCCCATACTCTATGTGTGTTGGATCTTAGCAAGTAATTCTTAGTTGCATTCAAACCTCTTGCTTGGTTTAATATCATCTCACTACCCTCAAAAGTCCACAATTGCATGATATTTCTTTTCCTCACCCATTACAGGCCATGAATGAGGGTTTCATACTATGTTTAGTTATTAAAAGACTGAACTAAAATATGAAAGTAGAGTAATAATTCACAATTGAAGGGGATACAATTAATACACCTCCTCTTTCACCTTATCTACTCCTTGATCCATCGTAGAAAATGTTATAAATGCCATAGTCTTACGGATTTCTTGATTTTAAAAATTAGACACAAGTGATTCCTCTTCATGTAGAAAATACATGTCGAAGACATCTTCTTCAATCTATTTGAGTGGGTCAAAACCATGGCAATCCATTCCTGCTTTCATCAAGTAGCGAATCTTGAATTCCTTTAACATGATTATAGTTTTTTAATGCTCAAGTGATCTTCTTGATCAATATGGTGCAATTTTCATTGATAGGGTTGGGCACACAAGGCTCTATATGATATGTCTAAATAGCTTCAGACCTTATGGTAACCTTAGCACCATATCTTATCCTGAAAATCATGTGAGACCAATCCGCAGATAGGTACCCACCAATCTTGGTATTAAAATCCCATGAGTGGCGTAAGCCAAAGAAAGGAGAAGGTAAATGATGAATACATCATGTAGAATTGACAAATTAGGACATGCATGCAATGTGAGTCTCAAACCCTTGACTACTCTAATGGTTCCCACCTCGATTCCATCTAATTCCCGCACTCTTGTAGAGAGTGACTCATATTCAAGACCAAGTTGGTTTGCTATTTGTTTGGGAATCACTGAAATTCTTTCCTAAGTTAATAATTAAGTTTTGTATTATATTATTTCTTATGATGAGAGATACATAAAGGGTGGTGGATTTATATGTTTACCTAATTGGTCATCCTTTGCTCAAATTTTTTTATGAGCATCACTTTTATCTTCTCTTCGGGTGTTTCATGCGGCATGAAAAGTGTTAGCCATTGTCTATTAGTGTTGTCATTTATGAAACATCCATTGACCAAAAATGGTTTCATGGTGTTGTATGAGTCTCCATGAGGTGTCATTCAGTGTCAAATATGAAGGTTGATTGGTAGTGTCCATGTTTGGTGAGTTCTATGAGGTCTTGGTGCATGGTCTAGTGAGCTAAGTCATATTTTAAGATATCTTGAGTGGGTTTAATGTTTTCATGAGGTCAAACATGGTTGGTATGATGTTTCATGGGTGTCTATGAGTCTACATGAGGTCAAAATTTCATTACATGAGATGTATGTGTTGAGTAAGTTCATTCCAGCCTATTCCTAGCCTCGAACATGTAGAATGAAGTGGAGGTATGAGATTTGGATCTGATCAGTTTTTAGATCATTTTAATATCATGGTAATAATGTACATGAAGTGTATGGTGAGTTTCAGGTCATTTGTTAAAGGTTTAGTGTATTTTGAGGTCCTTGGGAAGCAAGAAGATGAGAACAAGCAAGATAGCACGTAAGTCTTAATGGTTGGAGATTTTGAGAGATATTTTGATATATGGTTAGTATGGTAAGTTATAAGATTTTTCATGACTCTTCATGCTAAGTTTCAAGTAATTCTAAAGAAGGAATTACAAGATGTATATCGTTTTTACAAAACAAGGTTTTCAGAGTGAAGATTTGAAGCAAAAATAGACCTTCTCGATGTTGGTAGTGACTTGTGATTTTAATGGTGACATAATTTCTTTTTCATATCTTCTTAGTTAATTTATGTATGTTTCAAAAAAATAATGATGTGGATTGATAGTCACATTTTTATGAATGATCATTTAGAATATAAGTTGCCTTGAAACCCTAACTAAAAGAAACTTGGAGGAAATTTCTTGTACCATCCAAGTTTTGATTGGTTTTTCAAAATTTATTATTTTATTTTATAGAGGACTCTTAAATCTTTCCATAAAGGTAAGATAGTTTTTGTGACTATATGTGGGCCCCACCTAAAAATGCTTGTTTATGAATATAGTTATTTTAAGTCCATATTTTCCAAAGGAGTTGCAAAATAAATTGACATTGTTTTATCCCTAGATTTTATATTGATTTCCATGATGGTTTCAGATTATGTTTATTCTTCTAAATGGTAAAGTGTTCCCTATTTATGAAGACTAGTTTTTGGGTAGTTTGGAGCAGTCTATGGTAAAATTAGAATTACAACAGCTTACATGTAGACTTAGGACTCCATTCAAGTTGTGTTGTGATCCTAGTTTAGATATATTTCCAATGGTATATAAAACTTTTATTTTTTATATGGTATGAAGAAGTTATGACTTGTTCTTTGAGGGTCAAATCTGGAGGATGTTTGGTTTGGTAGGGTTTGAATTGGCTTCATGAGGTCAATTGATATTTCTAGGTTCCTCATGATTGTTGAAATTTGATGAGTTCTTAGAAAACATATATAAGGGTTTTCCATTATTTTATTAATCTTGGAAATTATCTTTGAGGTGAGGGATCATGTTGAACTCAAGCTCGAGTTCTTGAGTCCTAGAGGCTAAAGAAGTAGTTTTCAGATATTGGTCTTAGTTAAAGGTATTCCACTTTGATTTGGAAGGAAATATAATACATTTTGAAAATATGATTCATAAAAAAATTTAGTGATATAATTTTTTTCTCTTGGTTATGATTTTTAATGGGTCATCCAGCTTCAATTTGTAGAGGAAGAAGGTTTTTCGGTTTTAAGATAGGATTGTTTAGGTTGAAAAGAATGAGGTGAATGAGGAAAGAGATGGATAAGTTCATGCTTTCTATCAGTTATAGAGTTAATATGGATTAATTTTTTCATATTTGAGATATTTTTAGGTCTTTTAAGTTACATCAAGGGTGTAAACTATTTGAGTATGTAAAATTGATTTACTGGGCACTAATTTGATGAAGAGGAAAGTAGGTGTGGTTTCACACATAGATGTTTCAATATCTCTATAATTCATGGATATTATCTACAGGTCCTTCAGATTCCATTGAGTTGGTACATTCCATTGTTTAGTTGTTCTTGGGTGGTCTTCAGGCCCAAAGGTGAAGACATAGTGCTTGAAATTGTTGTTTGTTGAATTTTATGATCTTTTTGAGTTGTGTTATAAATTATTAGATTAGTGCAAGAAAATTTATGACCATATATGATATTTATATGCCATATTACACGTGTGATGAATTTCAGATCTTTAATAATCATGGTTTTTGTATTTATGGTTTTATCTCATCCATGTGATGGGGTTTTTTAAGCTTTTTTGTATTAGTTTGGTATTTTAGGGCATGGACCGACTTCTATGGGTCCATTATGATTGTTTTAATGATTATATTGGTATTTTTAAGATGAATTTAATGAACCAAATGTTAAATACTAACCTCTTTTGTGTTTATGAAATGAAATGCATATAAAAGTGAGTTTAGAGTTCATATTTGAACTAGTCTTGTGAGAGGGAAAAATGTGGCCTAAGGGAGAAAGTATAACAAGTATGAATTCATTAGTAGAGATATGAATAATTTTTTACAGGTTGAGTAATTATTGATATCATGTGTGCAATTTTTGAAGCTAAGACAACTCTAAGAAGAAGAAGATAGAGTGAGTTGAAGTAATGAGGGTTTGAAGGTGAATGTGTTAGCTAAAATTGTGATCTCCATCAGTTTTGGTAGATAAATAAATAAAATATCATCATCTACGAGGGGGTTTAGTCTATTCTTGATCATATCAAGGGTTGTATCCTCCTTATGAAGTGGGTTCTTCACTAAATTAGGGGTTGGTGCTCCTTATAGGGTTGGTTCTCCTTGTGAAGTTGGTACTTCACTAAATCACTTTGATTTGTGTAATATAAGAAGAATTTCAGTTTTTTTCTTCCCTTGAGGGTTTCCCACTTATATATGGTGCTCGTGTGTCTTCTTCTTTGTTTCCTGGTGTTGTGACTTCTTAATACACACATAATGTGCTCATATGGTTATGGATGTTAAAGAGATGAATGAAATGATGAATTTATGTAATGGTAAATGATTTGAAAGTTTTGTATGACCAATTCAGCCCCCTCACCCATTTTTATTCTAATAATTAGTATTAGATTAGGTCCTTGTGAAGTAATTTTATTCACTTGAAGGAGACCCTTTAAAGTGTAAGCAATGGGTAAATCTTCAGAGATTGAGGCTATATTAAGAATTAAGTATGAGGTTTTAAGTTAATGATTCATATCTTACAATATCATATCAAGTGTATGGAGATAGAGCATGGTCAATCCATCAAGGGTTTCAAATTATAAGTTGATAAATGGACTAAAAACCTAAGGGATAAAACGGAAACTTGTTCTACATATGAAGAAAGGTTGAAATCACTAGAATTTGATTTAGAATATGCATCTAACAAGTTGAAAAGTTATGGGAAGATATAGAAGAGTTAAAAACTCTTGAGGGGATCTTGGAGAGCCAAAGAGTGGATAGTGACAAAACAGTCTAGGGTTCAAAGGAGAACATGTGAAGAATGATGGTGAAGCTTAGTCCAAGCTCTCAAGAAATAAAGAAGGAGATAAATAAGACTGATGTGCAAAGGTATAAATCTATTACGAAACCTAATGTAATAAGGTATGTTGTTATTTTTAATGAATATTTTTATGTTTTTCATGATTTTGGTCATAGTGTTAGATATTGAAAAGAATACTCTCTAGGAAACTTGAAAGTGTCTTAAAAGGTGAATGTTATTCATGTTGTGAGTTTGGGAACAAGGCCAAGGATTGTGGTTGGAATCTTAGAAGTTATGAGCTTAGAAGTTGGAAGAATTTTGTGTGTCCTAAGTGTCACAAAAATTACACATTACTAGATCTTGTCCTTAAGATGGAACACCAAGATTTATTAGCAGAGGTTTCAATCATCCAATGCAAAGTTTTCAAGAGGAAATTCAGCTCAATGAATGAGTCCAAGATCGCCATGTCGGATCCCAAGGATAAGAAGGATTTTAATCAAACCACAGAGATCAAGTGTAATGAGTATTAGTATAATATGTAGATTCTCGAATCCTAGTCCAATGATATTTTTCAAACAAGAGTCTAAATCAGATCTATGAAGCATGTTTTCTCTAGTCTAAGAAGATCATATGTCTTAATGGTTTAGTGCATGAGAAGTTGAAGAAGCTAGGTGTGTGGGACACTTCAAGAGTGATAAGGTATGGGATATTATATCTTCATATGTTTTAAATTTAAGTTTCTTGTAAGGTGTCTGATTTTGTAAGAGTGTTATTCATCATTGTCCTTAAGGTTTTCTTGTCTTATTTAAGGTGTTTTTAAGATTTGGGTCTAAGTGTTTCTAGGTGAGAAATTACAATGTCTTGGTGTAAAATCCTGCCAAAGTTGAGATTCCATAAGTAAAAATTCTCTCGTCATGTTGTTGCAGTGTGATGGCCTAAAGTTATTTCTATAAATGATCAGGCAATGTCTCAAATGTGTCAAAACTATACATAGTATTTTGAAATATTTGGAAGCCTATATGTCAAACATGAAAATTTTGTGTATGATTACAAGAAGTATTACTTGTGTCTTGGATTATGATGGTATTTATGTCAAATGTATATGTCAGTATTAGAATCCTCAAAGTAATGAATTATTGTGTCTATGTTGAGTCCTATATCATCAGTATGAAAACTCTTGTTTTGATCTCACAATGTCCGATATGACTGGAATTTGAGTTGTCAAAGTTGGACAAGAGTTAGGTCGAAGCATTTTGTGTTTAAGACCATGTTGAATCATGATTGAATCCCTACTTTAAATAGTTCTCGTTTCATATTTTTAAGTCTTGTGAAGTTATATGTCATGTCTTAGTCTTGTATTCATGACAATGTACTTAATGGAAGAAGTTAAGGTTTATATCATGAGATCAAGGTATTAAGAAGCATAGAAGTTTGTGTCTAATCATGATCATAAATGTTAATCCTAGAAAGTGTATGAGTTTGATGAAAATTTGAGAAATGTATTATGAGATAGTTTTCTCCTTAGAAGCTTTTTGTAAATTACGCTTGGTCTCAAAGTTGTTCGTAAAGATTCTTAGTTGTCTAAGATAACGTCAATATCCTATTCGACATAAGTAGGTCAAAATTTTCTAAAATCAAGAGATGGTTATGTACATGTTTAGAGAAGGCTTTATAATTTTAAAATTAAGGGTTTGTATCATTTTATATGGTCAAGATGATTGGAGTTATCATGAATGTCACTTATAGCATGTATATCAGGTCTTGTGTTGTCATCTCATACTTTGAGTGGAGTTCAATGGTTTTTGTCAACCTTAGTATGTCTAAATCTGGGTTACACAAGATGAAAATTTATCATAGTAATTAGATGGTGATGTGTAAGGCCTTGTTATGACTGTGATAGACCTATTTGTGTCCTTTATTTTTTAAGAACTATGTCTTTCTCAATCTATCAATCTTTGTTTAAGGTAAGTAAAGTGCAATCTCCATACAAGGTGGTATTAGAAATGAAGTTTAAAGAGATAATAAATATTTTCATGCTCAACAATAGGTATTGGGTCCCAAGATTCTTGTTTCATAATCAAGTCTTGTTGTAGGGTGTGTGAAGTTCAAAAAAACGTGCCTTTCAAATTTCTTAAGTACTATTTCAAGCCAATAAATAGATAACTTTAGGTTTGTGATAATGACTTATACAGTTTGAAGATTTGCAAAAAGTTGTCGATAAAGATGTGACATAAATATAAAATTCATGAAGATGATGTGTTTATGTAGTATGTGATAAGATCTTGTGCATGCACTTTGACAATGTAAAAATGGAAAAGGTTGAAGGTTTGGCAAAGTATGTGTGATAAGATAAAAAATGTAGGAGGTATGAAGCAAGATACATGATGAATGATTAATGATCATGGTATGGCATATCTAATGAAATTCAAGTTAATGATTTTATACAGAGCATCAAGTTGGTAATCGTGTGAAGTAATCAGACTATGATAATTATGTTAAGGTATACCTTTCTTCACTATAATAGAGGTATGTTGAACTTACTAAGCTAATTCCTTGAATAAAATATAAGGGTTATAGGTTTTAGAATGGATGCCTAGAGTTTTGTAATTCAAAGGGTGTTCTTTGTTCTAAGTCATTAGATTTCAAGTCTAAGTTGAAAATGTTTCAAGTAACTATGGATAATAAAAGAGGGAAAAGATACATGATATGAGCCACAATGTGAACCTACAGGTCCATGAAAGGGGACCTAGAAAAGGTGAACCATCAAGAGGGCATAATGGAGTATCAAAATTTTTATTCATATCTCTTAAATCCTTTAAACATTAAATCCATTACAAACAATGGTTAACAAGGACAAAAGAAGATGTTGTATGAGTTTGTGCAAGTACAAACAATGTGCTATAGGATGTTATGATGAGCTACAAGGTCCTGTGATAGTCATTGAAGGGTAGATAATGATCGTGACAAAGTGTTTCTTGTCTAAGTAGTAATGTCTAAGTTTAAGAGTTATGTTTGTTGGTCATTGACTCATAAGAAAGAGATTTGAAGTGTGAAAAGTGCTTTACGGTCTATGCACCTATTGATGCGAGGACTTATTGATCAATAGAAGATGAAGATATGAATAATTAGGTTAATGCATCTTGTTTGACCCTAAATGATTGTGAAAGGACATTTTATATAGCTGTAAGGTGTGGAAGTTGAAATATGAGGTTTTTGTCTCTTGTATATAACTGTATATGAATAAGCTTTGTACCATGAGAAGCCAAGATACAGTGTCTGAAAATATCCTTAAAGATAGCGAGAGGCTTATTAGGCTCTTAATCAAGTGAAAAAATGACTAGAAAGCTTGTAGTGCAAGATTCATGAAGGATTATGTAGACACCCAAAATTAGGTCGCAACCCTCTAAGCACCTTTCAATTATATACCCCCTTACCATGACCCCTTCCACACATTTTTATTAATCTAATTATCAATATTAGGTTAATTACCACCTCACCTCTCCACCTTACCTTAGACCCATTCCAAGGCCATTTAACACCTAAGGCTAAGTCATCACTCCCCTTAACCACCTAAGACTGAGTCATCACTTCCCCTAACTAATTGAGACTCTTTCTAAACCTAATATTTATTTCCAACTACCTCTCCCATCAATTTCCCACATGTTTAAACAAGAATCAAGACTCCTAACCCAATTCCATTCTTGACCCATGCCAAAAAGGGAAGAAATAGGCTATTTTGAGCAAATTTGACTATTTCTCCCTAACCGATGTCGAGCTATTCCTCGATCAGCACCAAATCAAAGAACCACCATCTGGTTCCTTTAAATAAAATTTTTAAAATCTTTTCTTGGGTTTTCCTTTTGGTTGAATTATTTGATCTTGTACCTTGATCATTCAATCAACTATCCAAGGATCAATTTAGCTTTTGAGCATCTACATCCTTCACTAGCGACCAACCTATAACTCCACAACCTCAAACCACTCACATGGAGAAGCACTCAGTGGTTTGTTTCCGTGGAACTAGATATTGATATATCGCTCCTATAAGCACCCACCAACCAACACCATTTCTAATCTCCGATCTTGAGATAATTATCTTAACCAGGTTGTTAATTCTTAACTTTGGTCTTAGATCTCTTATTGTCTTCTTTTGTCTGTTAACCGCCTTCTCACTCGAATACCATCCATCACCCGTTTACCTAATACCCTACCAACATAAACCTCCCATTTTACCCCTGTTGTACCTTCACCTAAATCCCTATACCCTATCCAAGATCTCCAAATCCCCTTTTCAATCACAAAGAGCCCAAAACAACCTCCTTTCTTGCCTTGGCACCTAATTTCCCCTACATGACCGGTTTAGCCAACCAATCATGGCTATAACAAGTTCTCGGAGTTAATTTCCTAACTAGAATCAATCTCTATGTGTGGTATTTTCTCCAAGACTGGAAATCTCATTCACCCACCCAAAACTCCTCAAAACCTCCCATAACTTCACCCAGGCCTCCATACTACCCCCTGCCTCACCAAGACCTTAATACCCACCACCCTATTTAAATTTAATCTTGTATTAACTATTTAGATTATATTTAAATTACTATTTTTGTGTGAGATACCCAAATTATACAACTATAGTATGAATTGTTCTTTTATGTTATTTATTAGCATTAATTTGTTTTAAAATGTGGATTGATAGCCTTCTAGGAAGCACCTCACTTCCTGGATCTAGCTCTCGCTAAGCAATCCACCAACCGATGTTTTTAATTCTATCTTCTCGTCTTTATTTTCTTCTCGTAGGCCTTCCTAGACAAAAAGGAATGATCCCAATCTACACAAAGATTCAATGGTGCACAACCTCTTCACAACCTCCACATATTCCTCACATACCTTACCTTTACCTTTTAAATTATTTTTTCATATGGTACTCTTATTGGTGAAACATTATGGCATGCCTGGTGTGACCCTCATCATTTTTGGGTTTGTTATACTCATTTAGAATTGCATTTCTAGTTGTTTTCTTTCTAAAATCTTCACTAAATCTCTCTTTGTTAACATTCTTTCTTCCATTTTCTCTAAAATTCACACTTCATTTTGTGTAAATTAAAATAAATAATTATTTCTTCTTTCTTTCTTGCATTAGTGAAATTCATAAGCTATTCCTATTCTTTATTAATTTCATCCAATCTTAATATTTTGATTTGGGTTTAAAATTATTGCATTGCATCCAGTGTATTATTTCATTTAGCTCTAATAGTCTAATTAGTAATCAAATATAATGGATGCCATGACTAGTTGATGATTGGGTAATTAAGCATAGTCCACTTTTGCACAAACATTTTTCCAAATCACTCAAACAAAAAACACATTTCTTAAATATTCCCGAATCCTGGAAGAATATATCAAGGATTTAAACACTAGTTGATAGTGGACCCAGATCGGTATTCTTGCCATATTTTCATATCGAGCTTGGACCTCACGCACTAAAAGTTATATGATGGAAGCCCCTACCAAAACATTCCTGAAAACCATGCATAGTAGGCTTCTAGGCACCTTATATCCACTCCCTTCTATATATTCACAATCATTCCTAAATATTAAGCCATCAAAACACTAAAATTTTATTACTCGGATAACGTGTTTGTTAGATTTTTCTTGTTTAATTTGTGACTTTCTTTCTTGTCTTTTTCTATTTGAGGTGTGAGTGTTGATGCAAAATTACAGCTCCTCCCAAATGGCCCGATTTTGAGTGGGGTATCTCGTGTAATCTACATAACATGGGACCATCTCTCAAGATGTGAAACTTGCAAATTGAGATGGTCCTCCGAGAGAAGGCCGATTCCTCTACCTAATCCTAATGCTAAACTACTCCTAATGCATAAAATATGCCTAACTACACCTATCCTAACAATGTCAAGGAGACAAGGAGAGAGAAAGTGCATGAAATGGGAAATCCTACACTAACGAGGTGATAGCACCAAGAAAAGGGGTGAGATACTCTGATGAGGGAGGAAGAAGAGAAAAATAGAGTTGGGAGAGGTCAGAATAGTAGTGACACAAACCCAAACTCCATCTTCCATCTGCACTCCATGAAACACAACATCTTACACCTGCAAGTGTGAAATACATGCACAGAAAACAAATCCAAAATGGAGAGGCACAAGTAAATGAAAAACATGAATTTATTGCTCTATAAGGTGCACAAACCATTACATTAATGCTTAGAGGCATAAATACACTTTCCGTTTGTTGGAAAAGGCTTACAACTCAAATGGAGTCAAGGGAAAATTTTGCAAGAGTTTCCCCAACTCCCAAAATGTCTCCCTTAAAAATGAGGCAAATTTTACAATATATAAGCAATGTCTCACCAAACCTCATTAAAGAGGTATGGGAACCCATAAAAATTTACTTCCCGAGGGTACTTCTATCAAATGAAGACATGGGTGCCATACTACATTAAAATCTAATTGTTGAGTTGTTGGGACTCATGAGCCGCCCAACCATGTGACCCATCCATCCCGGTTATATCATCCAATTTGGGCATCGTGAAAATGAGAGGGTGTGACGGGCATCAAAACTGACCATATGCATAAAAATGTGACTTAACCAACCCCTAGGCATCCAAACCCAGTCATCAAACCCTAGGGCATCCAACCCCCATGACCCATCCAACCTAGTCATACCATCTAATTTGGGCATTGTGCAAGTGTGACTAGTGTGATGGGCATAATAAATTGATCCTACATGTCAAAAAATGTGACCTGACCAACCCCTGGGCATCCAACCCCCACTTTCCAACCTATCTAACCAACCTCGGGAGGCCAAGTTCTAAAGCTGATAACTTGAGCTCCCGAATGAGTTTTAGGGTGATATGCTATATGATTTCACATGAAAACAACCCATTAAATCCAATGGAGGTAGTTTCAAGATAAAATTTTGAATTTATCATCTCAAAAAGGATCCTTCCTTCTAGGTATTATTGGTTACACACCGAAGAATGAACTACCTTGGGAAGTGTATGATGCTTCAAGATGTCTCATCTTTTCCACCATGTAGGGCATGTAAAATTACATCCGTAGGAACCTTGTTGGACATATAATTTTTGACATGGCTATCGAATCTTCCACCGAATCTCAAGTCATCTTTTGCATTGTAAACTCCTTTAGGCTCAAAGCCTACTTCGATGGATGGCCCTAAGACATCTAAAACTTCCCTTAATCATCTAAAACTTCCCTGAATCACTTGTAATGATTCCCAAACTTGAAAACTCAGTTGTATCATTCCATGTTTCTCCATGAATCATTGTCCAATTCTCAAACCCATCCTCCCAAGTTGTCTATTTTACTAGGGGTAAAAATAGATATGAATGAGTTTCACACTTCATCACTTTTCTTTCTTTTTCACACTCAATTATCACAACCAATTAATTTTGGTTCTCTAAGTGTGTTAGATTAGATTTTCTATACACAACCTCTTTCTTGGATTCTTTTGACCAAATCTAACTCATAAATTTCAAATTTCTTCATTTTCACAACTGAACGTATCGGTTACCTTCCTATTGGCATCAATTTAGAAATTGATATCAATCCTTTCATCTAAATGGAACCGGTTCAATGATTGGTATAAATCTCTTTGTTTTTGAATTTATGTCAAAAAACGTGACCTATTTTCACCTACTAAACTCTTTCAAAAATTTATTTTTGAGTTTTAGAACTTTTACAGGACCCAGTACTGTTTCCATTCTTTTATGGTTTGGACTCACCAACAAGTGTGAGATCTTTCTTTCCATGTGATTTTTGTAACTTTTCCTCTATCCCTTCACTACCTTCCATTTTTTCTCCAATGGATCTTAATTATTTTGTGACCATACCTAAAGGTGATGAGGAATTCACTATAAACCTTGATCATAAAACCAAGGCCTTGCTGATTACCTTTCTACTTCTTCCACCCGTGACTCACTAGGTCAACCTCTTTATGGAATGCCCACTTCCATGCCGGCCATTTCTACCATATTATCCATATCAAGGAATGCTAATGTGGCCACCCAAAAAACTCTAGCATTTCCTACACCCATTTTGCTAGCACCTACTTCTCACCTAACATATGCATCCTTGACATCTTCTCTCCCATTGACATTTACAGACCCATATCCACTACCCCTATCATATCATCATCATTATCTTATGTACCTATTCCTACACAACCCCCAGTTGTGTTTACCTCTTCTACTCCATTTCAGAATTTGGTGGTCTCTATTCCCCAAACTCTTCCACCCATATCCATGAGGATCTTTCCACAAGCTCCTCCCACTTCCATCTTACCTCCAACATATCCCATCACCTCAATGTCATATTCAAGGTATATGCCATACTTTTCTACTACTTCCTACATACCTACATCTCAATTCACATACTTGACACCAACACATACTTGTATGCCTTTTATGACCCATTCACCTTATCAAGCCCCTTATACATTACAATCAAACCCCACATAGATCTCATTAAAATGATGATGGATAAAATGAAAATGCTTGAGGCCTCAATTTCTATGTCTCATAACATCTTAACATATGGTGATACTTGTAATGAACCCATCCATCTTTCTATATGTATTCATAAATATTGAGCGTAATGGGAGCTACATAAATTCAACTTCTTCAATAGTAAGGAGGACCCACAACAACACTTGAGTTCATTTAGGCATGCTTGTTACCTAATAGGTGATGATGATTCCTTACTCCTTCATACGTTTCCCATGTCCCTATCAGGACCCGCCTTAGATTGGTATAGTGCTTTTCCCAAATTCTTGATCTTTTCCTTTAATAAATTGGCGTAGACCTTTCTCGATCAATTTTCAATAAACATCTCTAAAAAGGTCTCTATGACATATTTATATTCTATTCATCAATATGACGATGGGTCTATTGTTGATTTCATTGCGCAGTGGTGAGGCTTAATCAATCATCTTTCCTTCACTCTACCACAAAGTGAGCTCATTAATTTGTTTACCAGGGCATGTTTGAAACATTTCCCCAACTCTTCAAGTTCAAATGTTTCATATGTTTGACAAGGATTTTACCATGGCACAAAATATTGAGATCCGTGCCCTTGAAGAAGACAAACTAAAACTTCATAAGAAAACACTTCCTTCAAATCAAATGAGTCCTCTTCCAAATCACCAAATAACCATCCCAAGACAAAAGGATCCGCTAACATGGTAGTTCTAAAATCTAGTCATTCTCATCTAGCCAATCTATCTAAACCTCCTTTACACGCAATCTCTCGCTAATGTAAAACTTTTAATATCGATATGAACAAAATAATTACACTCCCATCGGGGAGCCTTATTCTTCCGTATTGGAAAATTTGTTGAAGGATGGAGCCATCACTCTTCCTCCCATCAAACCACATACTAGTTTTGATCCTTATCACCCCACACCGGCTTGGTATAAAGAAAATCACTTCTGTAATTACCACTTTGCATAAGAGTACATAGTGACAAAAATTGCAAAACCTTTAAAAACATTGTGCGAAGCAATGTTAAATTTTTTTGATCTTGTCCTCGATAACCATAACACACCCGCCAATGCAAACTTGGAAATTTTCAGAAATTTTTTTCCTAACCATGCCCCTTCATCAACTAATACTAGAAAGACATCTAAAGAAGAAAATAATGAACATGTGGTCCATGCATTCTTCAATACAACATTTGATCCTTCTATCTAGTCTCCTCCTATAGCATCTATTGAGGAAATCTTCATATGAACTCCTCTACCCATAGAGAATCCCACCTCACTTGTTACTTTACCCATAGAGAAACCCACATTACCTGCTTCATTACCCATGTAGGAGCCTGCCTCACCTATTTCTCAACCCATAGAGGAACCCACCTTACTTGTTCCTTTATCCATTAAGGAACCCAACTTACCTATGTTCTTCTACCTATAGAGGAACCCACCTTATCATCCTCTCTACCCATAGAGGAGTCTACATCACCCAATTTTCCTTCTCCTCAACCCATAAAGGAGCCAATTATATCTACTCTTCCTATTGGTGATACTTCTCTGAAGGCCTTCAAATATCCCATCACTCTCCTTACCTCACTCTTACCCACCGAGTCAAAGGCTAAGACCTTCCCTATCTCACAGCACCTCAGAGCTCTTCATGGGATTTAGCACTAATTTCTCATCCTCTTCATCTACTCTAAAACCCTTCTCTCGTTTGGTTATCGCTTGAGTACATCAATTACATACCCTCTGGGACGTCTTCGAATCCCTGTTTCCACACAAATGTAGATATCCTCCCATGATACCTCTACCATATAACCAAAGACCTTGAAATTGAATAAGGTTCTTATTGGTACCCAGATTTAATCTCCTTTAAAGGCCAAGCAACATCATGGATTTGACAAGACACTCAAAGGCAGATAGATGATTATGTATGTCATTTTGTAGTTGGGGAAGTAATCTATCTGAATTTTTAGCACTCAGGCTTTGAAGAAGTGGGTAGCACCTTAAAAGGATGTGATCTTATCCTAACTATTTTAGGTTGTGCCTCTCAACCAAGGTAAGAGAACCTATTTTGTAACCTCTGTTATTGAAGAATGCTAGTAAATCCTTCTTTTACAAAATTTTATAGAGAATACCTTGGGAAAATATGATCAACACACCAAATTTGAATCTCACAAGTTGTCACTTCTAGAATATGGAAATATTTTCAATACAAGGCAAAGGTTACTAAAGACATTAAGAAATCTTGATTGTTTTGCATATTTTTGTAAGTAGATTTTGTTCCTTTGTTGATACACAGGGAAAATAGGGGTAGTTCAGGGTGGATCAATGGTTTTTAAATGATTTTGGTGGGAGATGAAGCATGATAAAGTTGATTATACTAGATATTTGGAGGGACTTCACAATAATGAATAACTTCACAATGGAAAGCTTTAGAATAGTCAAGACGTTCCTTCAACCAGAAGGTGTGCTTCAATGGAGGCCTAGATCAACATGTTTTCACATAATCTTTGAGACTCCAACACGAAGGCTTGAATTGGAAGACTCAATTAAACACTAAAGTTTCTTATTAATCACGCCTAAGGTACACCCGAAGACTTACAGACAATCTTTATCAACAAATGACAGTGAATTGATTTTAAATTTGTTTATCTCATCCAAGATGAAGGCTCTTCTTGAAATGAAATTGTAAATACCATTAGATTTTCATAGGGACGTGATCCTGTGTGATTTCACAAAAAAAGCAAGTATAATATTGGAATGGGAATGAAAGAAACTATTTGAAACTATTTAAAATAAAGCAAACACAAAATTGCTAGAGATTAGACACAAATTATTTCCAAAATTGTTTAGATTCATTAGCAGGAAAGCTTCCAGAGTAATCTCAGTTCTTGTCAATGGCTATACATCTACAACCAACTTGACACGATAGAAAATATAACACAAAAGAAAATAACAAGTAATCTAGGCTTTGGCCTCTTTAGAAGATGACTTTGTCAAAAATTTCTCAAGAATTCATACTCCACCATTTGCAAGAGTATTCTCATTGCATTTATACATTTTTGCCCACTCAATTTTCCCCCCAAAAGAGAAGAATATTCGAGGGACCTTTGCTTGTTACCAATTTTTTCAGACATAATGACGCTTAACAAATTCAAATCCAAAATCTATCGGTGGACCAATTGTGAACTCGATCATGTTTCTTGGTCCTCGACTAATGACTAGAATGTCATGCCACAACTTTTTGGAGTTTCTTTAATCATTTTGATTCTGTCATGTGAGAAATCCCTTTTTAATCATTTTTCTGGAGCCTCTACATAGTTGGACTTGATAGGTCATCCCTTTTTCTCTCGAGGCAACACCTTTTTCACCTTTTGCGCTTATACTTTCATCATTTCATCCTTTTTCCCTCCTTTTCCTCTAAAATTTTACTCTGCAACTTCTAGATCTAGAATTTTGCATTTTTACATGAGCCTGAGAAAAATCCACTTCAAAAGTACTTCAGATTTACAAATTGAGATCCCAAATTGATTCAATTGAACTTTGCAGACCAAAATGACACAAATTTGCCAAAAATTGATGAAGAATGATGCAAAAAATACATCTCCAAACATTTAGAGCTTTAATGGTAGTAAAATCAAATGAAATGCATAGCTACCATTGATCTTGCCTTTCAAATTTTAATCTGAGCCCTCCACATGGCAAAATGTGATTGGAAACGGGCTTGGGAGCACTTTTTGACATTTTATAACTTTTGGAAAAAAGTAAAATTTTGACATTTTTCTCTACCCCTCCGCCCTTAGAAAATGGGCTTGACACGTGTCCCAATGTGGGTCCCAGAGGAACCGCAACTCGATTATGCTATTTTACCTTGTTTTTGGAAAAAGTTTTTTTCAAATTTTCCCCACAGCTCCACCCTTCGCCTTTAGCTTCTGATGTGGGTCCCAACAGACCTGCGCTTCATTTTTTCACTTTATACTTATTTTCCAAAAAGGAAAAAAGTTCCACATTTTCCCCGCGGGCTTGCACCTCCATTTTTGACTATTCAATGTTGGCATTACTTTCTGGGGCCACGCTTCAACTTACAATTTTATCCCTTTTTACAAAAGGAAAAAAACCTTAAATAACCCCAAAGCTCCATTTATCCATTTCCCTACCTGCTACATGTCTCAATGGCACATTTTGAGATGGTCCCAAATAGTAGAGACCCCAAACAAGCATGGGCTCAACACATGTCTCATTTTGGAAAGAGTCTATCAAAATTTAAAGTTTCAGCAGAAGGTGCCATGTGTCTAATGTCTGAGACAGTCCTTTAGATGGACAGAGAAAAAATGAAAAACAAATTTTGGACCTTTAAGTGATCCTCGGCCCAGAAGGGACTGATCATGGCAACCAAATAAAGGATAGAGTCTTTCAAGCACCAACATGGGAGATAAAAACATGATAGAGGCCACAAACTGAGGGATTTCAATGACAAATGGGGTGAGACTAATTTGAGCACCAACATCGGCTCTAACTCGGGATGGGCACTCCTTGTGAGTGCCACAAGAACCAAATAACAAACCAAGTGCCAAAAATAGACCATTGGGCAATGGAGTCAAAGAATAAGCTTGCAGAGTAGAACAACCACAACCATCCTCCAAAAAATAGAAACACGAAGGACTAGGTCACCAAACATGAACAAAAAAACAAAAAGTAGATGAGAGCAAAGAAATACACACTTGTACAAATGGAGAGCATCTTGATTTAAAAAAAAAATCAAGGAAAAACTCCAAGTGCCTTCAATTTGGGATATGACCATGCTAAGTAGTTCTAATATGTTTTTAACATTTTGTCATATGATTGCCTCTCTTTTCCATCCAAGTTGCTATCTAACCACATTTCTTTAGGCTTATCCTTTGTGTCTGGGTCAAGTTTTCTAACATCTTTTGAGGTTGCATAAAACATCAAAGTCTCAGGAAAATCATCCTACTCATGATACCTACATTGATCAATTTCATATTCCTTGAAAGTGACATAACTCACAAAGTTTTCAATATCAATATCTGCATGCAATACTTCATAAGAAGCATTATTGGGGTCTCAATAAGATATAACATATTATTTTCACTGTAACTTCACAAGGTTTCCCTCAATTAGTATGGTGTATAAAGACATATCCATCTAAACATTTCCATTAACACTTGCAGCCCACTTTCTTGATAACAACATGCCCCATTTGGTAGGGTAATCAATGAAAACACCATCAAGGTTCAATTTCTTACCCGAATAAGTCATGAGTTGTACCACCAAACCTTTTACACATCCTAGAACAAGAACCTCTCTAGAATCCATTGTAGTACACTTGCCATAAGCTGTTGTCACTTTGATATCCATCTCATTCATGACCTCAAGAGGCATAACATTGCATGATGTTGCGAATCAAACATACAATTGTGTAGTAGTCTAAATTTAATAATCGAGTGTTGTAAAAAATGGATCAACATTTAATTGAGACTCAACCAAAGATGTTCCCAAGTAAACTTCAGGTGGTTCACCTAGTTCCTCCAATACTTGGGGTTTTTTCAACTCTGAAATGGTAGGAGGAGTCTCAAATTTCTGCCTTGGGTGACTTTTTCTTCTCTAAACCCCAAATATTCGAATGGTCGTGATTCTAAGCAATTCAACAATAGGAATAGAAATCTTGATCTGAATCAATATTTGGGCTATGTCATAAGGAACATATTTGGGTAATGCAGTGTTAGGAGGAGGTTTACAAATTCATTTGATGGCACAAGATTTTTTATAGTCTGAGCATAGGGAGGGACACAAGTTCTACTTGAGACAATAAGGCCTTTTCCAGATGTATCTTTCTTTGGAGTCTCTTTTGGGATACTGGTAAGCACTGGAATTTTTGGTTTGGCCTGAGGCCCTACCCCTTTGGCAACCCTACTCTTGGTATTATATTATTTTTCATGGCCAACCACAACATTCATTAACAACTACCTATCCTCCATAGAAGGTATCCCTCCATCATACTTCTCAATCATTAGAGCTCTTAGGTACTCAAAATCATTATTAGGAAGTTCAAAATCTTGCACCATATCAATTTCAAAAGTATGAGTGGGAGGAAGAGGTAATACCCGATGAATGCAATCCCAGAAATCTTTAGCAGATTCTGGCACTCATCATCTCAGTTGAGGTTTCCCTGTTTGTGAACTCATAGAGGAATCCACCATGCATGCATCATCATCAGTGTTATCATCATCATCAGCTTCTTCAACTTGTTGATCTTCTTCACATGGAGGATGGGGCATAAAATATCTATCACACCAATCATATCATTGGATTCATCAACAATAATGAACCTGTAATCGTCGAGAGGATCAGGAACCATTCTACTTTCACGTGCTTGGGGATGTCTATTTGCAGATCCCATGGGTCCTTTACCTCTATCATTTGACCTCTGATCACCCCTAGGATGATTGCCAAATCTATCATGATTTTGTGCCTTTTGCTGACCTTGTGAACTCTGCCCAATTCCTTTCTCTTCCCGGGCTAGTTTGTAAGAGATTTCTTTGATAGCCCCTACCAAATTTTTAACAACCTCCTCAAGATCCACACTCTTGCTTGCTTGAGGTTTTTCTAGGTTTATCAGTTTAACACCCTCCCTCTTAGGAGGTTTTCCAACTACTTTGATGTTGTTCTCAATTTGTAGAGCCATAGTAAAGGCTTGCCTCAAAGTGCCAGGGTTTTTATCCCTCAAATAGTATGCAGCCTTCTTGTCAAATGCATCAACATACTTTATAAGACAAGATTCATCACATGGTTTTCAAATTCACAGCAATCTTCTCAATGTCTTATTGAATCTCATATTAAAATCATGACCTGATTCATTAGGATTATTTTTTAATATTCTCAAATTTTGACAAAAGAAACCTAGGGTCTATTTTGTCACCATATTGCAATCTAAATGCATTCTTCATTTCGGTCCAAGAATCAATAGAGTTATCAAGCGTAGTTTTATACTAGGTCCCTTGCATCCTCTTCTAGAGTATGAATAAATAATTTAATGTATACATCTTCAAACTCTATTTCAAATCCTCCATCATATTGACAAAGAGTTTCAAGTGTTGATCACCAGTTATTGCATTATTTCCTTGAAACTTAGGCAATATGTTTCTTACATCATGTGGCACAACATTTGGATAGCCATCCATACCTCTAAAACTAATGGGACCAAAATTATTAACAAAAAATGGAGGTTTGGGTGGAGGTTGAGCCATATTATTCTAGAGGAGGTGATCTTACAGGGAAAAAAATTGATGAGAAGTGAGGGGTTTGTGTGGGTACAGGATACAATTTTCAGAATGACTATCCCCTAATGGCTCTTTTTCATGGCAAACACTATCAGATTTGGAAAATACAAGGGTAGAATGAGATGCAAATCTTTCAAATACAAAATAAGGCCCCTCTCCAGATGGAGAATTCAGATTTACAAAGAGACTACCTGATTCAGAAGTAGTTGAGGAAGTATTGCAATCTTTAATCATGTGCCGATCAGTTTCACTAATGAAGATCTCTTTTCTTGATGCTTGATCTCCAATAACCTTCCAAATTCTTCCTCCTTCTGAATTAGACTTTCCAAACTCTGAAACAACCTTCTACTAGGGTCCATGGAGAAGAAACATCTTCTTCCTTCCAGATTTGCAAAGATTAATGAAAATTTACATTTCAAGGTCAAAATCAAATCAACTTGGAGTCACCACTAAGGATTTTCACCCTAGTTGTGTAAATGCACTAAAATAATCTATCAATATCTAAGCTTACCAAATTAGTTAAGACTAAAAATCATGCAAAGCTTTACAAATCAGACCTTCCTTCACCCAAATTTATCAATGGTGAGGAAAACTTAGTACAATAACTGCTGAAAAATTGGATAGACAACACTGTAGAACTTATAACTTTGTTCAATTCTTACAGATCTGATCAGAGAATGATGTTTACAAAACATATTTGCACACAAGAACTACAAGAAACATTACCAGGGTTTGGAAAACTTTAAATTCTTCAAATAATCCTAACAATGCTAAGCACCAAAAGCGTGGTTGACAGTGTAAATGCTCAAATACCTCAAATATGTATGCACATGGATCAAATTAAACTAACTCCCAAAGAAATGGCACCGTAAAGATTGTTGACAGCCAAATGGATAAAACTAAAACAAATCAACAAATATATCTTGAAACACAAATTAGTTCTAGCAATGTAAATTAGTTCCACAAACTGGCCATTAGAAGCATGTTAGTACCCAGATTTAATCTCCTTCAAAGGCCAAGAAACATCATGGATTTGACAAGACACTTAGAGGCAGATAGATGATTATGTATGTCATTTTATAGTGTGGAAGCAATCTATTTGAATTTTTAGCACTCAGAGCTTTGAAGAAGTGGGTAGCACCTTAAAAGGATGTGATCTTATCCTAACTATTTTAGGTTGTTCCTTTCAACCAAGGTAAGAGAACCTATTTTGTAACCTCTATTATTGAAGAATGCTGGTAAATCCTTCTTTTGCACAAATTTTATAGAGAAGACCTTGGGAAAATATGATCAACACACCAAATATGACTCTCACGAGTTGTCACTTCTAGATTATGGAGATATTTTCAATACAAGGTAAAGGTTACTAAATACATCAAGAAATCCTTATTGTTTTGCGTATATTTTTGTAAGTAGATTTTGTTCCTTTGTTGATACACAAGGAAAATAGGGGTAGTTTAGGGTGGATCAATGGTTTTAAATGATTTTGGTGGGAGATGAAGCAGGATAAAGTTGATTATATTGGATATTTGGAGGGACTTCACAATAATGAACAACTTCACAATGGAAAGCTTTAGAACAGTCAAGACATTCCTTCAACTAGAAGGTGTGCTTCAATGGAGGCCCAGATCAGCACATTTTCACATAATATTTGAGACTCCAACATGAAGGCTCGAATTGGAAGACTCAATTAAACACTAAAGTTTCTTATTAATCACACCTAAGGTACACCCGAAGACTTACAGAACAATATTTATCAACAAATGACAGTGAATTGATTTTAAATTTGTTTATCTCATCTAAGATGAAGGATCTTCTTGAAATGAAATTACAAATACCATTAGATTGTCATAGGGACAATATCCTGTATGTGATTTCACAAAAATTTCAGTATAAGATTACAATAGGAATGAAAGAAACTATTTGTAGACATTTTGAAAATAAAGCAAACACAAAATTGCTAGAGATTAGACACAAATTAATTCCAAAATTGCTTAGATTCATCAGTAGGGGAAAGATTCTAGAGCAATCTTAGTGCTTTTCAATGGCTATACATCTACAACCAACTTGACACGATAGAAAATCTAACACAAAAGAAAATAATAGGTAATCTCGGCTTTGGCCTCTCGGAAGATGACTTTCTCAAATGTTTTCTCAAGAATTCATACTCTAACCATTTACAAGAGTATTCTCATTGCATTTATACATTTTTTCCCACTCAATTTTCCCCCCAAAAGAGAAGAATATTTGAGGGAACTTTGCTTGTTACCAATTTTTTTAGATAAGAACGCTTAAAAAATTTAGTTCCAAAATCTACCAGTGGACCAATTGTGAACTAATCATGTTTCTTGGGCCCTCGAAATAATGACTAGGATGCCATGCCATAACTTTTCTGGGTCCCTTTAATCATTCTAATTCTTGTCATGTAAAAATCCCCTTTTTAATCATTTTTCGAGCCTCTACATAGCTTTGGACTTAACGAGTCATCCCTTTTTGCTCTCGAGCCAATGAATTTTTCACCTTTTATGCACTGCACTTTCATCATTTCATCCTTTTTCCCTCGTTTTCTTTTGAAATTTTACTCTAGACCTTCTGGATCTGGTATTTTACATTTTGTATGAGCCTGAGAAAAATCCACTTCAAAAGTACCTCAGATTTACAAATTGAGATCCCAAATTGATTCAATTGAACTTTGCAGACCAAAATGACACAAATTTTCCAAAAATTGATGAAGAATGATGCAAAAAATGCATCTCCAAACATCCTGGAGCTTCAATGGCAGAAAAATCAAATGAAATGCATATCTACCATTGATCTTTCCTTTCAATTTTAATATGAGCCTCCACATGGAAAAATGTGATTAGAAATGGGCCTAGGAGCACTTTTTGACATTTTATAACTTTTGGAAAAAGTAGAATTTTGACATTTTTCTCTGCCCCTTCACCTTTAAAAAATGGCTTGACACATGTCCCAATGTGGGTCCCAAGGAACCGCATGACTTGATTATGCTATTTTACCTCATTTTTGGAAAAAGGAAAATTTTCCAAATTTTCCCCACAGCTCTGCCCTTCCACCTTTAGCTTCTGATGTGGGTCCCAGCGGACCTGCACTTCATTTTTTCACTTTATACTTATTTTCCAAAAAGTAAAAAAGTTCCACATTTTCCCCGTGGGCCCGCACCTCCATTTTTGACTATTCAACATTGGCATTACTTTCCTTGTTGGGGCCATGCTTCAACTTACAATTTTATCCCTTTTTACAAAAGGCAAAAAACCTTAAATAACCAAATCTCCGTTTCTCCATTTACCCACATGCTTTACATGTCTCAATGGTGCATTTTGAGATGGTCCAAAAAAGTAGAGACCCCAAACAAGCATGGGCTCAACACATGTCTCAGGTCTGAAGAGTCTCAAAAAATTTGAAGGTTCAACAGAAGGTGCCATGTGTCTAAGGTCCAAGATAGTCTTCTTCATATAGACAGAGAAATGAAAACAAATTGGACTCACGGAAACCAAATGGAGGAAA
Source organism: Taxus wallichiana var. yunnanensis (assembly GCA_018340775.1). Lineage (NCBI taxonomy): Eukaryota > Viridiplantae > Streptophyta > Pinopsida > Cupressales > Taxaceae > Taxus > Taxus wallichiana. The sequence goes on along the minus strand of CM031242.1, from coordinate 603,676,307 downwards.
GAGTCTTTCAAGAATGAACACGGGAGCTAAAAACATGATAGAGGGCTGCAAACCGAGGGATTTCAATGACAAATAGGGTGAGACTAATTTGAGAACCAAAAATTATTACACCTAAACCTATGGTATTTTCCTTCTTCATTAGCACCCCTTTCACTCAAGTCTCCATCAAATCAAAACCTACTAACATCTTATGGGTTTTACTGCACTCAAATCACACCCCTTATAAAGCTAGACTTACCAACTTCTCCACCAAAGATTCATAAAACCTACTCCAACACCTAAAAGGAAGACTCGAACTCTAGCCATCACACCTGTATCCCCCACATCTTCTCACTCACCTTCACCTCTACCTTCAATATTTTTCCCAAATCATTCAACCTTGTTAACCTACCTCTTTACTAAGGAAAACCCAAAATGTGAGAACCTATATCCTTTCCTTCACCTCCCATTCTACCCACACCTTTTCATTACCTTTACCCTCAATCTTCCCAACACCCACACTTTCACCTTGACTTGCTTAGACACCTACACATTATAAGTCTCATTTTCCCTACCACATTGTTCCTCTGCCTTTACCCAAAAAGGTGTAGCCTAAACCCAAACCTAAACTACCTACATAAAAATTAGTTACACCAACGTGATCTCTTGCCTCACCCTCCTTATGAAGGTCACTTACCCCTTCACCCAAGACAACCTTGACCTCTCATTGTGATCCTTTAGTAGGATCCTACTCTAACATCCTTGCTCAGTTATTAGAGACATATGTTATATCACTTCTACCTATCAATCCTTACGATCTTCTCAAACCTAAACTAGGTAGGGTTTAATGACACAAACATTTGTTCCTATCATTGCTCATCTGGGCATGACGTTGACAATTGAAAGGATCTTAAAACCATTCTCCTTCATCTTTGTGATTTTGATGGTCTCTTCAAAGAAGATGATCTATTGGAGGAGGATTCCATTCTTCCTTCTCTCATTACCACACAAGCAAGTCCCAAACCTATTCTACAATCTTTCCCTTCACATCTACCTAGGGATAATGGTAAGCCTAAACAACCATCTTTTCCTCCTCCTATCTTTGAAATTAACATGGTTCATATAGTCATTCTGGTCCACAAGATGCAAAGACAAAGGAAAGGAAAACTTTAGTAATCCTTCTAGTTTTCCTTCACCTACCATTACACTTTCACCTCCCCAAAGATAACCTTCCTTGAGATGGCACCACCTACTTATTATGGTGTTACACATCATTCAATGATTAAACAACTTCACCAAATCCCGTTGAAGAGGTATTTATTCAACTCAATTCAAACCTCCGATTCTCATCATCAAGCCCATAACGAGGTTCCACCCAATGACACTTCACCTATTTCTACCCTCATTGCCCCTCGGAAGATTGATTCCATTAATTTCTCTAAATAAGAGATTTCCCTTCACAACCTAATGATCATGGTCTTGCTTATTTTATCTCCACTTACATTAATGATATTCACATTAAACATGTTATGATTGATAGGGGTGTTAACATAAACATCATCTCTTCTTATTCCTATAAAAATAAGCATGCCAACCAATTGTATGTCTAGAAACCCCATCACTCTTTGATCTTTTAATGATGCCATGACCACTAACCTTGACATCATCGGCCTACACATCTGTGTGGGACCCCAAAATATTCTACGCTCTTAAAGGAGAGTTCCAATATAACATGTTTCTAGGTTGTCCCTAGATTCATGCCATGGCTTCATGTATCTTCCACCCTTCATCGTTGCCTTAAATTTAAATATGAATGGGAACCTTACACCATTTAGGAAGATCCCCCTTCAAAACTTGTAATATGATTTACCATCCAAATGATGTTATAATCCCGTTAAAGGATTTAAAATATCTACCACTTCTATCGCTTCACTTTCCTCATCTAAATCACCTACCAACCATCCTATCTCACCCTCTACCGATGCTCCATATTCTCAAGATTCGAGATAGCTCATATATACCTTCTACCCAAGTACCAACCATAGACCCCTTGGTCAAATTTTTCAACACCTTACACTCGGAGAATACCACCTCCTCAGCATTGACACATTCCTTACTCCTCATGAGTATGGAAAAATACACCAATACCCATATTACAATCATCGTATAAGAGAGGTTATAAAAATACAGCCCTCCCTACCTTCGCACCAACCTAACCTATGGAGGGCTCGACACTTCCTATTATTCTATTGAACATCTCTTCTAAACTAGACCTTCTTCATCCGATTTCTTCTACCTCACCAAACATAGCTTCCCACTTACTTTTCTTCATCGTTGTGGCTAGAAAGGATTCAACTTTTTTCATTACAAACAATTTCATCACAACATCGTCATGTACCATTAAGAAACATAAAGACCATTTTTGTCTTGGATTTCCTAGACATCCCCCTCCTAATATGTCCCGAATCACCCTAGTAGAAGACGGAAATAATTCCCTACCTTCCTCGCCTATTACGCAACCTTCTCCCACAAATTCTATGAATCTCGAATCCATTCTACCTAACTTTTTTGTGAATACCATCTCTATGGAGCCAAGGACCTATCAATAGGATGTTGAGGTTCCATATTCCCTTCCTCTTCTTTATCCTAACATGTTGATGATGATTTTCCTTCTATAAACACCATTAAATGTCTAGACAATGATTCTATTATGACCTATTTAGGTGTGGAGGATTCTTATATTCAAAGTTCGTTTCCTCTAACACATAAACCATGTTGAATGAATCTACTATAGAGATTAACATTCACACTCACGAAGACCCAAGAATTCTAAAGATAGGCCAATATTTAGCCTCCATGGATCAAGAGTCTTTCACCTCTTTCTTCATGATCATAGCAATGCATTTTCCTAGTCTTATAGTGATATTTCAGTATTGAACCTACATCATGCTTCAAAATATCATAACTACCTCGATGCCAAACTAGTGAAACATAAGCTACGGAAAATGCATCCTTGCATTTATCTTATTATGAAATAAGAAATCCAATGCCTTCTCTTTGTTTCCTTCATCCTACCTATCAACTATCCACAATGGATCTCTAACATTGTTCTTGACATGAAATTGATTGGGGGACTTTTTATCTTCATTAAATTTCACAACCTTAACCTTGCATCTCCAAAAGATGAATTTCCTCTACCAAGCATTGCCAAATAGTTGATCTTATAGCCAGCCATGAGATGTTATCTCTTATGGACAGGTTTTTAAGGGTTATAATCAGATACTACTCCCTCCAGAAGATCAACACAAAACCACCTTCATCACCCCTCGGGAGACCTTATGTTCTTGTGTCATGTCCTTCAACTTGAAGAATTTTGGTGTTACCTATCAACACGTTATGAATTACATCTTCCATGACATCATGCATGAAATATTGGAAGTATATGTCGATGGACTTCTTTGTGAGTCTAAGTGTCACACGAAATACCTATTTCTTCTTAAAGTTATCTTTGACTACCTTATCCAATATTGTGTTCACCTTCAACCAAAGAAGTGTGTTTTTACAGTTCTCTTGGGTAAGCTCCTTGGTTTCATTGTCTCTTTATGGGGTATTAAAGTTGATCCCACTAAGATCAAGGAAATTATTGACATGCCTCCATATTAGGCCCTAAAATATCAAGCTAAGTACAAGAAGGTGTGTGGGCGTGTGGGACCTAGTTGAAGAAGGGTGCATGGGTTGAAGGCATGCAAGGAAAGGTTCTGTCGGGAGGTTTGTGGAACACACAAAGACATGTGTGAAGGAAAAATGGGTTTTTACTTAGCCGCATTCATTATCTAAGGCATCACATGAGAAAATCAGGACCCTTATGGATAAGGTGTCACCAATGACTATGCATCAAAAAGGGAATATTCTAGACATGCGATAGAAGTTTCCCAAAGACATCATTGTATGGAATGGAAATCTCGGATATTGAAAGGCATGCTTTCATGAAGAAGGACCACTTCGACACTTGGCAACTATTATGTAACTCAGGAAGGCATGGCGGTGGTGCTAAGGCTATATATACAAGCGCTTTAAGTAGAAGAAAAGAGCATATATAGAGTGGAGATAGTTGAGAGAGAGGAAAATCTCTCGAAGAAAGTAGAATGGAGGGCATTATGGTTAGGGATTAGGAGAGCTTTGTGAGCAATAACACATAGAAGGGGATGGGTTCTTGTTTTCTTTTGTAATATGATGAACCCAAAGATAGTTCTAATGCATGACTTGGCTTTGCTTAATTATATGAGGATATTTTATGACCTCAAGGGATGCAATGTGGGTTATTAAATTTAATATTATGACTATAATGCTCTATTTTAAATCATCTGTGTTTAGTACTTATGCATTTCCTTTCTATATTAGTCATCTACATGTGCTTCTTGTTATTTCTCTTACTTGTATATAATGAGATGATAACTATTACTAAGTTCATAAGAATGTGGTTTAGTTATTTTTGTCTCGTATTTGATTATCTATTCTAAGATGATACATTCTCACAAGAATCACATAAAGGAGAGACTCGATGCCCATGCATGCCTCGGGTGAGTGTCCAATGCCCGCCGGGTGATAGGTCAACACACATGGGATTTTTATATTCATGAAGGGTATAAAAATGACTACAATCCACCCACTAACCTTCGTCGCTTTCAGTACCTTGAAGAAAAATTTCAGTCCATCCAACGCTTCATTTCTCAACTTTCGATTGATGCTAACTATTTTACCACCTCATCAAAAAGAATGTTTCTTTCCATTGAAATGAAGAGTTTCACAAATCCTTCGAATCATTGAAGAACTACCTTCTTCAGCCACTTGTGTTCATTCCAAGTAAAGATGATCAACCTTTTTACCTTTACATTTCTACTACTGACCATTCCTTTGGTGTCATGCTCACTCATCATGATGCGCAAAGACAAGGAACAAGTAGTTTATTACATAAGTTATACTCTTTTAGACTACAAAACTTGTACACTCACACCGAAAATATTTGTTAGCCCTAGTCTTCATGGCCATAAAAAATTTCCACTACCTTCTTAATCACAAAAACATTTTTGTTACCAACACCGACCCTCTTCATTACATGTACACCAAACCTTACCAACACCAATGCACCACTCATTTCCTCATGCTTCTTGCAGACTTGAGTTGTATTTAATTCATCAAAATTTTGATAAAGAACAATACATTGTGGATCAAATTGTGGATGTTCCTCTTCATGGGAAATAATCCTCAAAATTTAATTTTCATGACGAATCTATCGCCACCCTCTCCACTTTGATGATATTATGTATCAAATGACATTATTATTTGACATATCCAAATGTCACTATGGGAGGGATGCAGGTTCATCCTTATTACTCTTGATGGTGAGCCTATACCACTATCCTTTAAACTTGACTTTGACTACACAAATAATATGGCGAGTATGAAGCTCTTGTGTTAGGTCTTCAAACTACCATTTCCCTAGATGTTAAATCCATTAACATCTTTGGTGACTCTCAACTGGTTGTGAACCAAGTCAATGGTTCATAATAGTGTCATAAAAATGAGTTTTAAAATTAAAAACATCATGTCAACCTCTTGATTACCATGTTTGATCACTTCCTAATTCAAGCCACTCGAGAGATCCACTAAAAATTTGCGAGATACCATGGCTTGTCTTACTTCTCAAATACATGCCTCACATTCTAACTCAAAATATTTTTCACAATAGAATGTTTATGGTCACCTTCTCATATTATCCCTAACATTAATTTTGTAGGTATCATTGATACCTACCCACGTGACATTTAGTATAAGCAGTTTATTGACTACCTCTCACTTTTAATCCTTCCTCCAGATCTTACTCATAATGAATGTTAAGCCTTCCTAAAAGTATCTCTCATTATGTCATCATGGGAGGTCTTCTCTACAAACACATCTTTGATGGTATCATTATGTGATGCCTCACCTATTCTAAAATATCGTACACCATCAAATAAATTCATGATGGGATTTTTTGGGGATATTTTAGTGGCCTCGATGTCAAAAAATCATATCCTTTGACTAAGCTAATACTCGCCAACCATTAAGAGAGATTGATGTGAATATGTTCATGGTTGTGTGAAGTTTCAAAGAGCACTCTAACCTTCTTCATACTCCTAGTCACACCTTACAACTCACCAGAGACTTTTGGCCCTTTTCTCAATAGGGTTTAGATCTCACTAGGGATATTAATCCTCTTTCCTTGTAACATTATCGTTGGATCATCACGATGACTGAATATTACACTAAATGGGTAGAATCCATCCCTCTCATTTCTACCAAAGCTGAGAAAATAATTGAATTTATCAACCACCATATCATTTTTTGCTTTGGTGTTCCTCATCACCTTATCACTGAAAATGGAAAACAATTCAAAAAAACCCTATGCCAACTATGTGACAAATTTGGTATTCAACTCAGTTTCTCTTCACCATATTACCCACAAGCAAATGGTCAAGTTGAATCTTCTAACAAAAATCTCAACAAAATTCTTATGAAATTGGTTGATGAATCTGGTAAGGATTGGCACACGCATATTCCTTTCACCTTATGGGCTTATCATACTAACATTGGCACCTCTACCATTGCTACACCATTCTATTTGGTTTATGGTAAAGAGGTCATCCTACCTCTCAAATTCCAAATTCCATCTCTTCATATATATCTTAAATATATCCTCTATGATGATGAGTTTCTCCAAGAAGATTTTTCATAACTTGAGCTATTGGTAGAACATAATTTAAAGGAAAGGGAGGAGAGACGACTCAAATATAGCAAAGATCCTGAAAGGGAGATAACTAGAAAGCATGAGGTTACAAGTGTGATGGATCTATGGAGGCATATGTTGCAGGAAGGAGTTGAGGTTCACACGGAGGATGTGGAGCCCGAAGCGAGTCTGTGCTACCCCATCTTCGTAAGTGTGGGATAGAGTCCCCTTCATCTTTTAATGAGATTTGGTCGCATGGAAAAGAAGAGCCATCGTTGCACATCTACACCCACTGAGACAAACCCTTGTGCTTGGTTTTCCAAATCAAGGGAGAAGTATTATTAACCTAGTTGGTATCGGTGGAGTAGTGATCCGATCATCTAAGAGATATAATTTTTCATTTGGAACATCCATGGCTATGCAATCCATTCCTTAATTTGGAGGAATCTTCAAATAAGGTGCAAGTGCACAAGCTTTAAGTACCATGTTTGGGAGTGGTGCGGGACATACAATTAGTAGTGGGACAATATCACAAATCATCGACACATAATTTAGTGGGATCTTTGGAAAATAAGCATGACCACTTCTCGTCCTTTTCCGATTGTAGGAGCTGGATCTCAGTGGGTCAAGAGGAACAAGACCTGGTGGATCCAAAGGATTTGGTAGGTTAGGTGTAAACACCGAGAGGAACCAAGGCTATAGATCGAAAGGACAAGGACCCCACCACCTCCCCCAAGTTTTTTTCGAGATGTTTTACACTTACCGTACTATAGGGGTATTGAATATGTTGCAAAGCATGTACACAAGTGTGAGTTACTATCACGCGTGAAGGAGATCCCTACTGGAATGGAAGGCCGGTCAAGTTACAAAAACATTGTAAGGACATGTGCATAGTTAGTATAGGAAGTACGATCCCCATCGACGGTGGTATACTACACCGCATTGAAGAATTTCTTCTTAGCAAAGTTCCATATCCCATAGTTTGAGTAGAAGATCATAAAATCTCTAAAGGAGATCTAACATGAAATGGCAGAGAGTGTGCAGGAGTATGATGCATGTTTCAAGACTCTCTTGTGAAAGCTCTCATATGAAATTCATCCTTCTCAATATACTCAATGGTTTGTTGGAGGACTGATAACACCATCTGGAAGGGCTCTCTCACACAAGACTTTTTCACACTCCATGCAAGGAATTAGAAGTTTCCTACATGCCGAGGTTGTTGGAAGTGTTGACACTAGTGTTAGCCCTTTTCTAGAGGCTCAAATTGCTGAAATAGCCACACAATTGGAAAAAATATCGTAAAATCAGCACATGAGGTTCATATTGGTCTTTGGTGTACAGATCGTGAAGTGAAGGGGTATGCAAAGGATAGTTACCCTTAGAATTTGGTGCTCGCCATGGTTGTAGGACCGTGAAAATTTCCATGGGGATCATGATGCAAGGAGATGCCCCTTACTCCAGCGTGCAATCCGCAAGAATGTTTCTTACTACTACAAGATATGCACCTCTACAACACATGATACCAAAGATTACAGGACTAATTGATCAAATCCATGATGCTATTGATATGAGTGTATGCCAAACTATCCTTGCAAAAATTTCTAAGGATGATGATGATCATTATGAAAGATGTGTAGGTGAAGGGTGCGTGGAAGAGGTATTTGTGGAGGATTTCATGGTCATAGTAACCACAGTGGAGGACGGAGTGAGTTTCGTAAGGAACTTATTATAATTATGGATCTATAGAGCATTAAAAACATGAGTGTCTTGACCTGTTACAATTCTCATGGTGTGGAAAGAAACATAAGTACGAAGAGTATCCCAAACTTTATGAGTATATGAACCAATAGCACCGAAAGACAAGGGCACCGCTATGGTAAGCATCAATAAGGCTCATTCATAGTAGATGCCACGAGTGACACATAAGTCGGGGCTAGAATCATGTGCTAATGACAACGCTGGTAGAGGCCACATGCACCAGGAGATGCATAGACAAAGGAGACTAGTTTTTGGGCCCGTAAATTATTAACTAAGTACAAGAAGGTGCATGGGCATGCAAGAGACTATTTAAAGAAGGTCATGCAAGGAGGAATTGTGCAGGAAAATTTTTTAGGAGGGTTTAGTAGAAGAAAGGGTACGCACACATAAAAAAGAGTAAAGGTTTTGTGACTTAGCCATATTTGGCATATCGGGTAGCACACAATGAAAGTATGACCTAATTGTGCATGTGGAGTGGATAAGGTTCTAGCCTGGAAACTTGGTGCCCATGAAAGAAATATACCTTATGGTATAATATTCTAGAAGGTCATCATGATGAAGGATGGAGAGATTGCATCTAAAGGAGCATGCTCCCATGGAGGACCACTTGGACACATGGCAACCGATCTACAACTTTAGAAAGGCATGGCGGTGCTTGTTAAGGCTATATATACAAGCACCCAATAGAAGAAAAAGGGACACAAGGAGATACATACGGAGAGACCAAGAGTTGAAGAGAGGTGAAGATATAAAAAATATTGTGAGAGCTCTATGGGTTGGGTTTAGAGGATATGTAGGAGTATGTTGTATCAAGGGGATGGGTCTGAATATTTTTCTTTGTACTATGAAGGGCTTAAGTCTGTTTCGATGCATGACATTGGTCTGCACTATTATATGGATCTGTGATTGCCTCAGTAAATGTAATGTGGTTATTAACATACTCAATGTGAATATATGTGTGGTTCTAGTTTTTACTTATAGCTATATAGATCAGTTTTTGGGTGTAAACACTGTGCATTTCCTTTCACTGTTATGATTCAGTTCTATGTTTTTAGTAATGCTTTTATTATCTGAATGAATGCATTAGTCTAGAGTCCTTTTCTAAGCTCTAATATGAATGTATGGTTCATTTCCAGTCTCTTCGATTAATTTTTTGTCATAACTAATACATTCTCACATGACTCACGAAAGGAGGGGCTCGCACCACGCCTACCTTGGGTGAGTGTATGCTAGGTGATAGGCCAACATGCATGGGATTTCCTTATTATTTGAAAGGGCATAAAAATGACTACATATTAGTTCCATTCCCAAGAACTCTTTTCAAATTTGTTGTGAGAAATGGCATTCATATTTGTCTTTGTGATGTGTAATGATAGGGCGCCTAGCTTTAGAAAGTTTTGAAACATAGTTCAAGAGCACGAAGGATGATTTTTCTCGGATATTCAACACTGGACCTAATTTCGATGTGTGTAGATGGGTAGAAGAGAACCTATACCATGGGCTATATGAGAAATTCTTTTTCTACTTTCCAAGAGAGATGTATGAATGGCTTTCAATAGACACATCCAAATTAAGTTGGTGTTATAGATCACATGTGTGGACCCAATATGACTATCGTGAGGCTGCATGATGTACATCGACTTATATGCATGCTATTGATCACTAGTGGAAGTGAGTGCTGGTCGATAATATTTTAGAATATGCCATTTTGATGTATTCTTTGCCAAAATTTGTTGAGTTTGAGTTTATGAGGGAGCCTAGAGAATCAATTTTGAGTGTTATTCCTCTATCTATGAAGATCTTGGTCATTACTTTGAGTTTAGAACAATTCCCCATAACTAGCTAAACTACTCGAGTGTTGGGAGAGGAAGCTAAGGTGGAGGAATATAGTGGACATTACGGCTGAAAAGGAAAGAGAGAGAGAGATGGCTTAAGTATAGTGAAGCTCGTGAACGGGATATGACTAGACAATGCGAGGTTGGAAGTGTGATAAATCTATAGAGGTAGACATTGTGAAAGGGTTTTGAAGTCCACATAGAGGACGTGGATCCGAGAATTCTCATCTACCCTATCTTGGAAAGTGTGGGAGAGAAGCCACTTCATATTCTAATGAGATTTTGTCGCATGGAGAAAGAAGAGCCGTCGAGTGCACATCCGAACCCGCTTGGCTGCAACCCCTAGCACTTGGTTTCCCAAATCAAGGGAGAAGTACTCATAACCCAGATTGGTATTGGTGGGAGTAACCAATTGGTGCCTGGAGATATAATTTTTTTTGTTTGGGACATCCATGGCTGCACATACCATTCTGGTGTTTAGAGGAATTTTTTGAAAATTATAAGTACGCAAGGTTTTGGAAATGCATCTTAGAGTGGCGTGGGATACACTTCTAGTAGTGGATCAATCTCACAAACCATTGTTGTATAATTCAATGGAATGTTGGGGACACTAGGCATGACCACTTCAAGCCCATTGCTGGTTACAGGAGGATTTGGAGGTGGAACTGGTGGATCTAGTGGATATGGTGGAGGGAACACCTGGAGGAAACACCAAAAGGAACCAAGGATCTGGATCAGGAGGATAGGGGCCTCAGCCACCTCCTCAAGTGTTCTTTGAAATGTCTTTACACTTTCCAAATTACCAAGGTATAGAGGATGTTGTGGAACATGTGCACAAGTGTGAATTGTTATGGTGCACAAAGGGGATCACTACCCCAGTGGAAGGCAAGTCAGTTTGCAACAACATTGCAAAGCAAGCGTACATAACTAGTATAGGAAGTATGAATCCTATCAGATGGTGGTAGACTACACCACATTGAAAAATGCCTTCCTAGCAGAGTTCCATATACTGGAGTTCAAGTAGAAGAGCATCAATGCTTTGAAGGAGATCATGCTAGGGATGGTAGAGAGTGTGTGGGAGTATGATGCATGGTTTAAGACTCTCCTGTCAAAACTATCATATGACATTCACCCTTCATAGAATTATAAATGGTTATTTGGAGGGTTGATCACTCCATTTAAGAGGGAATTTTCACATAAAACATTCACTAACCCATGCGAGGCTTTAGAGGTTTCCTTACGCACTTGAGGCACTTGGAGCATTGATATTGGGTTCAGCCCTTTTCGAAGGCTCAAATCACTGTAATGGCCAAGTAGTTAGAGAATTTGTTTCCAAACTCTATGCATGAGACTCGTAGTGGTCTTTGGTGTGTAGATTGTGAAGTAGAGGTGCATGCCCAAGATAGTTTCCCTTGGAAATAAGTATGCATCATAGTAGTAGATTGTGAAATTTTCACGAGGACCATGATGCGAGTAGATGTCCCTTGTTGCAACACACAATTTGGAAGAATGTGTCTTGCTACTACAATATTTTCACCTCTATGACCCATGATACTAAGGAGCATATGCTTATTAACAAAATCCACGATGACATATATCATGGTGTACGCTGCACCATCCTTTCCATTAGTTCCAAGGAAGATGATCACTGTTATGAAGGATGTGTGGATGGAGGGCATGTGGGAGAGGTTCTCGTGGAGGATTTCATGGTCATAGTAACCACGAGAGAAGGAGAAGTGAGTTCCCATGAGGAACCTGCTATAACTATGGATCTACAAAACATTACAGTGTGAGTGTCTAGATTTATTGTAGTGCTCATGGTGTGGGAAGAAGCATAAGTATGAGGAGTGCCCTGAGTTGTTTGAGCACATGAGCCAATAGCACTGGAAGGACAAGGGCGCTGGGATGGTGAGTATAAAGAAGGCTGACACATAGTGGATGCCTAGAGTGGTGTGTGAGTCGAGTTAGAACCTATTTTGGTGACAACACGAGTAGAGGTTGTGTGTGCCAAAGAAGTACCAAGGCAAAGGACTCTAGTCTCAAGAGAAGAAGTGGTGCATGAGAAGTATCTAGACCCTTTCCACTAGAAGGAAGTGTATTAAGAGACAATGGATGTTATTCAGATTTTACACGGAGAAATCTATTATCTAAAGGAGCAATCCAAGAAGTACGAGTAAAGGAGGAATGTTGAGGCTCAGTAGAAGGACTCTGGATGAGGTTAAGGAAGTGTGTACAATTTTAGGCAAGAGAATATTATTCCCTTGTTAGGAGAATGGCTGCGGAGAAGATGCTACGCATGCAGAGCGAGCATGAAAGGCAGGTGTTGCATGCAAACCTCCCTCCCCATAGCCTTGACTATGACAAAGAGATCACACTAAATGCGTGATCTTGGATGGTTGGATGCTAAGTAACATATTGATTGACACAGAGCATAATTCAATGTTCTTACATTAGATGCCTAGCATCAAAAGGAAAGGCCCACATTACGGACATCTTCAAATGTGTTGTTCATGGAAAACAAAACTAAGGCAATGCCCATTGGATTATTGAAGGATGCAGTGATCACCATTCAGGGGGCCAAGTTTACTAGATACTTTGAAGTCTTGGCACTCGCCGAGGTAGACAATTTTCCAACATTTCTTTGGCACCCATAGTGCTATAATAGTAATTCGACCTGGAGTTCAACAAAGGATATATCGAGTTTCGAGAACAAAGAAGAATGGGTCATCATCCCTTTGATGGATGAGAAGTCGGCACCTTAAATTGAACCTTTGAGAGAAGATTTCATTGATATAATTTTTGTGTACTCCATCGAGAGACCCGGAGATAATTCACCCTATAGAAGGAGTTATCCAATTTTAGGATGCCCAGATCATTAGTGATATAACAAGCATGGTGTGTGACAATTGAGCACACGGAACCTATGAGTTAATTAGGAGACAATTAAGGGGGCCTATAACAAAAGTGACCAATATGTGCTAACTCAAGCACCTAGGAGGAAAGAAGTTACCAAGTTAATGGAGGAGCATACCATGAAATTTTCTTACGGGACATGAAAGCTCGGTGGAGTAGTGAGGGTGAAAGAAGGGAGATTTTGAACTATGTCCTACTCGAGACTATAGCACGCTAGTTGGCTACACATTAGGAGAACCTCCTGGAGTGGCATGAGGTAAGAATCATGTTTTGTGTAAGGTTTTCCAAGAACAACGCGCCCACGGTCATACAAGACTACCATGGTAAAGAGACTACTTCATTTCATATCCAAGCATGTGAGAAGGCCTGGATAGGAGGCACATAAGCCTTACCACCATCATTATGGGTGCATAAGTTGTATGCCTCACTAAAAGTTTGTGCACATGCATGGTATATCCACTAGGAAAGACGTCATCATATGGGAAATTGATAGGAGATGATAACTAATCTCATCCAAGCTTTTGAATATCGGAGCACAAAGCCATCAGTGGATAAGGAATTGTAAGTGATCAAGCACCTTACAATGGGGGATAGTGCCATGGTAGAAGACAAGCTACTAGATTTTCTAGGTGAGCCTAGTTTAGAGGCATACTTTGATGAGGATGAGTCAGAGGAGATGTAGTTTGAGTGTGTGTGCATAGAAAAGGAAAAGGGGAAGATGGTTTATGTCATAGATGGTGAGGAGATGGAAAGTCTAGATGTTAACCAATCTGTAGGTACATGTGATGTTATAGATAGCACTAATGAAAGGATGCATGCTTACCATGAGCCCTTAAAAATGAAGAAGGTTAACATTGGGTCAGAAGCAAAACCCAAGGAAGCTATCATTGGAGACTATTGGTCGAGAAGGAGGTCTCAAAGATCATTGATTTGTTACGCGAATTCTAGGATTTATTCCCTCAAGGTATCATGAACTCAAAGGCATCCACCATTCCTTGGGGGAGATGAGGATAAAACTAAAGGAAGGTGCACACCCAATCTAAAAGAGGCCATATCGGATGAACCCAAATTTGTGTGTATGGGTCAAGGAGGAGATAGACAAAATGATAGCATCAAGAATCATTGAGGTTGTTGAAGAGTTAGAATGGATAAGCCCAATGGTCATCAACATCAAAAAGGATGGGAGGATCAGGATCTATGTTGACTACAGAGAACCAGAATGCAGTATGTGTCATTGATCCCTTCCCAACCCCATTTATTGAAGAAATCTTAGAGGGAGTGGTGAGCATGAAGTCTACTCTTTCAAATATGGGTTCTCGGGTACCATCGTGAGGATTGCAAAGGAAGGCTAGAGAAAGATAAATTTTCCACCGAATGTGGAATTTTTGCCTATAAGGTTATGCCTTTTGAGTTGAAGAATAGGTCTTTTGTGTTCTCGTGCATTGTAGTACAAGCCTTTTAAGACTTCATCCATAAATTTCTTCAGGTCTATTTAGATGATTGGACTGTATATGGTCTAGTCAAAGACCATTGTGATAACTTAAGACTAATGTTTGAAAGGTGTCAATAGTTGAGGATATCCCTCAACATTAAGAAGTGTGTCTTTTCTACCCCATTTGGAACCTTATTAGGGCATATCATATGCAAGGAAGGCTTACTAGTAGATCCCACCAAGGTTGCAGTCATTGTGGGTTTAGGGGAGCCTACTAGCCAAAGCACCATGCGGGATTCCTTGGGCATATAGGTTACTATAGGAAGTTCATCAAGGGATATGCCAAGATCTCCACACCCTTAGAGGAATTTCTTAGACATAAGAGTGCCTTTCATTGGGGAGAGGTGTAGTAGAGGGCATTCAACACTTTGAAGGATAGGCTTGTCACAACACCCATACTCCATTTCCCCATTTAGGATAAGCCTTTCCATGTTCATGTGGATGCCTCTACTACTGATCAAAGTCAAAGTAGTATTGGCACAACTTGGTGAAGGGATTATTGACCATCCCTTGTGTTTTGCAAGTAGAAAGTTAACATCAGTAGAAAAAAATTACACCACTACTAAGTGTGAAGAACTATCCATGATCTACGCATTGCACAAGTTCAAGAAATATCTACTAGCAACACCATTTGTATTCTACATGACCACATGGCATTAAAATACTTGGTAAAAAAGCCTGTTCTGTAAGGGCACATATGTCGATGGGTCCTACTATTCCAAGAATTTGAGTTCACAGTGGTTGTCAAGCTAGGAAAGAGTAATTCTAGACCCAATCACTTGTCTAGAATTGACTCAGGAGAGGACGCATAAAGCATTGAGGATACCATGCTAGACATGCAATTATTTAGGTTGTGGCATGCACCCTCAGACTTAGAGGATATTGCGGTGTTTCTCAAAATGGGTGTGGCACTAGAAGGGATGAAAGCATTAGAAAGGAAGTAATTATCCATATGCACTGCAGTACCCTACATGCTGGTTAGTGGTGATTTATACAAGCTAGGACGTGATGAAGTGTTGCGTCGGTGCATGATAGAACATGAGCACCTGAGTTATCATGGTGGAGGCACATGGAGGAAGTGTAGGTGGACACTATGCAAGGGATGCCACTACGTGTAAGATATTACAAGTTGGGTTATGGTGGGAGACCCTATATTAATATTGTAAAGAGTATTGCAAGGCATGTGATCATTATCGATTACTTTGGAAAACTATGGTGGAGGGATGAATTCCTTTGCCGTATTCTAAGTCTGAGAGCCATTTTAAAAGTGGGCCATATATTTTGTAGGCCCCATTTCACCAACCACACATAGGATGGGATCACACTATGTAATCACTTGCATAGATTATTTGATAATATGGGTAGAAGCAATGCCTACCAAGGATTGTCAATGGGCTGACAGATAGGTTTCTATGGGAAAATATTATTGCAAGGTATGGATTCCTGTTGAACTCAAATAGTGATAGGGGTACACATTTCCTAAATGAGACCGTTCAGGATTCTATTACTAGAGTTCATGGTGGATCATCATAAGACTACCCCTTACCATCCATAAGAAAATGTAATCGATGAAGAATTTAATAAAATACTTTTGAGTCATGCCACGATCAAAATTTATGATGTTGGTAGACAAGATTTGGATGACAAAATTTCAGCATTTCTATGGGCTTACAAGATAACCTACAAGAGGTTGAATAAAGCCACACCATTATAATTGGTGTTTTGCATAGAGACTGTCCTACCTATTGAATTCATGTTACCTTCTCTGCATATAACACGTGTAGAAGGATTGGATGACAAAAAGTGCTAGAGGAAAGGATTGACAAATTGATGAAGTCGACGAGAGACAATCATTGGCCAAGTGGAGTCAAAAGGTTGAAAAGGCTAAAAAAGGCATGGCATGATCACCACATCAAAAAAAAACAATTTGAGGTTGGGCAGATGGTATTGTTATATGATTCCAAGTTTCTACGCCATCCTGAAAAGTTGAAAGTCCATTGGTTAGGGCCTATATCATCTCGGACATCCTTGATTCACACACATACTAGTTGAGAGCACTAGATGGGATGAGATTATCAGGACATTTCAATGGGAGTAGGTTGAATCCCTACTATAAATAAGTCTTCTTGGTGTTTGTAATAAGGCATTATTTCCAGTTAGTTTAGAATTTCCCTTTATTCAATTTCCTTCTTTTGTTTCCCTTTCTCATTGTTTGTTCTGTTGTTTTTTTGTTCCGTGGGTGCTAGTAACCACATTAATTTTTGAATTTTGTGCATGCACAGAGGACCGTGCGTCTATTTTAGTGTGGGGTGGAGTGATGCGAACTATAAGCTCGTAATAAAAGTAGAACTGGGAGTCAAAGTTGTGATGAATGGCACAGATTGATGGATATAAAGCATGTAAGGATGAAATAAGCACATGGAAGAAGAGGTGGATGAAAAAGGTTCTTTGTTAGGACAAGAATTCGGGAAACCATGTAGAGAGGAGGAAGAATCACAAGAACAACACAAGGTAAGTGAGAGAAAAATCAGGAGGACAAAATAATTACCTTTAGCACCGGTTACACGCATGTAAGAGTCTTTTGTTAGGATGGATTTTTTGTGTTCTAAAGGTTATAGAATGTTTCACATAATTGAAGGTGCGTAAAGTCATCTTGGTTGAAAAATCCACATTTAGTGGTAAGTACGGTGGTAGGTAAAATAGTAGTTTATGCTAGAAGGAGGAAAAGCTATAAATAATAATTCGGCACTTCATTATTTTACCTTGTGTTTATAAAGTGAAAAGACTTCTCACAAACTAGGGCATCCAAACATAATGCATGTGAACTAGGGAAAGTGTGAAAGCTTTGGGTATTGTGTCCAGGAGTGACATGGGACATACAACTGATAGTGGGACAATATCACAAACCATCAGCACATAATTTAGTGGGACATTGGGAAAACTAAGCGCGACCACTTCTAGTCCTTTTCCGACTACAGGAGGTGGATCTAGTGGGTCAGGAGGAATAGGACCTGGTGGATCCAATGGATCTGGTGGGTCAAGAGGAAACACCAGAGGGAACTAAAGTTCTAGATCAGGAGGACAAGGACCCCAACCACCTCCCCAAGGTTTTTTTGAGATGCTTTTACACTTACAATACTATAGGGGTATTGAATATCTACAAAGCATATACACAAGTGTGAGTTACTATCACACATAAAGGGGGATCACTACCCGGAGGCTGAAGGCTAGTCAATTTTCAAAAAATGTTACAAGGGCACATGCATAGTTATTATAGGAAGTACGATCCCCATCAAATAGTGGTATATTACACTGCTTGCATTGAAGAATGCCTTCTTAGTGGAGTTCCATATCCCAAAGTTTGATCAAGATACCATCGGTGCTCTTAAGGATATCCAACGTAGTAATGGCAGAGAGTGGGCGGGACTATGACACACATTTTAAGACTCTCTTTTCAAATCTCTCCTATGACATTCATCATTCTCAATATACTCAATGGTTTTGGAGGATTGATAACACCATCTAGAAGGTCTTTGTCACACAATACTTTCACATACCCATACGAGACACTGGAATTTTCCCTACATGATGAGGCTATTGGGAGCATTGACACTTTAGTGTTAGCCATTTTTTGTAGGCTCAAATTACTACAATGGCCAAGTAGTTGGAAAAACTATTTGTAAACTCAGCGCATGAGGTTCGTAGTGGTCTTTGATGTACTGAGAATATGAAGTGGAGGGGCATGGAAAGGATAGTTTCACTCAGAATTCGATGCACACCATGGTGGTATACTGTGAAATTTTCCATGGGGATCATGATGCAAGTAGATGCCCCTTACTCTAGAGTGCAATCTGCAAGAATGCTTCTTGCTACTCAAAGATATGCACCTCTACAACCCATCATAGCAAGGATTACAAACATTAATCAAATCCATGATGATATTGATGCGTGTGTGCACCAAATATAGCCTTGCAAGAAGTTCCAATGATGATTATTGTCATTATGAAGGATGCATAGGTGGAGGGTGCGTGGAAGAGGTTTTTGTGGAGGATTTCATGGTCCCAATAACTACAGTGGATGAGTGAGTTCCCACGAGGAACTTGTTATAATTATGGATCTACATAACATTATAAATGTGAGTGTCCTAACTTGTTACAATGCTCATGGTGTGGAAACAAACATAAGTATGAAGAGTGTTCAAAACTTTATGAGAATATGAACCAATAGCACTAGAAAGAAAATGGCGTTCTTGTGTGGTAAGCATCAAGAAGGTCGTTTCATAGTGGATGCCACGAGTGGCACGTGAGTCGAGACTAGAATCCATGCTTAGTGATGATGTAAGAAGTGGCCACATGTGCTGGGATATGCTAATAAAAAGGACACTAGTTGATGGGCCCCTAAAATATTAACTAATTACAATAAGGTGCTTTTGTGCACAAGGCCTATTTAAAGAAGGGCACTCAAGGGGGAAGCGTGCAGACATGGTTTTAGGATGGTTTCATAGAACCCGGTGGTGCATGTGTGCAATGCAAAGAAAAAGTTTTGGGACTTATCCATATTTAGCATATCGTGCAACACACGAGGAAAGCATGACCTGACTACACATGTGGAGTGGATAAGGTTCCATCGTAGCAACTTGGTACCCACAAAGGGACTATACCTTGCAGTAGAAGATTCCAAAAGGTCATCATGGAGAAGGATGGAGAGCTTACATCTAAAGGAGCATTATCCCATGGAAGACCACTTGCACATATGGAAACCATTCTAAAACTTCGTAAAGGCATAGTGGTGCTTGCTAAGGCTATATATACGAGCTCGTGAAAGGGAGATAACTAGACAATGTGAGGTTACAAGTGTGATGGATCTATTAAGGTAGACATTGTGGGAAGAATTTAAGGTTCACATGGAGGACGTCGAGCGTGAGAATTATATGCTACCCCATCTTGGAAATCATGGGACAGAGGCCCCTTCATCTTTTGATGTGATTTCGATGCATGGTGAAAGAAAATCCTTCATCTTGCATCTAAACCCACACGGAAACTAACCCCTATGCTTGGTTTTCCAAATCAATGGAGAAGTATTGATAACCCACTGGTATTAGTGGGAGTGACCGATCGACACCCGGAGATATAATTTTTATTTGGATCATCCATGGCTATGCAAGCTATTCCCCGTATTTAGAGGAATCTATAGACAAGGTGCAAGTGTGCAAGATTTGGGTATCGTGTCTAGGAGTAGCATTGGACATATAACTCGATAGTGGGACAATATCAAAATCCATCGACATGTAATTTAGTGGGATGCTAGGAACACTAGGTGTGACCACTTTTGGTCCTTTTCCAACCACAAGAGGTGGATCTAGTGGGTCGGGAGAGGAACAATCCTTGGTGGATCTAGTGGATCTTGTGGGTTAGGAGGAAACACCAAAGGGAACCAAGGCACTGGATCGGGAGGACAAAAACCCCTTTTCTAGAAGCTCAAATTTCTGCAATGGCCAGCGGCGAGTTGGAAAAACTATCTACAAACTCAACGCATGAGGTTCATAATGGTCTTTGGTGTATAGATCAGTGAAGTGGAGGGGCATGTCAAGGATAGTTTCCCTCAGAATTCGGTGTGTGCCATGGTGGTAGACTGTGAAATTTTCCTTGGGGATCATGATACAAGTAGATGTCCCTTACTCCAACGTGTAATCTGCAAGAATATTTCTTTCTACTGCAAGATATGCACCTCTACAACCCATGATATGAAGGAATGCATACCGATTAATCACATCCATGATGCTATTGATCGGATGTGCACTAGACTAGCCTTGCAAGAAGTTCTAAGGATGATGACCTTCGTTATGAAGGATGCGCAGATAGAGAGGTGTGTGCAAGAATTTTTGTAGAGGATTTCATTGTCACAATGAATCGAAGAGGACAAAGTGATTTCCCACGAGGAACTTGTTATAATTTTTATCTACATAGCATTACAAATGTGAGTGTTTTGTCCTATTACAATGTTCATTATGCGAAAGAAACATAAGTACAAAGAGTGTCCAGAACTTTATGAGCATATGAACCAATAGAACTGGAAAGACAAGGGCACTACTATGGTAAGCATCAAGAAGGCTGATTCATATTGAATGCCACGAGTGGTGCATGAGGTAGGGCTAGAACCTATGCTAGTTATGATAGGAGAAAAGGCTGCACATGCAAGGGAGATGCCAAGAAAAAGGACACTAGTTGTTGGACCCCTAAAATATTGACTAAGTACAAGAAGGCGAGTGGGCACAAAAAAATCCTATTTAAAGAAGGGTGCCTGAGGAAAAAAGTGCATAGGACAAGGTTTTAGGAGGGTTTAGTAGAACATGTGGCAAGCACTCACAAGGCAAAGGAAAGGTTTTGGTACTTATCCATATTTGGTATATTATGCAGCACATGAAGAAAGCATGACCCGACAAAGTGCATGTGGAATGGATAACGTGCCATCCTAACAACTTGGTGCCCACGAAAGGAATATACCTTGCGGTCGAATATTCTAGAAGGTCATCATGGTGAAGAATGGAGAGCTTGCATCTTAAGGATAATGATCCCATGGAGGACCACTTAGACACATGGAAAACATTCTATTACTTCAAAAAGGCATGGAGGTGCTTGTTGAGGCTATATATATGAGCACCCAATAGAAAAAAAAGGGACACAAGGAGATACATATGGATGTGACTGAGATACATATGGATATAAGGAGATACATATGTATAAATATAGTGAGAGCTCTATGAGTTGGGTTTATAGGATCTCTAAGAGTATTTTTATCAAGGGGATGGGTATGAATACCTTTTCTTTATACTTATGAAGGTCTTAAGTCTAGTTCGATGCATGACATTGGTCTGCGCACTATTATACAGTGTCTATAACGCCTCAATAAATGTAATGTGGTTATTAACATACTCAATATGAATATATGTGTGGTCCCATTTTTTACTTATATCTAATGGATCAATTTGTGGGTGTAAACCCCTGTGCATTTCCTTTTGTTATGATTTAGATCTATGTTTTTGTAATGCTTTTATTATTTGAATGAATACATTGGTCTAGAATCATGTTCTCGAGGCCCTTAGATGAAT
Organism: Taxus wallichiana var. yunnanensis; assembly: GCA_018340775.1. Taxonomy (NCBI): domain Eukaryota; kingdom Viridiplantae; phylum Streptophyta; class Pinopsida; order Cupressales; family Taxaceae; genus Taxus; species Taxus wallichiana. Next base: position 603,654,456 of record CM031242.1, on the reverse strand, counting down.
GTATGTTCATTTATAGTCTCTTCACTTAAGTTTTGGTCATAACTAATGCATTCTCACATGAATCACACAAAGGAGGGGCTCGGTTCCCATGTGTTCCTCGGTGAGCAGCTAGCGCCACTCTTGGGTGATAGGCCGATGCACATGGGATTTACTTGTTCTTTTAAAGGGCATAAAAATGTTCTATTGATGATGTGAGTAGAGGCCACGCATGCCGGGAGATGCCAAGACAAAGGACACCAATTTCAAGAGAGGAAGTAGTACATAGAAAGTATTCGGACCCTACTCATACAAAAGAAGTATATCAGAGACTATGGATATCATTCAAAGTTTAAAAGGGGAGATATAGTGTCTAAAGGAATAGTTCAAGAAGTAGGAGTAAAGAAGAAATGTTGAGCCTCAACAGAAGCACCTGGATGAAGTCAAATAAGTGTGCAAAATTTTAAGGGAAGAGATTATTATTCCCTTGCTTTAGGGAGTGGCCGAGGGAGAAGGTACCAAGCACCGAGGTAGAGAGTGAAAGACAAGTCTCACACACAAAGCTTCCTCCTCACACCCTTGAATATAAAAAATAGATTACTTTGAATGCAGTTGTTGATGGGTGGCTTCTAAGTAATATTATCATCGACACAGAGCAGAGGTCAATATTACAACCATCTTTGAATGTGTTGTATATGGAAAACAAGACTAAGGAAATGCCCGCATTACAACCATCTTTGAATGTGTTGTATATGGAAAACAAGACTAAGGAAATGCCCATTGGATTCCTCAATGATGTAATTATCACCATTTAAGAAGCCAAGCTTACAAGAGACTTAAAATTCTTGGCACTCACCAAGGAAAAAAACTTTTGAGCATTGTTTAGGTTCCCATGGTGTTATAAGAACAATACTTGACTTGTGGTTTAACAAAGGATATATCGGTTATGAGAAGGAGGAAAGGGTGGTTATTCCTTTGAAAGATGGAAAGTCAATGCCATATACTTTGAGCCCTTAGGAGAAGAAGTACTAGATAGAATCTATGTGTGCTCCATCAAATATCTTGAGATAATTCACCCCACAGAGGGAGTTATCAAATTTGAAGATGCTCAGTCCATGAGTGATACCACTAGTGTGGCATGGGACAATTAGGTGCATGGGACTTATGAATTAATTGGGTGATAGTTAAGAGGATATGTAACAAGGGTGACAAAGGAACACTCGACCAAGCACACAGGAGGAAAGAAGTTTCCAAGTTACTCTAGAGGGGCATACCCTGAAATTTTCTTACGGGAAATGGAATCTCAGTGGAAAAATGAGGACAAAAGAAGAGGAATTCTTAGCTATAACTTACTCAGGACTGCACCGTGCTGATTGGCTACACATCAAGAAAACCTCCGGAGTGGCAAAAGGTAAGAATCACATTTTTGTAAGGTTTTCTAGGAGCAACATGCCCATGGTCATACAAGACTACCATGGTAAAGAGACTACTTCATTTCATATCCAAGCATGTGAGAAGGCTTGAATGGGAAGTGCAAAAGTGTTTCCACCTTTATAGTGGGTGCATAAGTTGTATTCCATCTTACAAGGTTATGTGCACGCTTGGTACATTCATTTGAATATGCATCATCAAATGGGTAATTTTCAAGAGTTGACATCGATATCATAAAAATTTCAAATTTTAGAGTACCAAGCCATCAGTGGAAAGGAATTATAAATGATCAAGTGCCTTACAATAGGATATAGCATTATGGTAGAAGATAGGCTACTAGAATTACTAAGAGAGCCTTATGTGGAGATGTGCCTCAATGAAGAAGAATCAAAGGAGGTACATCTTGAGTGCACGTGCATGTAAAAAGAAAAAGGAAAAATGGTCCATGTAATAGATGGAGAAGAGATGGAGACTTTGGATATGAACCATTTGGAGTGTATGCACAAGGTCATAGATAACACTTGATGAGTGAGCATGCACCTACCACGAGCCCTTAAAAACAAATAAGGTTAAAATTAGGATAGAGGAAAAACCTAAGGAATCTATCATTAGTGACTATTTGTTGGAAAATGAGGTTTCAAAGATCATTGGTCTATTACATGAGTTCCAAGATTCGCTTTCCTTGTAGGTACCATAAACTCAAAGGAATTCACCATTCCTTGGGGAGATGAATATCAAGTTAAATAAAGTTACGTACCTAATTCGAAGAAAGGCCTTATCAAATTAATCCAGATTTACACATACGGGTTAAGTAAGAAATAGATAAAATGATGGCATCCGGTATCATTGAGGCGAAAAGAATCATAATGGATAAGCTTGATGGATATCGGTATTAATAAGGATGGAAGGATAATAATTTTCATTGACTATAGGGATCTGAATTCATTATGTTTCATCGATCCCTTTCCAACCCCCTTCATCGAAGAAATTTTGGAAGGAGTAGCTAGGTGTGAAGTCTACTCTTTCACCGATAGGTTCTCGTGGTACCACCAAGTCGGGATTGTAAAGGAAGACTAGAGGAAGACAACTTTCACCACTAATGGAGAATTTTTCCTACATGGTTATTCCTTTTGGATTAAAAATGCACTTGGTTGTGTTCTTGTGCATTGTGGTGCAAGTATTTAAGGACTTCATCTATAAGTTTATTCAAGTTTACCTAGATGATTGGGCTGTGTATGGATTGGTGAAAGACCATTGTGAAAATCAAAGGATGATGTTTGAGAGATGTCGGTAGTTGAGGATATCCCTCAACATTAAGAAATGTGTCTTTGCTACTTCATTTGGAACCGTGTTAGGACAAATTATATGTAAAGAAGGCTTGCTAGTAGATCCTGCTAAAGTTACTGCTTATTGTAGGATTAGGGATCCTACTAGTTAGAGTGTGGTGCGTGGATTCCTTGGGAATACGGGGTATTATAGGAAGGGATATGCCAAGATCACAACACCCTTAGAAGAATTATTAAATCACAAGTGTTCCTTTCATTAGGGAGAGGTGCAATAGAAGGCATTTGACACTTTGAAGGATAGGCTTGTCACGACGCCCATATTACGCTTTCCTTCTTGGGATAAGCCTTTCCATGTGTATGTTGATGCCTCAAGAACAACTACAGGGAGTAGTACTATCACAACCTAGAGAGGGTATTATTGATCATCCCTTGTGTTTTACAAGTAGAAATTTGACACCAGCAGAGTAGAATTACACAACTACTGAGCGTGAAGCATTGTCTATGATCTACGCACTACACAAGTTTAGGTAGTATATGTTGGCAATACCCTTTATATTCTACATAGACCACATGGCATTGAAATACTTAGTCAAAAACTCATTCTACAAGGGTGCATATGTATTTGGGTCATACTATTTCAAGAATTTGACTTCAATGTGGTCGTGAAACTAGCAAAAAGAAATTCAGGACCTAACCACTTATTATGGATTAATTCAGGAGAGGACACACAAAGCATTTAGGATATTGTTCCGGTGTGTAACTATTTAGGCTGTGGCATGTACCCTTAGACTTGGAAGATATAGTAGTGTTTTTAAAAATAGGTTTGGCACCAAAAGGGATGAAGGCTCTAGAGAGAAAGTATTTGGCAATAAGTGTTGCATCCTACATGCTAATTAGTCGATTTGTATAATTTAGGTCGTGATGAGGTTCTCGCACTAATGCATATTAGAACATGAGCATGTAGTCATTATGGAAGAAGCACATGGTGGGATTTTAGGAGAACACTATGTAGGGAATTCTACCACATGGAAGATTTTATTAGTTGGGATTTGGTGGGAAACCATATACAAATATTGTATTGAGTTTTGCAAGGCATTTGACCACTACCAAGGTGCCTTGGGAGACCTAAAAGCAGAGATGAAATGCCTTTGTGACCAATAGCTAGTGCTAAACCATTTGATAAATGGGTAATCTAATTTGTAGGACCAATTACGCCATCCATGCGAAGGACTGGTTTATGGTATATCATCACTTACATTAGGTAATTGACATGGTGGACCGAGAGGAATCACCTACAAATGATTGCACCACAAAGAATAAAGTGGCTAGATTTTTATGGGAAAACATAATCAGTAGGTATGGTTTCCCTTTAAGTTTAACAAGTGATATGGGTACACAATTTCTCAATAAAATAGTCAAGATTATGCTATCATATTTTATGGTGGCCCATCATAGGACAACCCCATATCACCCTCAAGAAAATGGGACTCAGCTTGAGGCATTTAAAAAAAAACTAATTCACACGTTAACTAAGATTTGTAACATTAGAATACAAAACTAGGATGTTAAGGTATCACCATTCTATGGGCACACATGACCACCTACAAAAGGTTTAACAAGGCCACACTATTTCAATTGGTGTTTTACCGGTGTAATTCATGTTACCTTCATTGCATATAACATGTGTAGGAGGGTTAGGCATGAGCAAGCGCTGGAAGAAATAATTGATAAATTGATGCAATTGGACGAAAGGTGATCACTTACTAGATGGAGTCAGAAGACAGAAAAATCAAGACAAAAGGCATGGCATGATCGTCATATCAAGAACAAGAAGTTTGAGGTTGGGTAGTTGGTGTTGTTGTATGATTCCAAGTATCTACACCATCCTAGGAAGTTGAAAGTCCATTGGTTGGGACCTTACATCATCTCATACATTCTTGATTCAGGCGCTTGCTAGTTACAAGTGTTGGATGGGATGAGATTACCAGGTCACTTCAATGGGAGTAGGCTGAATCCCTACTATAAATAAGTCTTCTTGGTGTTTGTAATAAGCGGTATTTCCAGTTAGCTTAGAATTTCCCTTTATGTTTTTTCCTTTTCTTGTGTTTCCCTTTCTTGTTGCTTGTTCATTTTTTTTTTTGTTTTGTTTTGTGAATCAGTGTGTTGTAACCATATTATTTTCTAAAAAGTATGTATGCACAGAGGACCACGTATCTATATAGTGTGAGGTGGAGTGATGCGAAGTATAGGCCTGCAAATAAAAATTGAGTTGTCAGTAGAAGTTGCGGTGAATGGCCCAGGTTGAAGGATGAAAAGCACGTAAGGGTAAGAACTGCATAGAAGAGAAGGTGGAAAAGAATGGTTGGTGTCAAAAAGACCTTGCAGAAACCATGTAAAAAGGATGAAGAGCATAGGAACAATATGAGGTAGGAAAAGGATAAAATTAGGTAAAGGATAGAAGAAGTACCTTCGGTGCTTTATATAGACACGTGCATAAGATGTTTTCAGTCCATTTGAATTTTTGCATGCTAGAAGGTTGAAAAAGGGTTTTTACGCATGATGTGGCATATAGGTAAGGGTGCTTAAAATCAGCTTAGTGGAAAAATTCACATTTAATGTTAAAGTACAATGGTAGAATGTATAGTATTTAATGTTGGAAAGAAGAAAAAACTATAAATACAAGGCCGGGTAAATCATTCATTACCTTACATTTACGAAGTGAATAAAGATCTTTGTGAACTAGGGCACCTAAAGTAATTTGTGCAAAGAAGAAATAGAGATCTAATATTACATGAATAGCGTAGATCTACAAACCGGGGTGGAAGGAGCACACAAAGCGTGGGAAAATTTGTTGAGGAAGCACCACCTTGTAAAAGGATTTTTTCCATTAGGGTTTGGCGAGGGCAAGGAGTTAGAGGGTTTCTTCATAATGTTGAGCTTTTGAATTGAACAAGGTGATAGATCAAAGCAAGGGGAGGACAATTTAAGTGTTAACACCGACTAGAAGAATGGCACCAATGAAACCAACTGCTTTCACCAAATAAAACAAAGGGAAATGGCAAGGAAAGAAAATCATTATTTTCTCAAGCACCAATGAAGAATGGTATGTAGAAATGCAATACCCAGATGGGGTATTGCTAGGAAAATAATGGGAGTCACACCTACAAAAGATGGCCATAAGTGATTATAATCATTGTATGAGCACAATGGAGAAGGAAATAGCTTTGGAGTTAGTTCACCCAACCAACAAGAGGACACCGTATAGAATGCCCATTTACAAAGATGAAGTAAAGGTCAAATTAGAGAAGGCATGGTTGTTGTAGCTTTATGAGTTACCTTACTTGAAAACCTGAGTGCCTTTATCAATGGTTGATGTCACGCGTACATGAATATCACTTTTACTTCGTGGGGCACAAGATGCACATCATACCATAGCTGATATTGAGGTTCACATGCCTCAATTGTGAAGGAGATAGCATTGATGATGATTCGAGTGACAAGGAGGCTATTGTATGACTACAAAAAGGGTTCAAGATACTTTGAAATCTTAGAAATACCATACCTGTGATAAGGATGGCCGCTTGTTTAGTCACTAAACCGAACGACCATGAATGGTGGATGCAAGTTAACAAGGCATGGCTCAATGTATGCCGGAGGATATCGAAGGAACCATCTATAACTTGTCTACTTTCATCATGGATGAAATTATAAGTAAATAAGAAAGGAGGGAGAGAAGATACTCTTGAAGAATGTACTCCTCACTATTGTAATCTCAAATATTGGAGTGCTGACGGGCCAGAAAAGTTTATTTGGGAATATCCAAAAGAGGATCCTTCACCCACAAAGAGGTTTGCAAAGTATACTTGTGAAACCATGATATCCACTCACAAGGTGCTCCTAGAAAAGTGGTATAAGTGAATGTGTGATGCATTCGGGGTTGAGTGGAGAATCACAGAGAATTTGTTTGTGCTCATGAATAGAGAAGAAGAATTTATAGTATATCAACACTTCTACATTGGAAGATTTAGGTTGATAGCTGAGAAGATGATTATGTGGTGCAAACTACCCTTCTCCTTCATTGCATTATATTTTCAATCCAGAGTTAATTGGTTCAAGAAGGCCAAGAGACTAAGGTTCGACACGAGTGAGGTATATGCAGAGCATCATGAGATGCACTGGAAGCTAGTCTACCCCAAGAAGTGTGTGTATGTGGAGAGATATATCTCCCACGAGATCTAAATGATGAAGCCTTTGACGGTGCCAATTATAGGATGAACAACAGCAAGGGTGTACCTACGCATAAGGCCAAAATTTGAAAAAGGTACTTACTTGGAGAATGATGTCTCCATTCCTGAAGACCCCACAAGAAGGAAGAAGGTCATGCCTAGAAAGAGAGAAAGAGAAGAGGTGCAGAAGGAACCAAGTGTCCCAACTACATAGACGGTAAGTACGCCGAAGACAAGTGCTAAGCCTAGTACTTACACCTAGAGGAAGAAGTCTCCGTCAAAGCATAGACTCTAGAAGAATAAGTGCCAAAGCACGAAGATCCCCTCACTTAGGAGGAATCACTAAGAAAGACATCACCGTCCAAGAAAAATAAAGAGAAGAATCCCCTATACTGGAATCCCTAGTAAGGAAGAAGAAGAAGGTGATGGATGAGGCCGATTCAGAGGAAACAGAAGACCTAGATGCCTACATCGGTGATAGGGATGATGATGAAGATGAACCAAGAGGTGAAGACCATCCCATCTATGAAATACATGATTCTGAAGAAGAAAGAGATGAGGAATATAATGAAGGAGATGAGGAAAAGGAGGATGAAGAAGAGGCTGAGACCCAAGGCAAGGGGGTAGGTGGGGAAGAAGTTACAAAAGAACAAAGGACCCCAAGCCTCATAAAGGAACATGTAGATGAGGTTGTGGAAAAGAATTAGAAAAAATCATCAAGGACCCGGTAGAACAAGAATTAGAACGCAATGTTGATGTGATGATGAAGGAAGCTGAGTTTGGATGTTAGCTTTCCAAAGGCCACACACACATGAAGGAAGAGTGCAGAGACATCACAAGTGAAATGAATGGGCTACATTGATGATCCAAACAAAGTGTTACATATGCACTTCCACAACACTCACAACCAAAAAATTTTAGCTAGGACTTCATTTAATGAGGAAGGTGCATACCCTCGATGAGGAAAGTGATGTCATAGGCATTTGAGTCCCACATTGATGAGTAAGAATTTGAATTAAGCCAAGGGAAATTGATGCAAGTGTGAAAACAAAAGGGATAAACCCTCGGTGAATTCTCAAAGTCCGTCATATGAGCTGATATACAATGCGCTCAATAAATTCTTAGTTAAGGTTGAAGCCAAACTCTTCTGGGAGAAATGAAAGGGTAAGGTTCCTAGAGGAAGAGCTAAAGAAAAAGTAAGAAGAGCTATTTGAGAAAACCAAGTACTTGAAATAGGAAGATCTAATTAGTGCTCAGCTAAGGCATGAGTTAAAAGATGAAAAGGAAAGAGTGCACAAGGCATACAAGAAGATAGAGATGATCATGGATGCCATTATCCTAAAGCATCTAGACTTAATGCCACCCACACAAAAGTATGGGTCATCCTTGTAATGCCTAGAGGACTTGACCCACATACTCACCATGGAGAGGAGACCACTTTCCCTAGAATCAACAGAGGAGGTGTTGGTGTGCCAAGAGAAATAAAATAAGATGAAGGTGGTGGAGATTGTTTCTCAATACAACAATATCCTTGCTGATGTACAAGCCACCTTGAAAACTATAGAGGCTGCCTATGACAATTGTGCAGATAGAGACAGAGTGGAAAGTATCCTAGTTGCCACCCATGAGGTGGAACTCAAGGATTTCTAAGAAAGGAACAAGTGGGAACAAAGTGGAGCAGACAAGATCCTATCCGTGGTAGAAAAGAAATCGAGGCCATTGAGACTTTGCAAGGGCTCAATCAATAACCGGTAAAAGGAATTGTACCCTCAAATTACTCAAAGGATGGATGCATTCGAGGATTTGGAAAAAAAGATGGAGGATATTGTGGAGATAATGAGCACTAAGGAGAGGAGCTTTTTTTGAAGAAGTGAGTGCCCTAGTAGGTGACATCCGTGCCAGCAAGTGCGTAATGAGGTCAACACTTGGGGAAATTTAGAAGCTGATTTAAGGAAGGATTTCCCTCTCCTCCTCCAGAAGTAAATTAAGTTCCCCATTCTTTCATTATTTTCACCATTTCATGAATCCTCCATTCTTCCATTCCAACCACTTGTAAGGATCCATCATTCTTTAATTATTTATTGAAGATTGTTTCTAAGGGCGGAGAACAGGCGTAGTGTGGGGTGATGTTGGGCCCCAAAATATCAGCTAAGTACAAGAAGGCACATGGGCATACAGAACCTAGTTAAAGAAGGGTGTGTGGGTTGAAGGCATGTAGGGAAAGGGTTTTGGTAGGGTTTTGTGGAACACATGGCATGTGCGTGTAGGAAAAAATGGGTTTTGTACTTAGCCGCAAATGGGTATCTCTGGAAGCACATGAGAAAAGCATGACCCTTATGGATAAGGTGCCATCCTGGTGACTATGGATCAAAAAGGGAATATTCTAGGCATGTGATAGAAGTTTCTAGAAGACATCATTGCAAGGAATGGAAATCTCGGATCTAGAAAGGCATGCTTCCATGAAGGACCACTTCGACACTTGCAACTGATCTATAACTTCTGGAAGGCATGGCGGTGGGTGTAAGGCTATATATACAAGCGCACAGTACAATAAATGAGGATAGACAGAGTGGAGATAGTTGAAGAGAGGTGAAGCTCTGTAGAAAATAGAATGGAGGGCATTATGGTTAGGGATTAGGAGAGCTCATGAGCAATAACACATAGAAGGGGATGGGTTCTCATTTTTCTTTGTAATATGATGAACCTAGTATAGTTCTAATGCATGACTTGGCTCTGCATAATTATATGAGGATATGTTATGACCTCAAGGGATGTAATGTGGGTTATTAACTTTGATATTATGAATATAATGCTTTGTTGTAAATCATCTGTGTTTAGTACTTATGCATTTCCTTTCTATATGAGTCATCTGCATGTGTTGCTTGTTATTTCTCTTACTTGTATATAATGAGATGATAACTATTCCTAAGTTCATAAGAATGTGGTTTAGTTATTTTATGTCCTGCATTTGATTATCTTTTCTAAGATGATGCATTCTCACAAGACTCACATAAAGGAGAGACTTGGCACCCGTGCATGCCTCAGGTGAGCGTCTAGCACCGTCGGGTGATAGGATAGTGTACATGGGATTTTCCCTATTTTGTGAAGGGCATAAAAATGACTACAATCCACCCACTAACCTTCGTCATCTTTGTAGCTTGCAAATAAATTTCACTCCATCAAACGATTCATTTCTCAACTTTCATATCGATGCTAATTGTTTCACCACCTCATTAAAAAGAATGTTTCTTTCCATTGGAATGATGAGTGTCGCAAAGCCTTCAAATCATTTAAGAACTACATTCTTCATCCACCTCGTGTGTTCATTCCAAGTAAAGACGATTAACCTTTTTACATTTACATTTTTGCTACTGACCATTCCTTAGGTGTCATGCTCACTCATCGTGATGTGCAACATAGGGAACAAATAGTTTATTACATAATTTGTACTCTTTTAGATTACAAAACTCGGTACACTCATGCTGAAAATATTTTCTTAGCCCTAGTCTTTGTGGCCACCAAACTTTTCCACTACCTTCTTAATCACAAAACATTTTTCGTTACAAACACTTTCATTACATGTGTGTCAAACCTTACCAACACCAATGCACTCGGTCATTTTCTCATGCTTCTTATAGACATGGATTTTGAGTTAATTCATAAAAAAATTGATAAAGGATTAACCATTGTGGATCAAATTTTGATGCTCCTCTTCCCTGGAACTAATCCTCAAACTTTAATTTTCACGATGAATCTATCGCCACCCTCTCCACTTGATGATATTATGTATCAAATGAAATTATTATTTAATAGATCCAAATGTCACCATGGGGAGACACGGGGTTCATCCTTATTCCTCTTTATGGTGATCTTATACTACTATCCTTTAAACTTGACTTCAATTTGCACAAATAATATATCCGAGTATGAAGCTCTTGTGTTAGGTCTTCAAACTGTCATTTCCTATATGTTAAATCCATTAACATCTTTGGTGAATCTGAACTAGTTGTGAACCAATTCAATGGTTCGTAAAGTGTCATAATAATGAGATTCAAAAGTAAAAACATCACGTCGACCTAATTTTTACCACATTTGATCACTTCCTAATTCAAGCCACTCACCTATCCACTAAAAAATTCATAGATACCATGGCTTGTCTTAATTCTCAAATACCTACCTCACCTTCTAACTCAAAAATATTTTTCACAATAGAATGGTTGCATTTGCCTTATTATATTATCCCCGATGTTAATTTTATAGGTAGCGTAAATCGACCCACGCAACATTTAGTATAAACAGTTTGTTGACTACCTCTCACTTTCAATCCTACCTCTAGATCTTACTCATAATGAATGTTGAGCCTTCCTAAAAGTATATCTCATTATGTCATCATGGGAGCTCTTCTCTACAAAAACATCTTTAACGGTATCCTCCGTGATGCCTCACCTATTCTAAAATCTCGTACACCATCAAATAAATTCATGATGGGATTTTTCGGGATATTTTAGTGGCCTCACCGTCACAAATCATATCCTTCAACTAAGCTAATACTCGAACCCTTAAGATATATTGATGTAACTATGTTCAAAGTTGTGTAAAGTGTCAAGTATGCTAACCTTCTTCATACTCCTAGTCACACCCGACAACTCGCCGAGACTTTTGGCCCTTTTCTCAATAGGGTTTAGATCTCGTTGGGGATAATAATCGTCATTCCTTGCAACATTATAATTATATCATCATGAAGACTGAATAATACACTAAATGGTTAGAATCCATCCATCTCATTTCTACTAAAGCCAAGAAAATAATCGAATTTATCAACCACCATATCATTTTTGCTTTAGTGGTCCTCTTTGCCTTATCATCAAAATGGAAAACAATTAAAAAACAAAATGCTATGCCAACTGTGTGACAACTTTGGCATTCAAATCAGTTTCTCTTCACCATATTATCCACAAGTAAATGGTCAAGATGAATCTTCTAACAAAACTCTAAAAAAATTCTCATTAAAGTGGTTAGAAAATCTAGTAAGGATTGGCACATGCATATTCCTTTAACCTTATGGGCTTATCATACCAACATTCACACCTCTACCATTTCTACACCTTTCTCTTTTTCTATGGTACAAAGGTCATCCTACCTCTGAAAATTCAAATTCCATCTCTTCGTATATATCTTAAATATATCCTATTTAATGATGATTTTCACTAAGAACATTTGGCATAGCTTGAGATACTATAAGAAGATCATTTAAATTCTCTAGAATACCTCAAAATATACCAAAATTGCATTAAGCGTGCCTATGAAAAATGTTTCCAAGAACAAACATTCAAGATCAACAGTCTTGTCTTAAAGGAAAATCAACATATAACCAAAATGGAGAAAAGTAAATGAGGAAAGTTTTCTCCTAATTGGCTTGGACCTTATATTGTCACCAATACCTATGGATTAGGAAATTATCACTTATCTTCCCTTAAAGGTAAACCCAAACCTAAGGCCCTTAATGCCTTGCATCTTCAACAATTCTATTGTTTAATAAAGTACTACATCACTTTATGTCTCATAAATGCTCATCCCTTGAGTGAACCTCTCCTTTCACCTAATTATTTTTCATGACCAATGAAGTAAATAGAATTGTGTGATTATCCATCACCATTCAACCTTATCTTAAATATGAGTACCAAGTATTTTCTCATGGCATGATTCTCATGGATACTTTTCATCCTTTTCAGGATGGAATCCCATGGTCGCTTCATCACTTAAACCCTTCTTGCATAAGGTAACCTTTTTCATACTATGGTTTTTCCTTCATAAAATATTCCTACTCCTTTATAGTTTTTCCATGACTACAAGTCCAAAATAATGCAAAAATTTTGGGATAATTAAATTCTACTCCTTGATTCAAACTTCTCACAAATAGATGATTCCCTCAAATGAACATATATGTCTCTCTATTGCTGTTATAAGTAGATTTCTCCCTCAAAGGAAAACTATAAAAAGCTAGCCACATGTTGTACTTAGTCTACCCAAAAGAAGACTAATCTGTATTTGTTAAAACAAAAAATATTGGAGCTTCTTGCATCGATCATCTTCACAAAGAACTCAAGGAGAAACTACTATTCATCCCAATATATACTTCCCACATTGATTAGTCTATGAATACAAAATCAAAATGCAAAAGAAAAAAAAATCAAGAAAAATATGAATCTTGGGTCATGGACTTGTCTATATTGGTTTTGGATATCTTACATGTAAGGGACATGTTGTCCCACAACGAGGTTACACTAAACAAACCACTCCACCCTACCCTATTTTATTTTCTCCTATCTACTCAAGGTATGTGGCACACATGTAACACTTTGTGATTGTGCAACTTCTTTCAACCATAGACCTATCAATAATACTATGTATCAAGGGGTTTATGTTCATAATTCTATTGGGTATGACCATTATAGTCCTTACTAACTACAAAGAATTTTTATTATTTTGGTTCCCTCTTTTTACTTGTTGATTCTACAACAAGACGAGACCATCAACATCATATATCTTTGTTCTATTCTCATTTCACCCACACCTATACTCATCATATAGTTCCTGTAATACCATCCTATATTTGAAATTAAATAAAAAAACATCATATATCTACCCAAATTCAATCTACTTTACCCAATCTTACCCAATCTACCTAACCACAATCTATCCTACCCAACTTATCATGCCACAATATACCTTGCCCCACCTTATCTACCTTATGTATCACCATTTTATTCTTCACTATCTTAAGGAGAACTTGATCGTCTTGAAGCCCCTTTTGCAAGGGATATGTAGGTAGCACTCCAAATACATGGGGTCTTCAGAGGTTAGCTTGGCCATTATTTTCCCCTCTTACGTGATCTTTCTGACTTTTCCTATCTCACCTATCCGCTCTCCTACCCCATGTCTAGTTTCCCTAATATCAATACATTGGAAATTAAGCCAAACCCAAACCATACAACAACCATGCCTACATCTAGTTTCCATAACATCAATACATTGGAAATTAAACCAAACCAAAACATCATCAACCATGCCTACATCTAGTTTCCATAAAATCAACAAATTGGAAATTAAACCAAACACCAAAACATCATCAACCATACCTACGTATAGTTTCCATAACATAAATACATTGGAAATTTAAACCAAACCAAACCATACAACAACAATACTTACATCTAATTTCCATAATATCAATACATTTGAAATTGAAATTAACCCAAAAAACATAAAACAACCATGCCTACATATAGTTTCCACAATATCAATACATGGGAAATTAAACCCATACCAAACCATACATCATCACCATGTCTATACATATAACTTCCACGATAACAATACAATGGAAATGAAACCATACACAACATATATAAATAACATCATCTATATACTAGAACTTTTATGTGTCAATATACTTGTATAAACATATATAAATAATTCTCTCAAAACTCTCATGTATAACTCGCCTCTTAAACATGAAGCCTAGTATATATAAGTCATAACTCAAAATAAAAACCAATCTCCATCATCCCATTATCTATGAGAGGGCCTAGCACCTCTGTCACTCTCACTTGTCCCCTCACATGACCTTTGTCTCTATCCACTAGTCACCTCCTATTGGACTTGCCTATGATTACGACAACTCCTTTGAACTACCACCACTATAGGTATGTGAGTTGGATCTCCTGACTCGGCTACCTACTTGAACTCTATAGGTAACATAGCTAGTAATAGGAAAACCCATATCTGCAATCTAATCCTCATAATATCTAACCTCAGCCACAACCTCTCTCAGTATTTTCCATCGATATCACTTGTGGTGGTGGCATCGCTCTACTACATATTTTTGGACCATGTCGCAGTTGGTAGTGGTCCTTTTTCCCCGTACTCTAAGGTCAGGTACTTGTCATGGTACTTTTACCTATAATGATGGACCTTTTCCCTATATTTGTGTCTCATCATGTTCCCCTCAAGGTGAAAGAGGGGTAGCCACGTGTCCCACAATGTTGGCATGTGTATGTGCTTCTTCTAGCTATGTCTCGTAATGTGGCCACCTATGCCTCGTAAAGCATCCGCATATGCCCCGCATTCCCATAACATGTCCCCCATTACCAACTTATGTTTGTGTTGATGCTAGTTATGTCTCAGTATTGTGCCACTTGTTCCTATAAAGTTGTCACCTCATCTAGGCCTATAATCCTATAACTTGTACCCTAGCTGGTCTCTCTCACTAATAACAATGGCTAAATCAAGTTATTATGTCATGGCTTTCTTCTTATAACTATGTTTTCCACCAATACCTATACCTGTACAGCTATATAACCAACATCATCTATCATCCCATAAGCTACATGTTTCTCCACTTTTTGCTAGCGGTACCGACTACGAGAATAGGTAATGACATCTCCACATCCTCTCGATGCTACTATGGAATGATAGGGACACACTCTGCTATAAGCCAAACTTGTCATCGACCTAATCTATGAGTATGCACTCATGTTCCTCATCTCAATTCCCCTGGATCCATATTAGAATTTTTAGACCCTCCAACTCCTCCTCCATGCCTATGAACTCTAGATAAGTGAGGTATGGCTTCAATAGAATCTTTGTTAGTGGTAGGCTATCTAGTACCCTCCAATAATATGTTATATCCTCAGTCACCCCATTCACCCTTGCGCCATGTTCTCCAATCCACACCACTACCTATATCCTTCCCTATATAC
This sequence comes from Taxus wallichiana var. yunnanensis, assembly GCA_018340775.1. Taxonomy (NCBI): domain Eukaryota; kingdom Viridiplantae; phylum Streptophyta; class Pinopsida; order Cupressales; family Taxaceae; genus Taxus; species Taxus wallichiana. The sequence goes on along the minus strand of CM031242.1, from coordinate 603,638,775 downwards.
ACCCACCTCCCACCCCTATCATGGTAGACCAAGTGAGACGAAAGCACACAATGTGCTCATATGCCCAACAATGTAATAGATAGGTATAACTCGAGACCATATCATCATATCCTCCTATAAGCCCATAACTATGTATATATAAATACATTCGTTCCCATGCAAAAAAACCCTTTTAAACACCATATCCTCTAGGAATCCCATCAAGACCCCTGTGGAAATATCCCACCCTCTAAGTCTGGAAGGGTGAAACAACCAATGCCAACATCATCAACACTAACAAACAAGTCTCCTATGGTACACTACATACATCGCACCATAACTAATACTCTAAAAGTGATATGTCATCTCATCATGGGCATCCCAAACACCATATCCATATGACCATGGTATTTGAAGATGAAACCTGATATAGTGGCTCCCAAATGATCGAAGCTACAAAAATCCTATAGACGTCCTCTCAGTGTGATAGTCATCTCTCCCATCGGTAGATGGAAGGTATTTGTAGTTGATCCCATCTATTAATGAGGGCTACCATCATGTTGTGATCTCGGGAAATCCTCCTATATCTCCTCACCGCACCTATCCCAACTACCCACATGTGTTCCCACTCCTCCTTTGAAATGGTAGGTCTCATCTATACTAACAAGGGTGGCAAAATCCCTCATCATCATTTGTTGCGTTACCTCACATCATCAACACCCACACAAGTTACTCATTTACCCTTTCAAATTTTTATTCAACACTCAACCTTACCTAATATTCACCATGCCTTACCTAGACCATTCACCTTCACTCAACCTACTTCCCAAACTCATATTCTTACCTATTTTCCCTCCCACTCGTTCACCTATAGACCTACCCAACCACATCCCTCCCAAAATCATCCTAAACCATCATCTATTACCCAAACCCTACCCTAACACTACTCTTTGCTACCCTAATAAACCTCCCATTCCTCTTTGATGGACCATTTAACCTAAACACCTACTCAAAAACATTTTTCTTATACTTTGTTATTTAATAGAGTAGTACCCGCATCGATTCCCAAACTGATGTTATTCCCTTCCATGACTAGAGCCGTTAGTTAACCGATGTTGACTGATAACTAACCTGACATCAGTTGATTACTAGGTTCAGCCCAATGGTGAACCCCATGTCCCCCAATGCAACAAATTAACAAAAACACCTAATTTACCCACCCAAATCCCTTTAAACTTGCCCTAAATTTCTTATCTCCCCTAATTAGTCTAATTCCAACATCCCCTAGGCCAATTTCAATCAAATTTCAAAAAAACAAAAATTCATTTCTCCTACCTTATTCTTTAACAAAACCTAACATTCAAGCTTTAATCCTACATCTTCTCACCGGTTCCTCTATGGTGGAATGGGTGGATCCTGAACTAGATCACCCTGAGCCTTCTCCTACCTCTGCCATGTCAAATACCTCTCCAAGATCTCTCAACCAATCAAAATCACTCAAGTGGTCAAAGAGCACCTCAACTCACTCCTTCAACCACTAATATCTTGCCCAATCACTCTTGTGGGCCTATCTATCATTTTCCTCATGAATATTCTCTCACCCAATCATTTTCAAACCACTAAATGCTCAAATGAGTAGTATTTTGGGCATATTTTATCCATTTTAACTCATCTTTTCATGACTGACCTATCACCAAGTCATGCCCTATTTGATCAAAATCACCACCCTACCAATGTCAATTATTTAAAATGGCATCGATCACCCTTCCCATATCCAATATGATTCCTTTGACCTAATATTTGCTACAAGGTGCCTTTTTCTTACTGCCACAACCCTAACACATCCCTATAGACCCACCTACTAGCCTCACCACCTTACCATCACCCTCAGAGTACTTAGGGAAAATTTGACATTTCATTTGCCTTACCCATGACCTCACCCTATATACCTTTTCCAAATTGACCCTTCCTATTTGAAAATCAAACTCAATTACTCACTCTACCATGTGATAGTGCTACCCATGTTATTTTTCCCTACTGACCTTACATGTCCTTATCTCGTGACATTTATCTCTACCAAACCAAAAGTTTTTTGGTGTTTGGGAACATACCTATACCCATTCCTACACCTAGACCCATTGTGTTTCCAAGATCACATCCTATACCTTGGATACCTAGACCACATCACCTTTTTTGGATAAACTATTGACCTTTGACAATGTAGAGTTTGTGTGTTCTTCAACCTTGTGCCTTGCTACATTTAGATGCATGTATGCATTTGACTATCTTCACCTTTAGATCACCCCATCATCACTATTTCCTACACCTACACCTTACCCTATTTTTCATCACCTACCACCTTATCAAACCCATCACCAATTCATCCTTCCACTACATCAGTTCCTAGTTTGAGGGGGATCACCTCCACCCTTATCTGGGGAAACCTACTTCTTGTTTTTTTCATCATCACTTATTAGTACAAGCTACATGACAAAAAGGGGCAAATGTAGACACCCAAAATTGGGTCACAACCCTCTAAGCCCCTTTCAATTATATACCCCCTTACCATGACCCCTTTCACACATTTTTATTAATCTAATTATCAATATTAGGTTAATTACCACCTCACCTCTCCACCTCACCTTAGACCCATTCTAAGGCCATTTAACACCTAAGGCTAAGTCATCACTCCCTTTAACACCTAAGACTGAGTCATCACTTCCCCTAACTAACTGAGACTCTTTCTAAACCTAATATTTATTGCCAACTACCTCTCCCATCAATTTCCTACATGTTTAAATGAGAATCAAGACTCCTAACCCATTTCCATTCTTGACCCACTGCAAAAAGGGAAGAAATAGGCTATTTTGAGAAAATTGACTATTTCTCCCTAACAGCTCGCCCGTATTCCTCGTTCATAATCGGTCAAGGAACCATCATTGGTTCCTTTAGAAAACATATTCATTATGTTCTTGGTTCTCCTTTGGTTTACATTTTTGATCTTGTATCTTGGGCATTCAATCGACTATTCGAGGATCAATTCAACACCAGAGCATCTACATCCTTCACCAATGACCAACCTACTACTCCATAGCCTCAAACCACTCACACAGAGAAACACTTAGGCTTCATTTCCATGACACTAGATCTTGGTCTATCTCTCATATGAGCACCCACAAACCACCGCTATTTCTAGTCTCCATATCTTCATATAAGTATCTTAACCAGGTTGTTAGTTCTTAACTTTGGTCTTAGATCTCTTATTGTCTTCTATTGTACAACTCCTTTCTCACCCAAATACCATCCATCACCCATCTACCCAATACCCTACCAACTTAACCTCTCTATTCCTCTAACCACCCCTTTTACCTCTATATTCCCCGAACCTTTCACCTAAATCCCTATACCCTATCCTAGATTTATAACCCCTTTTCAATCACAAAGATCCTAAAACAACCTCCTTTATTTCCTTTGGAACTTAATTTCCCCTACATGATTGGTTAGCCAACCGATCCTAGCTATTACCATTTACTAGCATCGCTTCCCCTGAATGACATCAATCTTTTTGTTTGGAATTTTCTCCCGTAGATGAAAACCTCATTCACCCACCCAAAACTCCTCAAAACCTCCCATAACTTCACCCAAGCCTCCATACTACCCCCTGCCTCACCTGCAGACCTTGATACCCACCACCCTCTTTAAATTTAATCTTATATTCACTATTTAGATTAGATTTAAATTATTGTTCTTTGTGAGACACCGGAATTATAAGACTATAGTAGGAATTTTTCTTTTATATTATTTATCAGCATTAATATGTTTTAAAATATGGATTGACAACCTTTTAAGAAGCACCCATGTTCCCGATCTAACTCACACTAGGCAATCCACCAATCGATGTTTCTAATTCTATCTTGTCGCCTTGATTTTCTTGTCACGTAGTACTTCCCGTAAAAGGAGTGCTCTAGATCGTCTTTGTATTCAACAAAGCACAACCTCTTCATGACCTCCAAATATTCCTCGTACATTACCTTTACCTTTTAAATTGTTTTATCATACAAGAATATTATTGGTGAAAAAATTATATGTATATTATCATAAGAAGCAAGTCATATGATCAAATAATCATATAAAGAATGTATAAATCACTATGGAAGTGCTTTTGGGTGGAAGAAATATGGTCAAGTCATCTTCAAATCATATAAACAATGTATGAGATCAAATTTTTGCACTTTCAGCTAGAATTTACTTGTATAATCCTAGGGAAAGTAATGAGAAGGAGACTCATGAGGTATATTGGTTTCTAGAGCTCAGTGAATTTGGTCAAAAGGGTACTAAAAATGAGGTATATGGCTTATAGTCCTAAGTGATGTTACAAAGAATTTAGAAGTAGACTTGTTGGCTTTAAGTATGATACAACCCTAAGAAGTGATGTCTAGCATGAATGAAGGCAAAATTAGAGAGTATATTCTTAGAGGGATCTTTTTGATGATTATTATAGGTCCATGAATCTTCATTTGTTGTTTTTGTAGTCAAAGAAGAAAGGTTTCACTCTGTGGGAGATATTTGAGTCAACTAAGTTGTTTTGTGAATTTTTTCCATTATGTGTTGTCATATTTCATGTAGTGTTATCATTCTATCCTTTTCCATAAATTTTAAATGGGGAGAGAAGCATCATAAATATGGGAATAAGGTCACATAGTTGTGTTAGTCTTGTTAGTTTCCATTAATGTTTCAAGGTGGTTGCCATCAATAACAAAGGGAGAGATTTTTGGCCATTGGTGTTGTTATTAACATTGATGTCAAGTCCATTGATGGAAAATGGTGTCATGTTGTTGTATGAGTCTCCATGAGGTTTCATTCAAGTGTCAATTATGAAGGTTTATTGGTATTTTCCACGCTTGGTGAGTACTATGAGACCTTGTGTAGACACCAAAATTGGGTCACACTCCCTCGACCCCCTCAAGAAATAATCAACTTGAACACACTCACCTAACCATGGCCTCTTACACTCCCACACTAATATTAATTTAATTAAATTAATCCATGTCCTCATAATATTTATTATTTAATTATCCTAATTAAGATAATTCCCACCCCACCACCTCACATATCCAACTCACCCTAAATCTATTCTTAGTATGTTTCCATAACTAACTAAGACCTAACTAAACCCTAAAAATCAATGCTTACATCCCTTCTAACAACATTCCTGCATAAGAAAAGGTAACTCCCACTCTTGCATGGATGAATAGAGAGATCTAGTGGAAATCATTGCCATGATCTCCTATTTTTAGTAAACCTAGGGAATCCCACCTAACAAATGTTTGGTCACAACCGAACCAATGCCGGTCAACTCGAAACCATCATTAGTTACTACTTTATTCCTTTCGTAACCTTATTTTGAGGTTGATGCATTCTAAGAGCAAGGAAAGAGACCAGAGATGCATGCAAGTGAAACGAGCATCCTTTCATGCATCCAGACATCCAGATCCACTCAGGGATAAATCATACATCCATTACATTCACGGGAGAACTCTAGAAATCACCGCTACAAGACCATACACGTATTCTATAATTAACCACCTCCATCACTCAGCCATCAAATCCTTAATACAAGTAAGTATGGCCCTAACTCCGTAGGGTTTATTTAATTTAGTAATCTTTATTACTCCTCAAGTTATTAATCTATTATTTGCATGATTTTTGCTTCATCACCCACTTTCCCGTGAACTCAAATATCCCTTCACCCATATCACCAAATCATCCATCCTCACCTCGATGTATACTTTTGAGCATACCTAATATCTCTACAGACCTCCCCATTTACTCTCCCAAACTTTATTTGACCTCGATCACCCCTATCATTTAATCTATTTTGAGTTTCAATTACCTCGACCATACAAACGCTTAGTTATCCACAACCGTTGTCGGTTCTACCTAAAACGACATCGGAACATTTAGCCAATGTCACCACTCTCTGTGTTTTACACCTTGACCAAGAATGACCCAATAATTACCCTACTAGTTGACCTAAATAACCTAGAAGAAGACCCCGATCACCCTAATACCTTGACAGATACCTCATCTCTCAGATCCAACTATATCCTAGCATGTTGTGATTGGATTTGCTTATTGTACTTGAATGCGATACCTAAATCATATCAACTATAGCAGGACTTTGTTTATTTCTTGCATTAACTTTCTTTAAAAAATGGATTGATAGCCATCTAGGAAGTATCACACTTCCTGGAACTAGCATACATTAGGCAGTCCACTGTCATATACCATTTAATTATCCTCTTGTGGTCTTGTTGTCTATTACAGGTAGTTCCTCCTAGCCAAAAGGAATCTCTCACATTCAACTGTGGATCAAGAAGTCGAACACATGTAAAACCATCAATCAACCAACATTTAATAGGTCTTCCTCTTTTCGCCCTTACCCTTATCTCTGTTTCATCATTTTGAAAAGGTAAATAAAATAGTGAAACATTTTGGAACTCACTGTGGGACCCATCAGGTTCTTTTGCATTTATTCATTCCTAGGTGAAAGTTGTGTGTTTTTTTCCCTTTGAAAAGCTTCCTCATTAATTTTCTTCTTCGGAATCATTATCCTTCTTTCTATTGCCTACAAAAATCATGTTTTTGGTGCTTTAAAAAGAACACATCTTCCTTTATTTTACATCGCATTGGTAAAAGAGCATCCTCTTCCTATTCATCTCTTGCTACATCAAATATCACACTTTGATTTTGGTTTAAAACACTTGCATTGTATTCTGATTTGTTGCATTTTAGCTCACATTAAAATTGAGGGCAACCTATATGCTAGAAGTCATGCCTAGCCGATGGTCGATACAAAGAATCGTAGAAAGATTATTTCTCTCTATCTCTCTCTGCCTCTGTGTCTTATCAAACTTGCACAAAATCAAATATATTCATCTATCTTAAACAACATCTTACCCGGAACATTTGTCGTTGATCACAAGATCCGGTTGTAGGTAATCCCGTGTCATTGCCTCTATCAGTCATCATCTCAAAGGATGGCCCTCCCCACCATAACATACCTAAAACTTATCCTTTTAGATATCCTTCTTCATAGATGCCTTCCCAACTAAATTTTTTTGTTCTAAATACACACAAATAAATCCTAAACAAAGATAAGCTAAACAAACTTAAGAAAATCACCGTTAGATCATGTTTTTTTCTTAGCGATCTTCTTGACTTGTGTTTTGAGGTGTGAGACTACGAATATCCATTTTTATTCTTCCTCGCACACTCCACCATCATAGTTGAGTATTCTAAATTTTTCGTAGTGTGTCAGGCCCAATCTTCTCATTCTAAGATTTTTGAGTTTGATTCTTCACTTAATTTAATTCACAAAACCAATTTTCTTCATTCCTTTCCAATTTCACAAATACTAACATTGGTCTAGAGACTGTCACCAGTTCACATCTAACCATCATCGGTTAAACCATAACTAGTGTCAGCTTTTGGCTTTCTAGTTACTTTACCTAGAATAGCTTTCATCACTACTTTTGTTCTATTTCGGCCTCAAGGCATCATCATATTTCTCCCGCCATGATATCATTGACATAGTTTCACCAAGACACAATCAACATTCATGTTTTAGTTTTTTTAGACTGGTTTCTTCCATAGTGACAAGTATCGGTTTCGTAAAACCATCATCGTGGTTTCCTAACCATCATGGGTCATCCCGACCATCATCGGCTTTTCCCATAACTATCACCAGCTAGCCTCGACCATCATCGCTTTCCGTGTTTGAGTTATCAAAATCTAGACATTGACCAAGTTCACCTCCCCATCCCATTATTTTTTGTTTCTACTATTTTTTGTGTCATCTACAAAATACAGCTTACCACTGTCAAGACTTGTTCACATGGTGTCAATCGTAGCTAGACTAATGTCGCATATTCCATGCTAGTCATCAACCAATCCCACTTAGTCCCTCACCACCTTTTGTCTTTTCACCCATGGATCTAACCTTACCTACCACCATTGTTGTAGGAAATGAAGATTTTTCACAATTCCTTAATGAGAATCATGTGGCCTTGCAGCTTATACCTTTCCCACTCTACCACCTAAGACTCCTCTAGTCGGCTTGATATATGACATGCCTATGTCAATCTCTCCTACCCTTATTCCCATCTACATGCATCAGCCCCCTAATAATGTGGTGTTACCCTCACCGCTTCACCCCCGATAGTTTCACAACTAGGACCTATACCTGCCGCCATAACCGATGCATCCGTAGTTTCCTTATGCCTCTCGTATCTTTATCCTCACAACCACCTGCACTATAGCATAATACATACCCATTGTCTCCCAAATACCCATTATAACACAACCTCCTATACTACCGATGACACCTACTCCATTCCATAATATCATCCTCTCCATCCCACAAACACCGCCCCCAATCACTACTAGAGTCACGACGACCATCTCACCTACATACACCTACTATCAACAACCCCCATTTTTTCTTTCACACATTCTCGGATATGTACCTTCTATTTCAGTTCCTCATTCTCAACCTCCCTATCAGTTCCCGTTTCCCTCCTTATGCCACAGGAGGTGTTCCTCCATCACAACCTACCAATGACCTCATCAAGTTGATGATGGAAAAGATGTAGACACTAGAAGCATCGGTTTCTGCTCACACAATTCCCTCACCTATGATGAAATTTGTAATGAGCCTATTCACCCATCCATTCCTATTCGACCATACCCCATACATTGGGAAATGGCAAAGTTCAACTGCTTCAATAGAAAATAACTACAACAACATTTGTGGTCCTTTAAACATGGGTGTTACCTAATTGCCTACGATGACGCTTTATTTTTGAGAACTTTCCCAATGTCCCGATAATACCTGCATTGGACTAGCATGCTGGACTCCCCAAGACACTCCATTTACTCATTCAATAAAGTAGCCCAAGCCTTCCTAGATCATTTCTCCATCAACATTGTTAAGAAGGTTACCAAGATAGATCTTTACTCCACATGACAATATGGCGATGGGTCTATCACTTACTTTATCGCTCCTGGCACAAATTCATTAACTAGCTCACATTCCAATTACCTCAAATCGAGTTTATAGAGCTATTTACTCGGGCATGTGCTAGACACATATCACCAACCCTACAGGTGAAAAATTCTCACACTTTTGATGAGGCATTCACCATGGCATGGAAATTGGAAATTCATGCTATCGAAGAAAAGAAGATTCAACTTCATAACAAGAACATTGCATTCAAATCAAATGATGCTTCTTTGTCTTCGAAACCCCAAAACAACTATTCAAAGCCCAAAGGGTCTGCTAATACCATAGGTCTCAAATCTAGTCCCCCTCATCAACCCCCTCGCTGATCTCTCTCTCTCCGTCCAAGCTTTCCAGCTTTAGACAAGAACAACGAAAATACACTTCCCTAGGAGAATCTTATTCTTCCATTTTGGAAAATCTTGTTAAGGCTGGTGTCATTACCCTTCCACCTATAAAACTACATACTAGTTTCAACCCTAAGTGACCCATTCCTACATAGTATAAGGAACACAACTTTTGCAACTATCATCATGTCAAAGGTCACAAAGACAACATCACCTTCAAGAATACCATCCAAGAAATGATAGACAATGGAGATCTAGTATTGGATAGCCTGAATGCACCCGCTAACAAAAACTTGCACATCTTCAAGAATTCATTCCCTAATCATGCCCCATCTTCCAACCAAGGGGGTGATACCTCAAACAATGATAGTAATGTCTCATGAGGTCCACACTATTTTCAATGATATACCAGTTTCTTCCCAATTGCCTCATGTTCCTTCCATAGATGAAATCTTAGTCCACGCTCCCCTACCTACACCAAAATCTATTTCATCTACTCCTCTACCCACATAGAACCCCCTTTTTTGTTCCACTTTAACAAAGGATGAGCCTATAATCAAGACGCTACCTTTGATCCTCAAAATTCTAAGTAGTTGTCAATGGCCGACACCTCTCCCACTCATAACATGTAGGTTCACCACCTACACCAATGCAAGGAGAGCCTACTTCAGCTAGATGGTCATCTCCTCTACCCATGGAGGATACTATAGAAGTACCACCGCATGTAGATGACCATTCACCATTAGACCTTCAAGATCCCATTGATCTCCTTTCGGCTCTCTTACCCACAGAGTCCAAGGCTAGCCATTTCCCTGTATCTCAAACACATTTTACTTGGTATTGCCACTGGCCACGTTGGCTCCGCTTATAACAGCATTTCATTCTCACGCTTGGTCGATCAAGCTAGACTATGTCGATAGAGCCTTACTTTATGTCCATCTTCTACTTCATGTTTCAACACAAATGCATTGTCACTCCCCGACACCTCCACTATCTATCCAAAAGTGTTTCAACATCCAAACCAAACACAATCACAACTATTGCAATACCTTCCATGACACCACTCATGGCCCAACTCACACCTCTCTACCCATAGCCTAACTTGCATCTACACCCAAACCCATGCCTATATCATCTCCTTGCCTAAACCTATCACTACCTTAGGGGTCATACCAATAACTAGCCTTACTCAACCAGCCATCAAATTAGATTTAGCTACATCTTCCAAAACTAACACCGAACTTAATCGACCCTAAAAAGAAGATCCAATCTCCTAGATCTCATACCCTAACCTCACCAACCACACCCTTATCACCTTCACCCTTCCGTCCATCTTAGACCTCACCCTCCACTGTGGGCTAAGAAACCCCCATCCACCTGGTAAACCAAGAATGTAACAAACCATTTCCCCATCATAGACCTCTAATATACCCAACCAACACACACTACCTTTGCCCTCACCCATAACCTTCTTACCACCCATACCTCCAATACTATCAATAAATTCTTCACTACCCAGAAACTTCCTTCTCTTCACCATGCCTCCTACCCAACCCACACCACCTACTTCCACAACACCTTGGTTACCCCCATGGGTAACCCGCCTCTTCCACCATCTATTTTTTCCTCCACATCTCATTCACTTGTATCACCTTTACCCAAAAATATGCAACCTAAAGATAAAAATCTGCTACCCTCTAATAATGTATTTAAACCAACCACACCTTATATCACCGTATCATCTACCAATTCCCTACCCAAGAAGATACGACCAACACTTTAGACCACAAAGACACACCAAACTAGTAGCCCAACCTACTCCCTCCTCTTGTAAAGACTCTTCCTCCATAATCATCCGCACTCTATACCCAAACCCACATTCACCTCCCATTATGATCCATTAGCAGGATCCTATGTCAAAATCCTAACCAACCTCCTCAAAACTTTTCCATCGCATTACCACCTATTAGACCTTACAACCCACTCAAACCCAAACCAAAAGGGTTTGATGAAACCAAAATTTATGCCTACCATCATGTGCCAGGACACGATGTAGAGAAATGTAAGGATTTGAAAACTGCTCTTGTCCAATTATGTCCTCCTAAAGAAAACTTTGGTGATGATGATCTTCTTGATGAGGACCCCATTTTGCCTTCACCAATTTCCACAGATCTTCCCTCATTGCCTACTCAGCGACAAAAATATCCACCCCATAACTCTTAGATCCATGCCTAAGATTCAAAATTAACATGGTTCACATAAGAGAGTTGTCCAAACCACCACCCAAATGCCAATGTGCCCTACTCATCTCACAAGTCTCATATCCACCACTAGGTTTTTTCCTCTTACCACTATACCTTCCATGACACACCCTCCTCATCCACCTCCCTCATATTAACATGATCAATATTACCACCCATGCTCAAAAATACAAGGGAAAGGAGAAAGCAAGTGGCCCATCAACCAACCCAAGACTAAACATACCATCGACACCCATACCTAAAGCCATCATTCGAGGTCTTGCAGATATCCCATTTTCGACAAGGTCACACATCGCACAATGCTAAAACAACTACACTAAACCCCTCAAAATGTCTTTATATGACCTCATCCAAACCTCATAGTCACATCCTCAAGCCCTTATGGAGGTCCTTCAATCTATCAAGTCTTACCAAATGACCCCACACCCTTAGCCCCCATCATTAGCCCTCACCACGTGGCCTCTCTCACTAGGTCTTCACCTTCCTCTACACCTCCACCCACTCACCAAGTGGGCACACTTAGCTTGCAGATGAAGAGATCAATTCCTTCTAGTCCTCGATGACCCCACCCCAATATTTTCATCTTCGTCCTTATCGATAATATATGCATACGACATGTTATGATCTATGGTGGTGCTAGCATTACCATCATCTCCTCCCATGCATACGACTAAATGCAAATACCTACCAATTACATGCACAATAACCTCATTATGTTGCGTTCCTTTAATGACGCCATGATATCTACACACTGGGTACCACTGCTTCTCCATGTCCGCGTAGGTCCCCGCACCATCTTAGAACTTTTCTATGTCTTAGAGGGGAGTTTTAGTATAACTTGTTACTTGGCTGACCTTAGATTTGTGCTATGGTTTATGTCCCTTCGCCATTACATCTATGCCTCAAATTTTAACATGAGGGACATAATTATAGCATCTTTGGTGACCCTCACCTTTCAAGACCTATAACATGCTATATCAACCCAATGATGTGCTTGTATCAATCAAGGCATCCACATCCAAAACCACTTCACCTCCACCCATGAGCCCATCCACCAAAATTGCCACTACTTTTTTGTGTCTAACCTTGCTATCCCTTATGCAAATGTAGCCTCTACCGCTAGTTCCCCTATCTCCCCTTCATCTAGCGAGCCATCTATACTAGCTATCCACATACCAACTAATGATCCCTTATAAGGTGTTTTTCAATGCCTCACTGGGGGAATATTGCCTATACAATATCGATACCTTACTAACCCCAACAGAGTAAGAGAATCATGGCCAACACCCCAGCTTATGACATTCACGTTGGTGACATTCTCCCTATGGTCCTCCCCACCTTTGCACTAATCTAAAATATGTGGGACTTGAGATGGCCACCTATAAACACTAACCTCAATCCCAAACCCAACCATTTTTCTCGACCTACACTCTCTCACTAACTGTCATTTCACTCACACTTTCCTCCACCTGTGTGCGTTGAAAGGATTTGGCTTTGGTTTTTATCAACAAGAAACTACACTATCATGTCATGTACTTCTCATAAACACAATGACTATAGTGGCATTGGTTTTGATGCTCCATCTTCTAAGAAGGTTCGCATCGACCTTATTCAAGATCATAAATATTCCCCTCTTGTTCACCCACATTACCATCCTCACCTCATAAAGTCCATAGATCTTGAATCTATACCTCCTAACTTATTTTTTTTCGTAAACACCATTTCCCTGGGACCACCGACCTATCAATGCGATGGTGAGGATCCTCTTCTCTCCCATTTCTATATCCCGACATGATCGATGATGATACGCCTTCAATTAACATCATTCAATGTCGGATGATGAGTCCATCCTCACCTACCTTGGTGTAGAAGACTCATATATTCACTAGTCATTACCATCTCGAGACATAAACCATGTTGAATGAATCGACCATCAAAATCAAAATTAATACTTAGGATGACCCACACATTCTAAAATCAGCCAATCCTTAGATGTTACTCAACAAAGCAAGTCTTCACCTCTTTCCTTCAAGACCATAGCGATGCATTTGCTTGATCCTATGCTGATATGCCTCGTATCAATCCTAAAATCACGGTTCACAATATCAGTAACCAATCCCGATGCCAAAGCTATCAAAAACCATCGAAAATGCATCCTTGCATTTCTCTTCTAGTCAAAGAAGAGCTTCAACGCATTCTCTCGCTTTCCTTTATTCTACCCATTGATTATCCCCAATGGATTTATAACATCGTTCTATCATGAAAGTGATAGGGGACTCTAAATTTACATGAATTTCTATGACCTCAACCTCGTCTATCCCAAAGATGATTTCCCACTACTAGGAATCGACCAACTAGTTGATCTCACCGCTGGCCATGAAATTTTATCTCTCATAGATGGTTTCTTGGGACACAATCAAATATTAGTAGCTCCCGAGGATCAACACAAGACTACTTTCATCACCCCTTGGGGAATTTTTACTATCGATTCATGCCCTTTGGTCTCAAAAACACTTTGGTGCTACATATTAATGGGACATGACTTACATCTTCCATGATATTGTGCATCGTATATTGAGGATTACGAGATGATCTGCTTTTCAAATCCAAACATTGAACGAACACCTAGCCATTCTTAAAGTCATCTTGACTACCTCATCAAATATTGTGTTCGCCTTCAACCAAAAATGCATCTTTAAACTTTCTAGAAACTCCTACGTTTCATTGTTTCTTTGCATGGCATAAAAGTTGATCCTATTAAAGTCAAGGCTATCCTTGAAATGTCACCACCCACTAATCTTCATCAACTTCACACTTACAAGGAAAATTGTAATCAATTTTTCATTTTATCTCCCAAATTTCTAACCACGTTAACCATTCCATCATCTTCTCAAGAAATATGTTTCATTCAAATAGGATGATGACCGCCATAAACCCTTCAAAGCCTTGAAACAATACCTACTTTAACCACCAAAGGCTCATTCCTCCTAAGGATGACCAGCCCTTCTACCTATATATTTCACCACTAACCATTCTCCAGTGTCATGCTTTGATCATCACGACAACAAAAGAAGAGCAAGAAGTTTATTACATAAGTTGTACCCTTCTTGACTATGAAACTAGATATACTCACATTGAAAACTTTTCCTAGCCTTAGTTTTCGCCGCCACCAAATTCCGCCATTGCCTACTTAACCAAAAACATTCTTCATTACTAATACCGACCCATTACACTACATCTATGCCAAACCTTATCAAAATCAATGTAACGTATGTTGAATTATGCTTCTAGCCAACCTCCTCGACCTTGAATTCATCCATCAAAAATACATCAAAGGCCAAAATATCACCAACCAATTCCTCTGACGCACCCATTTCGGGATCAACCTCTAACTTTGACTTTTTAGATGAGTCTATCGCTACCCTTTCCCCGAATGAACCCGCTTACCAAATGACACTCTTCTTCGATGTCTCCAAGCGTTAGTGTGGGGGTGGGGATGGTGTTATCCTCATTCTCGCTTGATGGTGAACCTATGCCTTTGTCTTTCAAACTCAATTTTGATTGTACAAACAATATTTTTGAATACAAAGCACTCGTATTAGGTCTCCAGTGCTGCTTATGCCTTAGATGTTAAGTCAATCAACATCTTTGGTGATTCTCATTGGTCATAAACCAAGTCAATGGTATATACCAAAGTCAGTTGTAATGAGATACTTCAAAAGTATAAGCATCATGTGGACATACTTTTGACCACCTTCTGACCGCTACACCCTTCAAACCACCCCACATTCTACCAATAAATTTGTAGATACCATGGCCTTCTTGCTTCTCGATACTCGCTTTACTCCACGACTCTAAAGTATTTTTCACCATATAAAGACTACAATCACCCTCTTATTTACCTTGTGAAGTTTACTCTATCAGAACCACTACTCTTGACCCAAGTGACCTTTGGTATAAGTAATACATGTACTATCTATCCTCTCCATTTTACCCACCGATCTCACTCGTAATGACAATGTGCCTTCCTTAAAAGTGTCTCACATTATGTCATCATGGGTGGTCTTCTTTACAAACACAGTTTCGACAACATTCTCTTGTGATGCCTTACCAATTCTGAAATTCCTTATGCCATTCAGAAGTCCACGATGGAATTTTGGAGGCCACTTTAGTGGTCTCACCGTTGCAAAACACATTCTTCACCTAGCTATTATCACAACCCTAAACTATGATTGTTTTGATTATGTCAAATGTTGCATGAAATGCCAACAACATGCTAATCTCCATCACACCCCTAGTCATGTCTTATAGGTTACGTATTTACCTTGTCCTTTCTCCGAATGGGGTTTGGATTTTGTCATGAGATCAACCTAAATTATTTACAAACACCACCAATAGATCATAATCATGCTAGTGAATATTACACTAAATGGGTAGAATCCATTCCCCTCATTTCAACCAAATCCAAAAATATGTGAATTCATCACCCATCACATCATATTTCACTTTGGTGTCCTCACCGCATTATCACGGATAATGGAAAACAATTCAAAAATAGAACCCTACACAAACTATGTGATGCTTTTGGAATCAAACTTAGTTTCTCATCACCTTATTACCCACAAACCAATGGTTAACCGAAATCAACCAATAAAACCTTGAACAAAATTCTTATGAACGTGGTCAATGATACTAGGAAGGATTGGCATATGCACATTCATTTCACCTTATGGGCTTACCGCACTAGTATATGCACTTCGACTCAAGCACACCCTTTTCTCTAGTCTACAAAGATTAGAGTTGTCTTACCTCTCAAAGTATAGATTCCATCCCTCCGCATCTCACTACAAGACATGCTCAATGATGATGAATTTCATCAGATCATTTGGCACAACTTGAATTCATAGATGAACATTGTCTCAATGCCTTAGACCAGCCTTCAAATCTACCAAAAATGTATCAAATGTGCATATGACAAATATGTTCATGAAATAAACTTTCAAGTCACCGACTTCGCCCTAAAGGAAAATCAACATCTAACCATGTTATCTTGTTTTAGTGATTCCAGCTAAAAATGAGATAACCATAGAAAAATTTGGACATCTCTTAAAATTCCCCTTTAAAGGATATTTTTGGGTTTTCGGGTTCTCATTACATGAAAGCATGTTTCTTACATGTTACATGTTTGATGTTCCCCAAAACCCAAAACCCAATTGTCTTGGTAGTGTGTCAGGTTTTCGGAACCCCCAAGCATCAGAACATGCTTTATCCAATGCATGTTTCATGTTGTGTGATTCCCGAAACCCGAAACCTAAATGAAGCCTTTGCATCGGATTTAAGGACTTATGGCATATCCAACATCTCATGCATCATGCTTCATGTCTTCTCAAACCCAAAACCCGAATTAAACCAAACCCTTTTCAGTGTCGCTTTTCGACACTCCACACATGATAAGTCATTAATGTCTAGTTTCTCGGTAGTTAGCACATGCGTCCAAAAGAGGTATAATTAATGTTAGGGTTTTATAAATAGGTTTTTTCCACATTATTTGTTACCCGGTATGTTTTTGATGCGTTGGATTTCAGGCATACTTCTTCCACCTCCACACTTGACTCGAGCTTCCCACCGATTTCACCATCCATTCTTGATCATTTTTCGATCTTGTTGAAAGTATTTTTCTCCTCTTTCCATTTTGAATATTTTTGGGGTTATTTTTGAGGTTTTTTTTTTCTTCCATTTCTTTTTCTCTTCCATTTTTGTTTTAGGGTTTTAGGTCTTTTCCCATTATTCTTGTCCTTTTCCCAGAGGGTTTTTGTTTAAAATCCACTCCTTTCTTATTTACTTAGATTTACATAAGTTGTATATTTCAAAAGAATCTAAAACCAATGAGTGAACAAAGTGAGAAATTTTTCATGTTCGACAGAGACGTAGACCCGATATCCTTGATTTCAAAGTTTTGCAGGGTGCTCAACAACATCCAGCTTTCTACCTTGTTTGTGCTTTGCTAGCTTCTCGACATCTTTCTTTCTCTACCTTGTGTTGGGTCTTGATAGGTGTTCAACATCCTCTTAGCTTTACAAAGGTGTCGTATTTCTACCTGCTCGACATCATCTCACTTCCACCTTGTGTCAGGTTTTTCATCGATGCGCCACATGCCCTAATTTCGACACACCAAGTGTTTTGGGTTTCTCAAAGTGTCTAACATCCTCCAAACTCCACCAGTATTTTGGGTTTCCATTGGTGTTTGACACAACCTAATTTCTAATATACAATCAATTCTATTAGGTTTCGTGGTTTTTTTGCAAGTTTCTAAACCTGAGCAAAGCAGTGTCAGTCCAGACACTTGTCTCGACAAACTTTCACACTCCGACTACTCTTCCAAAAGTCATCAAGTCATTTTCAAGACTCCTCATGTTGGACCCTGGCCCATCTAAGGATAAGTCAATGTTAGGAAAGATGAAGTATAAGTATCAGAAGATGGAGTCTTCTTCTTATGTAAGCTACAATTACGACATCCGGGACACAGAGCTTGGCAATATAGATATGGAAGACTTCTGGAAAATAATTGAGGATTCTTCTTAGAATTCATGGATGAAGTCAATAGCCGGCAGTGGTCTCCCTCTCGCAGCAGGATTTCCAATATCATCTCAATGCCCTAAATTCATCCTGGCTTGCGCTTCCCACTATGACTCAGCCTCTCACTCAGTAAGAAATCAAGCAGGGGAGTCTATAGTAAAATTGGATGGAGATTATTTTGACCAACTCCTAAAGTTTCCCAACTTTATAGAATATGTTGATTTAGACTTTAAATCAGTAAAAAGGCCTTGGGACAAAGATTAGGAAGACTACATCAAGCACGTAAATAAGAAGTTCTTGATCAAGGCTAAGCCAGTTGTTTCTAGGTTTCCTAAGTCACCCTAGAAGTGATTTTATTCTTGAAGTCGCAATATCATCACCTCTTTGAGATGGTTATTTGACTCCCAAATTCAAAATAATTCCAATGGTGGATGTCCTGGTTCATGGTTTTCATAAAGAAAATGACCAAGAGATTGATTGGGGTAGTCTAATAAGTAATGAGATAGACTCCCAAACAAAAGCAGCCTTGTCTACCGACAAGTTCTATATGATGTCATACGTCACCTATGTGGTAGAGGCATGAGGAACTATTTAGGGATGGATGCAAAGGAAACGAGAAATGGAACACATATATCGGTACTTCTACATAACAATAAAAGGGTTTGAAGACCAATTTAGAAGAGTGAATGACGCCTTCTTCTACAAAAAAAAAAATTTGCAGACTAGATCTTGATATGAGCAAGAGAAGGGTTTTCGATGAAGCATGGATAAACGTATAAAAATGGTGTTGCATCTTCTTGAAATTCAAGAAGTTTACTTATCTTCAAGTGGAAAGGTTCCACGGTAAACCTTTCCATTTTCCCGTGTTCCTGTGTGACAAACTCGATCCTTATGGAGTTGGTCGATACAATTTTTGGATTTTCCCAAATTCCAACAAAGTAGGCACAAAGACACCATCTCCTTCCCTTTCCATCGAAGGTATACATGTTCTACCATGGTTAAGGGAAAGAACATCATGCATGAAATTTAGGAAAAATTGAAGAAGCACATGAAGATGAGGGAGGGATTCGACATCCGAGGAGTCCTCAAGTCATATGGAACATTGTACCTGTATGTGCCCACTGTGGAAGATATCTGGGTTGATCTTCATGATGAAGTTTTCATCCAAAGAAAAGACAACAAAGACTTGAGACACTTGAAGAAATTCAGATGTTAGATCTAGTTGATATCCCTAAAGGCACCATGGATAATGAAAGTGTTCGGAACCTAGGTATGAATAGTCAGATGGAGACCAACTTGGATTCCCAGCCATCAATTGGTCTCGTTATGCTGAAAAATCTTCTACCACTGAAAGAGCTGCTTAGACTCTTGTCCACACTAAGGCATGGCTCATTTCCTGGGGAATGAGTTATAAGGAAAAGAGCTTTTCAAAAATAGCTACTTTAGAAGTGGGACCCTCCAAGGGAGAGAAGGAAAAGGATAAAATCCCTACCAAGAGGCAAATAAAGTTTAAGTTTTTCAGAAAAGGAGAAAAGCAAGGGGTCGAATCATCTACTACTCCTACACAAATAGTTGAGATATTGGATTCACCTCCTCCGCCAAAACAAGGAGAAATTATTTTAGAAATCAAGGTTAGTCAACCTCTTGTTTCTCCTTTTGTTGATTTCTCATCGAGGTAAGCCTTTCTCTTACTTCTCAATGTTTGGCTTTAGAATCTTTACCCCCTCTCCCAATCTTCCTCATCTCATATTTTGATGCCACTCTCATCAACCATGGCCAACATTTTCTCTGATCTCTCACCTCTCTCTGTTACTGGACCTACGATGGCCCTAGAAATGCCTCCTTCCACACCTTCATTCCATGAATCTATTCCCACAATCACTACACTTGCATTCATCACAACTCTACAAGTAAATCTTCCTCCACCCATAGATACAACCATAACACCTCCAATAGGAGCAACTTCTTCCGTTGTACCTTAATGGTTGGTTGATCAAACTCCAAGGAAGAGGAAGGTGGTAGTTCCCCTACCAGCCTTTGATTTCAGTTCACTCAAGGCTTCTCCTGCCAAATATTCCAAGAAACCCAAAATAGTTTCAAGGGTTTTAGTGGATGCCTCAGGGCATAAGTTTACAAATATCGCCACTCCCGCAGCCTAACAAAAATAAGGAGGATGTAGTAGTGATCGATTATCGATTACAAGGGTTGATCCGGGAAAAGTAACAATAGAAGGAGCACAAAAGGATGCATAGGATACCATGAATGTGCTTTTCCAAAAGCTGAAAGAAATAAAGGTAACTAGATATGAGCTAAAGGAGAAATTTGAACAGCTTCACAAAGGTATTGCCAAGCTTTCAAAGCCTTCCTAGTCAACACTCAGTAATCTTCTAACCCTACTCCTATAAGGTTTGATTTCTCATCGTGCCTATGATTTAAAATATCAATGAGAACGGAGAATGGTTGAAAAATGGATAAAGAGGATACTCCTACAAAGAAGAGAGGTCATAGATGACACAAAGGAAGTTTATAAATCCTTGGAGGAAATAAAGAAGGATGGTGACAAGATGGATGATTTGAATTAACTTTGGAAGATCTCAATGCACTTTAACAGTTCCATCCTCGGATCTTAATGGAAGAAGGAATTATTCCACATGGGGATAAGCATTTCCAGCTAGCCAAACCCATCGGCTTTTTAGGATAAATATTCTCGGTGAAGCTTGCACTCAAGTTGATGGAATCTAGAGATCAGCTGATTGATGCCACCAATGACATAGAAGAGGAGTTGTCTAGGATCTTTTCCAAGGTGTTGGACAAGAGCTCAAATATTCTACCTGCTGATGATCTCTACAAACAAATTCAGGAGTTAATTCAACATGAACTAGCTTTTGTCTTTGATCTATCAATCATCGATAAGTTCATAAGGATCAAAATGTTTTGGAATCACTAAGGAAAATCAACAAGAAATTGAAGAAACTTCCTGGTAATGTAAGTGACACTTAGGAAAATTATGAGTTCCTAAGTGATTTCTCTAGTGCGCTTTGATGAAGATGAGATGTGGGGCATAATCCGTGAAGTTCCAAGAATTTTGAGACAAGAAAGCTTCACTAAGAAGACAAGGATGACGAAGTAGAATAAACATAATGTTTCATGTCATTTCCATCAAGGAATTTTCATGTCTTTTTCATTTTCATTTCATCACATAGGAAGCAAATTTTGACTTGTTCTCCTACATGAGAGTCAAGCAAAATACGACTCTCGTTAAAAGACTATTTTCTAGGATTTATCCTATTTTCTCTCTGCTCTCTCTATTATAAATAAGGGATGCTTGTGTATTCCAAAGGGAGACTTTTTGAATATTAAGAGCTATTGTGAAGAAGAAGAAAAACTTTGTATTTTCTTTTTAATCATTGAAGAATAAAACAGTGTTATTTTACAAAATTCGTGTTGTGGATTCATCTATCTTGAGAGATTGTTCTTACGTCCAAAATCTTGAGCTATTCTTTGTTCATTATTCTTAATCATTTTAATCATTTCAAAATATTACACTCATTATCTAAAACTCATATAAGTATTTCTTGATCTATGTTTTCTTGAAAGAAAATACGTTCCTCTCATTCCCTTTCCACTCGGTTTCATCTATAATAAGTTTCCTTTCTAATCCATTGCATTTATAAAGTTGTAATATCTCCATTTCATGTTGATATGGATTTCGGGATTATATCCCAACCCCAATGGTTAGAATAGTGTGGATATTGTATATATTATTTCATTGTGTTTTAGATTAGTAATAAATAGGTAGCTTCAACTATCTTTGAGGAGGGATTTAATCCTATGTACTGTGGTTAAATCTCATATTTTGGCCTGAAAAAATATCCAACCAATATTTTTTGGTGACTTTACTGGGGAATATGGATTGATAAGACTAAAATTATCCTATTGGTGTCCTGCCACTCCATATTTTCCTTATTTTCAAAAGATCCATTTTCTAGTTCAAGCTTAGCGTTTGAAACATCTTCAATTGGTCAAGTTGAGCTGTGGTCAAAACTGATCCGTTTTTGATTTGCTTCAACAACATAATTTTAGACTTTCCCCCAATAGTGTTTGATCTAGCCAAGCAATAATTTCTTCACCTATCTCAAGAAATCAGGTTCTTCAAGAATAAGAAGTTTATGTAACCACCGTGCATTATTCTTTGCTCGATACTCGTATCCCTATACACGCCCTTTAAAAGGATGGCAGCACAACATGTGCCTTGGGGTGTGGCTATTGGTCCTCTTTCCCTAACTCCATCGTTGTATGATCTACCTCATGGATCTCGTAAGAATATCCCTAAGTTCAATGGTGATCGTAGTTAAAGAACTCCTGATGAACACATCACTTCATTCTTTGTCACATGCGGCATCCTTGGGGTTGCTCATGAAGATGTCTTTGTTTGACTCTTCATTGAAACATTACATGGTGTAGCAGCAGAATGGTTCTACTATCTTCTAAATGCATTCATTACCAACTGGGCTACCATGAGATCAATATTTTAAGCAAGGTTCAAGCCAATCG
This sequence comes from Taxus wallichiana var. yunnanensis, assembly GCA_018340775.1. NCBI lineage: Eukaryota > Viridiplantae > Streptophyta > Pinopsida > Cupressales > Taxaceae > Taxus > Taxus wallichiana. The sequence goes on along the minus strand of CM031242.1, from coordinate 603,615,997 downwards.
AAGATTCTCATGCCTTGTTAGCAAAATTTACACATATGAAGGAGTCTTATGAACCCATGCAGGACTTCATAGAAAAATTCAATAAGTTGATTCATAAGATTCCAGACCTAGCCATTCCCACTCTTGAAAATCAAAAGTGTTTCTTCATCAACACTCAACCCCCTGATGTGAGCTTCTTATTAAGAAGGTCTCATTATTCTTGATTTGGCCACTGCTCAAGCTACAACCACTAAAATAGAAGATGATCTTATTCTGGCCGGAAAGATTAGAAGAGAGTCATCTAAGCCTAAAATTAGAGTTCTTCTTAGAGTACTACTAATCCTATGATTCAAAAGATGGCCAATGACTTGATCGCTTTGAAGAAGCAAATGTCTCAACAAGTGACCAACGTTCCTTATCGGGATATTCCTAGATGGAATTTCAACAATGCTAATGGCGCCCCCGCAAGAGATAGGAATTGGTTGATTGCTAATCCCACCAAGTAGGCCATCAAGCTCCTTCTATCAACCCAGGAGTTGAAATAGTTGAGGATGGTGAATAACCGTAAGATCAAGATTCTCATGAAGCTTTCAAGCTTCAAGATATGCCGATGAGTCCTTCGACGATTCAACTGTGACTCCAACATTGAGTATTTGGAATACGAGGAAGATGTATGTGAGCATAATGGTCAATCATTTGCAGTCTTCACTCAATCTCAATCCCAGAACCCCAGAAAGCCGATTGAAGGCTCTAAGGAGAAAAGTAAAGAAGCTCTCGTGGTTATGGCTAAAAGAGGCTCTCCTATCTCAACGACAAACTGAAAAGGAGACAACTAAAAAGGTAACTTCACCTTCTAAATCTTTTTCTCCTACCCCTAAGGCCAATACCTCGCTTTAGACCAAAGTAACCAGAATTGATCCCACGATCATTCCTTTATATACCACTTTCAAAATTATCGATCATTCAAAGAAAACTAAAATCCAAATGTCTAAGCCGAGTACCTTCACCAAATCCTGAGAAATTTGAGAAACTTTCCAAATTCATTAGAAGTAAGGCTTCTATCCCTTCATCTTTAAAAGGTATTTTTCCTAACCCCACTCAGCCTTTTTACCTTGGATTAATATGACCTCTTCGCTTCTTCTGGAAAGATTGAACCATTTTATTTGTCCTTACTTATAAATAGTTTTAAACTTAGCAATTGCATAATTGACTCAGGAGCCTCTAATAACGTAATGCCCACACAAGTAGCCCGTGCCTTTGGACTTACTTGACTAAATCTTATGGGTAGTTTTACTCCATGGAAAATAAACAAGACCCTTGATTGGCCAAATCAAGGATGCATAGTTTGCGTTTGTTGCATTCCCTAAAAAGAGAGTAAAAATGACTATCCTGGTTGCTGATATCCCAGCTGCTTATGGTATTCTCTTAGGAAGAGGTTTTTGTAAATATTTTGGAGGAGAAATCAATATGGACTAGACCAAAGCTAAAATTCCAGTAAATGAAGTTCCTCATGTCCTTCACCCCGAAGCATAGGTGAAGTACCTGGTCACTAAATCAGATGATCCCAAGGCCCAAATTCTCTTCGAAGATGCAAGCTTGGGTAATTATTTCATGGCATCTAAGGTGCCCTCTGTAGAAGTCAAGGAAGAATATCCTAATGCTATTTGGACCTCGAGTTCAACAAAAGTTGTTCAACTACTGGGTCAAAGCACCTAAGTGTGGTTCTTATATCTCCATATTTTGAGATTTTTCCCTTCGCCTTCAAGCTACAGTTTGACAATACTAATAACACGGCTGAATATGAAGATTTGTTATTAGGATTAGAAATGGAAAGGAAAAGGGAATCTGAAATCTCAAAGTGTAGGGAGATGTCAGTTGATTGTAAATCAAGTAAGGGGGATCTATCAGGTAAAAAATGATCACCTAAGGCATTACAGGAACAAGGTGTGGGACAACATAGAATGCTTTGATGCTTTTTCCATTAAGGCAGTTTTGAGAGATCACAATGATAAAGATGATTCTTTAGCCATGTCTACATCTCTTCTCCTTCCTCACCCACAGTTTAAACATGTAACAAGTATACCATTGAAATTGTGTATCGTCCAAGTGTTCTAGATAATTCAAAGACATTGCAAGTGTTTAATGATGATCAACGGTTATTTTATTTTCTTAAAAAGCTGATAATTTTAACGAGCTTTATTTTGAAGGATCGGGAATCAGCTTTCCATGAGTCTATCTTGAATTCATATCAAGAGATTGATGGTGAATTCATCTAGCTCAAAGGCAATAAGATTCCGAAGGGGTTAGTTTCTCTCGAAGGTCTGTTTGACAAACATGATTGTTTTATTCAGGATAAAAGGCAAGATGAAGGTGCTTCCTCATCGTGAGGTAAATCAAGTTAATCTAGGCTCTTCCGACTAACCATGGATGGTAAACATCAAGAAATGTTGTTCTTCGTAGGAGAAAGAAATTTTCACTTCACTCCCGAAGAGATATATGGATGTCCTAAGCATGGTCATATGTGGATCTCAAGTATTTCAAGCCTAAGGATGTGCAACATAGCATCCCTTTGAGCCCGAGGTTAAACCCTATAGGTAGAAGAAAAGGCATTACAACCAAAATATATCGTGGACTATCCTTGCAGAAATTCAAAAGATGTTAGATGCAAGGAGTATCTTCCAACTCATCATTCTACTTAGGTTGCTAACATTGTCCCCTGCTATAAAGAAGAAGTGTGAGATTCGGATTTGTGTTGAATTTCATAACCTTAATCAGTCTTCATTGAAAGATAATTACCCATTTCCTATCATGGATCAAGTATTGCATACTGTCATTGATCAAAAATGTTATCCATGCTTGATGGATTTTTAGGGTATAATCAGAGTCGAGGTAGCCACCGAGGATCAACATAAAAACAACATTCACCACACCATGGGGACCTTTTCTTATAGAAGGATGCCTTTTGGTTTGATTAATGTCAAATCCATGTTTCAAAGAGCTATGCAATTAGCTTTCAGATATTTGATGGGAAAAGTCATAGTCGATATTTGGATGGCTTGATAGTCTTCTAAGAAGTGAAGTGATCATTACGATCAATCGGAGAAGGTACTCTTAAGGTGCAGCACCATGGGATTTCATTAAATCCTAAAAATTCTATGTTCAAGTAACAAAAGGAAATTTTTGGGTCATATCATGACTAAAGAAGGAACCAAGATTGACCAGAGAGGGTGAAGGGCATCCAAAGCCTTACCCTTCCTACAAGAAAACTCAAGGTGCATTCCTTTTCGTAAAGTTTAATTTCCTAAGAATATTTGTACTTCTGAATTTTTTGATAAAACCAAGGATATCCTTAGGATGATGAAAGGTAAGACTCCATTTTGATGGAGAACTTAATGGAAGTTTTCTTTTGAAGAAGTCAAAAGAGAAATTTCTCACACTCCTATTCTAGTATGCCCAGACTTTAAGAAGGATTTCATCATGTACATTTATGCTTCCGCACATACAAAGATCGCCTATCCTTATGCCGGAAAATGAAGAAGGAATTGAATCTCCCATTGCTTTCATGAGTTTCCCACTAAAGGAAAATGAATTGAAAATTTCACAAATTGAAAAGCATGCTTATGTAGTGGTAAGAGAGGTGAAGCATTTCAGGTACTATGTGTTCAGTTCTCACACTCTCATTCTCGCTTCGACATCGCAGCCTAAGTCCATTTTGACTCAACAAGAGTTGGGTAGTCAACGGGGTAAATGGATAGCCAAATTCCAAGAATATGACTTGGACAATAGACCTACCAAGTTGTTATGAGGGAGAGGCCTGTGCCAATTGATTTTAGAAAACAAGTCTGAGACAGAATGCAAAGAAACTAAAGATACTTCTTCAGAATTGCCCATGGTGCTTTTTGTAAGCACAACCAATGAATGGTATGTAGACATCACTTTATTTTTAACTTATGGAAAATGTCCCCCACATTTGAGCCAAAAATAAAAGAGGACAGTTAAATTAAGGTCTACAAGATACGTTCTATGGGATAATGGTATATACAAGAAGGGCATTGATGGTGTATTCCTGCGTTGTGTTGATAAGTCTCATCGATAAGGTTGCTAGAATCCTTTCACAATATAGCATGCAGAGGACATTTCTCTTCCTCTGTGATGGCTTACAAAATATTATGGGCCAGGTACTATTGGCCTACTCTCTTTCAAGATTCAGCAGAATGGGTGGCTAAGTGTGAAGCTTGTCAACATTTCATTGGTCTGCTCAGGTTGTCGCTCTCTTTCCTTGAAGTCTTTGGTGATCAAAGAACATTTTCACTAATGGGGATTTGATTTCATTGGATTATTGAATCCTACCTCTAGTTCCAAATCATAATTATGTTCTCACCGCCACATATTGTTTTACCAATCGAGTGGAAGCTTCCAATCAAGCAAGCAACCTCCAAAGTTGTGTGTAATTTTCTCAAGGAGAATATAATTGTTAGATTCGGCATTCCTCACAAGATTGTTGCTGAAAATGCTTCCAATTTCTCATCACATGAGTTGACTAAATTTTGTTATGGATTTGGGATCACATTGGCTCATTCATCTAATTATTACCCCCAAGGCAATGGTCAAGTTGAATCAAGCAATAAGAACCTGGTGACCATAATCAGGAAGATGGTTGATGAGAATCAGAGGACATGTCATAAAGCATTGTATGATACATTATGGAAAGATATGATTACTCCTAAGTGAGCTATCGAATGTCCCCATTCCAAGTTTTGTATGGAATTGATGTCGAGATTCATATCTCTCAGTAGAATTTCCAGCTTACGGTTGGCTAAAGCAATTGAGGATGAAACTTTTCAAAGTTCTATTGAGAAAAGGATAATGTACCTAGCTGTGCTATAAGAAGAATGAACAGAAAGGTGGTGGATTGCATTATAGATCATCAAAGAAAATTCAAAAAGATATTTGACAAGAAATCAAAGTAACGTGATTTCTAGATTGAGATCTAGTACTTCTCTAGGATAAGAGAAGGGAATGTAAAGGGATGCATGGCAAGTTTGATTATTTATGGAAAGGCCTGTTCAAAATCCATTAGCAATGGTGAAAATAGATTATGTCTATCATATCTTGATAGATATTTTCTCCCTCTACCTTTCAAAGGGTCAACATCTCAAGTTGTTTCATACGATGCAATGCAAGATGCTCTCTTGTGACCGTATTATAATTTATTTCTGTTGTGTGTTTGCTTTGCTTCTTTGTTTATTTATTTCTTTGTTTTTTGTTTTTTCTCCCAACTCCATAGCCCAATGAATAAAACTTTTTGATTCTAAGTTCTCTTCCTTTGATGGCTCAAAGAAATTCCCCAACTCGGAGCCGCTTTTATCTCGCTTTTAGTGATTTTAGCTAAAAATGAGATAACCATAGAAATTTTTTTGACATATCTCTTAAAATTCCCCTTTAAAGGAGATTTTTAGGTTTTCAAGTTCTCATTGCATGAAAGCATGTTTCTTACATGTTACATGTCTGATGTTCCCAAAACCTCAAACCCGATTGTCTCAAAGATGTCGTGTTATTAGAACCCCCAAGCATCGGAACATGCTTTATCCAATGCATGTTTCATGTCGTGTGATTCCCAAAACCTGAAACTTGAATGAAGCCTTTGTGTCAGGATTTCAGGACTTAGGAGCATCTCAACATCTCATGTGTCATGCTTCATGTTTTCTGAAACCTGAAACCCGAATTAAACCAAACCATTTGTGTCGAGTTTTCAGACACTCCACACATGATGACATGTCATTAATGTCCAGTTTTCAGTAGTTAGCACATGTGTCAAAAGTAGTGTAATTAATGTTAGGGTTTTATAAATAGGTGGTTTTCTATGTCATTTGTTACTTGGTACATTTTTGATGCGTTGGATTTCTATGCACGATTCTTCCACCTCTAGACCCGACTGAGCTTCCCACTCAATTTCACCATCCATTCTTGATCATTTTTCGATCTTGTTGGAAGTATTTTTCTCCTCTTTCCATTTTGAATCTTTTTGGGGTTATTTTTGAGGTGTTTTGTTTGGCTTCCATTTCTTTTCCTCTTCCATTTTTGTTTTAGGGTTTAGGTTCTTTTTCCCTTTGTTCTTTTCCTTTTCCCAGTAGGGTTTTTGTTTGAAATCCACTCCTTACTTATTTACTTTTATTTACAAAAGTTGTAGATTTCAAAAGAATCTAAAAACCAATGAGTGAACAAAGCAGGAAATTTTTCATGTTCTGACAGACAGAGACCGTATATCCTTGATTTTGGGTTTTACAGTGGTGCTCAAAATCATCCAGCTTCCAACTTGATTCAAGATTTTCTAACTTCTCGACATCTAGCTTTCTCCTCCTTATGTCAGTCTTGACAGTGTTCAACATCCTCCAAGTTCTACAAAGGTGTCCTGTTTTTACCCGCTCGACATCATCTCACTTCGCCTTGTGTTGGTTTTCACAATGCACCGTATGCCCTAATTTTGACATATGTTGTGCCAAAAGTTTCAGTTTCTCAAAATTTATGACATCCTCCAAACTCCACTAGTATTTTGGGTTTCCGTTGGTGTTTGACACAGCCTAATTTTTGACATACAATCAAGTCTATCAGGTTTCAAGGTGTTTTGCAAGTTTCTAAACCTCGAGCGGTGTGTGGGTCTATCCATGCAATTGTCCTGATAAGCTTTCACATCTCGACTACTCTTCCAAAATTCATCAATTCATTTTCAAAACTCTTCATGTTAGACCCTGCCCATCTAAGGATAATTCTGACAAGTTAGGAAAGATGAAGTATCAAAAGATGGAGTCTTCTTCTTATGTAAGATGCAATTATGATATCCAGACACAAATCTCGGCAATATGGATATGGAAGACTTCCGGAAAAGAATTGAGGATTCTTCTCGTAATTCATGGATGAATTCAATAGTCGATGCAGATCTCCTCTCTCATCAGTAGGATTTCCAATATCAGCTCAATGCCCTAAATTCATCCTGGCTTGCGCTTCCCACTATGACTTAGCCTCTCGCTTAGTAAGAAATCAAGCAGGGGAGTCTATAGTAAAATTGGATGAAGATTATTTTGACCAACTCCTAAAGTTTCCCAACTTTATGGAATATGTTGATTTAGACTTTAAATCAGCACAAAATTCCTGGGACAAAGATCAGGAAGATTGCATCAAGCACGTAAATAATAAGTTCTTGATCAAGGCTAAACCAATTGTTTCTAGGTTTCCTAAGTCGGTCCCTAGAAGTGATTTTATTCTTGAAGTCAATGATATCATCACCTCACTGAGCTGATTATTTGGACTCCCAGATTCAAAATAATTCCAAGGGTAGATGTACCATTTCATGGTTGTAATAAAGAAAAATGACCAAGGGATTGATTGGGGTAGCCTAATAAGTAATGAGATAGACTCCCAAATAAAATCACTTATCTACCTAAAAGTTTTATATGATGTCATACGTCACCTATGTAGCAATAGGTATGAGGAAATATCCAAGGATAGATGTAAATGGAAACTAAGAAATGGAACACATATATCGGTACTTCCCATAGCTGATAAAAAAGGGTTTAAAGACCAATTTAGAAGAGTGAATGACACCTTCTTCTATGAAAACATTTGCAGACTGGATCCTAATATGAGGAAGAGAATGGTTTCCGATGAATCATGGACAAGTATCAAAATGGGGTTGCATCTTCTTATAATTAAAGAAGTTTACTTATCTTTGGGTGGTAAGGTTCCATGGTAATCCTTTCCATTTGCCTAGGTTCCTAGGTGACAAATTGATCCTTATGGATTTGGTCAGACAATTGTTGGATTTTCACAAATTCCAACAAAGCAGACACAAAGCCACCATCTCCTTCCCCATTTCCATTGGAAGGTATACATGTTCTACCATGGTTAAGGCCAAGAACATGGTGCACAAACTTTAGGAAAAATTGAAGAAGCACATGAAGATGAGGGAGGGATTCGAAATCCGAGGAGTCCTTAAGTCATATGGAACATTGTACCTACATGTGCCCATTGTGGAAGATATCTAGGTTGATCTTCATGATGAAGTTTTCATCCGAAGAAAAGACAACATCGAATGACACTTGAAGAAATTCAGATGTTAGATCTATTTGATATCAATGAAGGCACCACGAAAAATGAAAGTGTTCTGAAACTAGGTACAAATAATGATGGAGACAAACATGGATTCCCAGCCATTGATTGGTTTGTTGCTGAAAAATCTTCTATCACTGAAAGATCTACTCAGAATCTTGTCCACACTAAGGCATGGCTCATTTCCTGGGGAATGAGTTATAAGGAAAAGAGCTTTTCAAAAATAGCTACTTTAGAAGCGGGCCTGCAAAGGAGAGAAGGAAAAGGATAAAATCACTACCAAGAGGCAAATAAAGTTTAAGTTTGTCAGAAAAGGAGAAAAGCAAGGGGCCGAATCATCTACTACTCCTACACAAATAGTTGAGATATTGATTCACCTCCTCCACCAGAACAAGGAGAAATTCTTTCAGAAATCAAGGTTAGTCAACCTCTTGTTTCTCCTTTTGTTGATTGCTCATCGAGGTAAGCCTTTCTCTTACTTCTTAAGCTTTGGCTTTAGAATATTTACCCCCTCTCTCCCAATCTTCCTCATCTCATATTTCGATGCCACTCTCATTAGCCATGGCCAGCATTTTCTCTGACCTCTCACCTCTCTCTGCTGGACCTACGATGGCCATAGAAATGCCTCCTCCTTCCACACCTTCATTCCTTGAATCCATTCCCATAGTCACCACACTTGCAGTCATCACTACTCCACAAGTAAATCTTCCTCCACCTGCAGATACAACCATAACACCTCCAATAGGAGCAACTTCTTCCACTGTACCTCAATGGTTGGTTGATCAGACTCGAGGAAGAGGAAGGTGGTAGTTCCCCTACCAGCCTTCGACTTCAGTTCACTCAAGGCTTCTCCTGCCAAATCTACCAAGAAACCCAAAATGGTTTCAAGGGTTTCAGTGGATGCCTCAGGCATAAGTTTGCAGAGATTTCCACTACCGCAATTGACAAAAAAAGGAGGATATAAAAGTGACTGATTATCAGATTACAAGGGTTGATCTAGGAAAAGTAACAACAGAAGGAGCATAATAGGATGTGCAGGATGTCATGAATGTGCTTTCCCAAAAGCTGAAAGAAACAAAGGTAAGCATGGATGAGCTAAAAGATAAAGTTAAACAATTGATGGAGGTATTGCTCAAGCTTTCAAATCCTTCCTAGTCAACACCGTCATCTTCTACCCCTACTCCTATAAATTTTTATTTCTCATCGGTGCCTATGATTGAAAATATCAACGAGAAGGGGAGAACAGTTGAAGAATGGATAAAGAGGCTACTCCTATAAGGAAGAGAGGTCATAGATGACATAGTGGAAGTTTATAAATCCTTGGAGGAAATAAAGAAGGATGGTGACAAGATGGATGATGAATTTTCACAGGAATTCAGGAACCTTGAATTAACTTTGGAATCCCTCAATGCACTAAAATAGGTTCCATCCCGAATCTTAACGGAAGAAGGAATTATTCCACATGGGGATAAGCATTTCCAGCTAGCCAAAGCCATCAAGTTTAGGATAAAGATTCTCAAAGTGAAGCTTGCACCAAGTTGAGGGAATATAGAGATCAGGGCTTGATTGATGCCACAAATGGCATAGAAGAGGAGTTGTCCAAGATATTTACCAAGGTGTTGGATGAGAGCTTGAATATTATACCCGCTGATGATCTCAACAAACAAATTAAGGAGTTAATTCAAATGACGAACTAGCTTCCTCTTTATCTCAGTAAATCATCGATAAGTTCATAAGGATCAAAATGTTTTGAATCACTAAGGAAACTCAACAAGAAATTAAAGAAACTTTCTCGGTAACTCAAGTGACACTCGTGAAACTTGGGAGGTCCTAAGTGATTATTCTAGTGCACTGTGATGAAGATGAGATATAGGGCATAATCCGGGGAAGTTCCAAGAATTTTGAGACAAGAAAACTTTTCTTGAAGAAGACAAGGATGATGAAGTAGAATAAAATAATTTTTCATGTCATTTCTATTAAGGAATTGTCATGTCATTTTTATTTTTCATTTCGTCATATAGGAAGCAAATTTGGAATTTTTCTCCTGCGTGAGAGTCAAGTAAAATAGGACTCTCGTTAAAAGACTATTTTCTAGGATTTATCCTATTTTCTCTCTCGCTCTCTCTATTATAAATAAGGGATTCTTGTGTATTCCAAAGGGGACTTTTGAATACTAAGATCTATCAGTGAAGGAGAAGAAAAACTTTGTATTTTATTTTTAATCATTGAAGAATAGAAACAGGTGTTATTTTACAAAATTTTTGTTGTGGGATTCATCTATCTTGAGAGATTGTTCTTACATCCAAAATCTTGAGCTATTCTTTGTTTAGTATTCTTAATCATTTTAATCATTTCAAAATATTACACTCATTATCTAAAACTCATATAAGTATTTCTTGATTTGTGTTTGCTTGAAAGAAAATACATTCCTCTCATTCCCTTTCTACTTTGTTTCATCTATAATAAGTTTCCTTTCTAATCCATTGCATTTCTAAAGTTGTAATATCTCCATTTCATGTTGATATGGATTTTGGGATTGTATCCCAACCCCAATGGTTAGAATAGTGTGGATATTGTATATATTATTTCTGTTGTGTTTTAGATTAGTAATAAACAGGAAGCCTCACCTATCTTTGAGGAGGGATTTAATCCCATGTACTATGGTTGAACCTCATATTTTGGTCTGACAAAATATTCAACCAAAAAAGCAAAGAGGAGAAAATTAAATGGGAAAAATTACCCCTAATTGGGCTTGGACCGTATATAGTCACCCATGCCTATGGATTAGGTGCTTATCATTTGTCTTCACTCAAAGGTAAACCTCAACTGTTCTTTAATGCCTTACATCTTTAACCATTTTTTGTTGATATCAAGTCTTATATCACTTTCACACTGATCACTCATCCCTCGAGTGATGTTCACCTTCCATAATTACCCATTTGTAGGATCCACAACTAAACAAGAATCATGTGATAACCCATCACCTTTTAGCCTTGTCTTCAATATGATTACCATGGCTCAGTGCTCATAGCATGATTCTCATGTATACTTTTCGCCTTCTTCAAGATGGAATCCCATGGTTGTTCATCACTAAACCACCTCTTTCACAGCTTAATCTTTGTTTACTATGATCTTGTCTTCTAAAATAGGAACCTAATCATCCTCTATGATCTTTTCCATGACTAAAACATCTAAAAACAAAAAGGGATACAACTCTTTGAGTCAAACTTCCAAAGAAAATATGAATCCCTCAAAAGGGATATCTCTTCTCCATATTCTACCACTATCAATAGAATTCTCCTCAAAGGACAGATATATGCAGCCAATACAAAAATATAATAAATATTTAGAATCTTCCCACATCGGTCAGCTTCAAAAAGACCTTAAGGAGATAATATATGCATCCCATATAGAGTTCCCGCATCGATCAATCTATTAAAAAAAAAAACAATGAAAAAGATGAAAATTTCACATGGACTTGCCTATTTTGGATTCTAGGTTTCTTGTTCCGAAATACACGTCATCGTACACTAAGTTACGCTAAACCTCTCATTCTCATCTCCTTGTCTTTTTGCCTAAATTCCTCATTACTCAAGGGACTTGCCACAAGCGCAACATTTTGTGATCATGTGACTTTTCTTCACCCTTAAAATAGTCCATTATGCAAGGCCTATAGGGTCTTACGTCCATAGGCCCATCTAGGGTATGGTAGACTCATTAAGGTTATTATTAATTAACTCTTTACCACCTCTTACCATTCATCTTCCTCATTACCTATTGATTATCCTATATAGAACCATATCCTCGGCCCATGTTCTTAAAAAAAAAAAAACAATCAACCATACCTACAACCTAAACTCAATCATGCCTATGACCTACATCACCCATGCCTAACACCTATCGACTATTCCATTATTTCACCCTAATCTTCCTAGCTTATGGGAGAACTACATCGGCTCGGGTCCCTTTTCACCGAAACTATGTAGGCAACACTATGAGGGCATGGGGCCTTGGAGGATAGCTCTCGCCACTCTCTACCCTAACCAATTCCCTCTTCCCCTTTCCTATTCACATTTTACCCTAGTTAGTTTCCTTTTTATATCAATAATTGGAAATTAAACCAAACAAACAACAATTGCTTAACATATTTACCATTACTCATACATTCATTTCATCTACCATTTCTTTACCATTATCATGCATTTTACTACAACACATCTTAACATGATCCAAATCATCATTAATTACACAAATTAATGAATTAAAAACTCAACCAACCTAAACTCAACCATACCTAAGTCAACCTTTGACTCCATCCATGCCTATGACCTAACTCAATCCATGCCTATGACCCGACTTCATCCATGCTATGGACCAACTCAATCCATGCCTATGACCTGACTCCATCATGCCTAAACCAACCTGACTCCACCATGCCTACATGACCCTGACTCCATCATACTTAATTTACCTAGTTTCCATCACATACACAAATAATAATGGAAATTAAAACAAGTACACCATCCATAGTATAAATATCATCTATAAATCATGACATCCGTGTACACATACATATATACACAGAGCAGTATACAAATGAATACAAAAATCTCAATAACCCTCAAGTACATCCTCGCCATCTTTGCACACAAGCCGGATATCGTCCGCAACAAATATACAAAACCCTCATGTACATCTTCACCATCTTTGGCACATATGTCGATAAATGATCAAAATCAATCAACCTCGTATAAATCCTCACTCTCTTCGCACGCAGTAGGTGTATATCAAAACTAAAAAAAATACATCAAAATGGAGGTCCACATGGCTATCATGCATCGCCCCGCCGGATATAATCCATCTCTGCCTCTCACTCTTACCCTCCTCGGGCCAGATGGCATCCTACTAACATCTCACCACCAATCATGGGTCAGGCTAGGTCTCCGCTGGTACATCACATGCGACTATCCTCCATGAACCGGTGGCCTCACCCTCGACTCCCCGTATCGTGGCTCACCGCCCCTATGCTCTCCACACTTGTAGGTGTGTGACTGGTCCTCTCACTCGAGGTCCATTGCCTCTTATACTCTCCATAGATAGAAAATCTATCCTCGTAGCCATCCAAATATCCCGATAATACCTAGCCTCACCTAGGGAATCCCACAATTTGACTATGGGCACTGCCTGTGGTGGTCCCATTGGCCTCTCGACCCTATCCTAGTGCTTGCCTCTTCCCCGAGGGACCCTTTCCCACTCCTTCCTCGTATTCGGGGTCTCAAGAGTCACAACCTCGTGCTCTGCTAGGCCAACTAGCCTTGTAAACCTATAACCTTCACCTCGTAAGGTGGCCACCGTATCCCGTCACCATCAACACCCCGTGCAGTGCCTATCCTTGTGCTATCTAGGCCTTTAAACTAGCCACTTGTGTTCAGAAGTGGCCACATGTGCCTTTGCACCTGTCAACCGCCCGTACACATCCCTAGCTATGTAATCAAGGTAGCCACATGCCCCTATAGGGCATCCTCATGCATGTGATGGTGGCTAAATCCGCCACCCAAATTTTGCCTGGGTGGTACTCGCCATAGGTGTGCATCCCACCACAATCTATATCTTTCACCACCCCAACATTGTCGATCCATCGGTTTCTCACCTATTCCTCCCGCCTCAGCCTACTGTCACCAAGGCAGAGGCAACGAACTCTCCACGTCATCCCTCTTGCATCAGGGGGGAAGGGTGGAGGTATATCCTATGGCAGCAGAAACTATCATCTAACCCCGTATTAGTATCATCTCATGCTCTTCTGACATGTCACCCTCTATCCATCTCGAGATGTCAGTGGCTCCCCGTAGCTCCACTACCATCTACCCATATGATGGATAACCCACATAATGCCTCCAAATTATGTCCACGCTGACAACCCTACCAATAAATGTCTGTAGTATGAAACATCATGAGTCACCCTCGCACTCAACGCTCTCCAATAACATGCACCCATCACTTGTATCCCACTCAAACAAAACTCGGATTTAAATGCACTGCACTGGGTATACTAACCACACACACACACAATATGCTCATATGCCCAATAATGACGTAGAACGTGTAGCATAATATGAACCTTCAGAAGCAACCCATACCCATAACTCCCTATATAGATGCACTAGAATGTTGGTGCCCATGAAAAATGGGTCCTCGCACCACCATATCATGTAGACCCCCATCAATGATCATGGGAATCTCCTATCCTCTCGCATCCGGCAGCAAAACAAAGAAACTACCTCCATTAACAATACTACTAGCCTGGTCTCCTCCTGACGAGCTAAGTACATCTCTCCATAGCTCATGTTGGCACTATGAAACCTCATCTCTGCCAACCCCTCACCAAAGACTTTCAGCATCAACTCCTTAGACACCTCTAAGAAGATCGAATATACCACGCTCACCAATATCGGTAACTACAAGATCATGTACACATCCTCTAGGGTGACCGTGATCTCACCTGTTGGTAGATGGAATGTGTTGGTCACCGAATCCCATTTTTCATGAGGGTGACCATCAAACTAAGCAGCATGACTACATGTCGATAAAGATCTAACCCCAATCATGACAACCTCTATAATATGCCGCCAATCCTCTGTCCTGCCGACTCCTCAAACTATCACGAGTAGGGGTGGCACCCTATCTCACATTCGCATCTGGTCTCTCACTTACATCCAACAAAACATCACATTAATACACCTTGATCATACCCACAATCACTCTTGACACTTCACCTACACCTATTACCCTCCCTCTTTTTCCCCTCACAACTTACCTTCTTATCACATATTCTATCTACCCACCCCAACCCTCACCCATTATCGATCATACCATACCTCTTTCAACCTCTTACCCATGCTCTGTTTTTCATCACCACAATCTATTTTTTTCCCACTATCTATCTCACCCAACCACCCTAGGGCTCTTTTGGCCCCTTTTTCTCCACATGATGACTGGTACCAATTACTCCTAACCGACCATGGTCTCTCCCAAACCGCATCGGTCACCTTCAACACCAACATTGGCCACCAAGTAACCAACATCGTCATTGTCACATAGAAATCTGCGACACCCAAACCCCTTTTTCCTAAAACACTCCCTTCTTCTCACCCATTCCTACCTAGATTTATCCTCAACTCCTCCCCACCCCTCATACAACTAACCACACCTCCCCATTGATTTTTTACCCAATTTGCCTTCCCAAATTCAAATGCTCTTTTCCCCAAACAACTTGTATTCCTTCCTAACCTATATACCCAATCTACCTCCCAAACCAATATAAGAGATTTAATCTTACCTCATCATGCCGCTTCTCCGTGGTGACACGCTTCGGGCCGGGCTACACGTGGGTCCACCCGATCCCTCTCCCGCCCTCGCCATGTCCAATCACCAAATCCAATCCTCCCGACTCTCCACCCAATCAAAATAGATCCCTCTCAGCTCATGAACCCATCTACCTCGCTCCTCTAGCCCACCTGGATCCTCCCACCTTAGTAGGCTATCGCCTCTCATCTTTTCCTCCCGATAAAGCATAACTCGCTCAAATTTCGCTCATTTTTACAAAAGCCACACTGCATAAAATGAATCCATCTTATATGGATTTTTCTTTTTATATACCCACATCGACCTGACCAACATCGTTATACCTAAATCGACATCGGTCCTTATGTCCTAGCTCACCGTGATCGCTACACCTGCAGGCTGGCATCGATCATCTACCCCTAATAAACTGTGATTGGCTTACTTCGACTCCCGTCACCAAGCATGATGACCACAGCGTTACCCGTCATACTCTTTCCCTACCCTTTCCTTATTTCCTCACCCAACTTAACCAACCAACCCATCATTTGACCTTACCCACCCTTATTACAACCAACCTCCATGCCTACCTTACCTATACTTGTCCTTAATTACATTTTGGGATTTTTATTTTACCCATACCTCGGCCCTACCCATGTTGTGACCTAGCTACTTGACCTAGAACACTTTTAGTGACCTCCGTGAACTCACGTGCTCGTATACCTTGTGACACTGTTACCCATGTTGTTTGACCTAATGACCTTACTTTTCCTATTGTCATGACCATTTATCCTGACCCAACCTTTGGTGTACCGAACATACCTAAACGTTCCTGCACCTGACCTATGAAGTGCTTCTGCACCATATCCTATACCTTGGATACCAAAATCACCTCAACCTTGTTTGGATAAACCTATCAACATTTAGACAATGTAGAGTTTGCATGCTCTTCAACCTAGTACTATGCTACAGTTTATACATGTGTGTGTTTGACTGTTACTACCTTTGACCCTGACCCATTACCTAGATTACCCAATTGGACCTTTACCCCATTACCCCCATTTTCCACCTTCCTCTTCATCACATTCACCTTTTATCAAACCACTCACCGATTCTGTCTTCTACCACATCAGTTCCTAGTTTGAGGGGGATCACCTTCACCCACACATGGGGCAACCACATCTTATTTTTTCAAAGCATCACTTACCAATACAAGCTACGCAACAAAAAGGGGCAAAATATAGACACCAAAATTGGGTCACACTCCCCTTAACCCTTGTTAAATAATCAACTTGAACACACTCACCTAACCATGGCCCTCAGCACTAAGACTAATATTAATTTAACTAATTTAATTAAATTAATCCATGTCCTCAAAATATTTAGTATTTAATTATCCTAATTAATATAATACCCACCCCATCACCTCACCTAGCCACCTCACCCTAAATATATTCTTAGTATGTTTCCATAACTAACTAATACCTAACTAAGCCCTAAAAATAAATGCCTACATCCTCTAACCACATTCCCACATAAGAAAAGGTAACTCCCGCTCTTTCCCAAATGAATAGAGATATCTAGCGGAAATCATTTTCATGATCTCATATTTTTAGTTAAACTTAGGGAATCCCTCCTCCTTAACCGATGTCGGTCACCCTTGAACCAACTCCGGTCAACCCAAAACCATCACGCTACCTTTTATTCCCTTTCGTAACCTTATTTCAAGGTTGGGACATTCTAAGAGAAAGGAAAGAGACCATAGCTACATGTAAGCAAAACAAGCATCCTTTTACACATCCAGACATCTAGAGCCATCACCAAGATCAATCATATATCCATTGCATTCATGGGCACACTCCCTCGAAATCACCGCTATAAGACCATACATGTTTTCTCTAATAAACCACCTCCATCACTCACCCATCGATCCTTAACACGGTAGCAGTATGGCCCTAACTCCGTAGGGTTTATTTCATTTAGTAATCTTTATTACTCATGTTATTAATCTATTATTTGCATGCTTATTGCTTCATCACCCACTTTCCTATGAACTCAAATATCCCTTCACCCATATCACCAAATCACCCATCCTCACCTGATGTATACTTCTGAGCATACCTAATATCTCTAAGCACCTCCCCATTCACTCTCCCAAACTTTATTTGACCTTAGATCACCCCTGTCATTTAATCTATTTTAAGTTTCTTTTACTCGACCATACCAACGCCTGGCTATCCACAACCATCATCGCTACCTAAACGGCATCGGCCACATTTAGCCGATGTCGGTCTCTCGTGTTTTACACCTTGACCAAGAACAAACCCAACAATTACCCTACTAGTTGACCTAAATAACCTAGAATCGACTCCTCGATTAGTCCCAAGCACTGGACAGCATACCTCATCTCTCAGATCCAACTATATCCTAGCTTGTTGTGATTGGATTTGCTTATTGTACTTGAATGAGATACCTAAATCATATCAACTACAGTAGGACTTTGTTTATTTCTTACATTAACTTTCCTTAAACAATGGATTGACAGCCATCTAGAAGTATCACACTTCCCAACTAGCATACGTTAGGTAGTCCATTGTCATATACCATTTAGTTATCCTCTTTGTGGCCTTTGTTGTTCTATTACGGTAGTTCCTCCTAGCCAAAAGGAATCTCTCACATTCAGCTTTTGGATCAAGAAGTCGAACACATGTAACAACCATCAATCGACCAACATTTATTAGGTATTCTCCTTGGCCCTTACCCTTATCTGCTTCGGCATTTCAAAAGGTAGAGAAATGGTGAAACACCTTGATGCATGGTTTAGTGAGCTAAGTCATAGTTTGATATCTCTTGAGTGGGTTGAATTTTTTTGGGACCATGATTTCCATTAGACCAAAACCCATAGGTGTTAGTCTCCACTACAATCACTAGAGTTAGGATCTATGAGAGGTGGTTAGTCCATGTCACGAAACTCATAGGGAGCGCTGGACACACATGCCAACAATCTCCCCCTCGGCGCACACGAGTGAGTTTTGAACTCAAGATCAATCGCTCCGATACCATTTGTTGGACCACAATTTTCATTAGACAAAAACCCATAGGTGTTAGTCTCTCTACAATCACTAGAGTTAGAATATATGAGAGGCGGTTAGTCCATGTCACGAAACTTCACGGGGTGCACTAGACACACATGCCAACATTTTTCACTAGGTCAAACATGGTTGATATGATTTTTCATGTGTGTTTAATAATCTACATGATGTCATCAAGGTTAGTACATGAGATGTATGTGTTGAGTCAAGTCATTACAGGCCTATTCTTAGTGTTGGAGCATGCAAAATGAGATGGAGATATGATAATCTGAGCTGATCAGTCTTGTTGGATCATGTTAGTAGCATGGAAATAGTTTACATGAACTTTATGGTGAGTTTTAGGTCAGTACTAAGAGGTTTAGTGCATTTATGAGGTCCTTGGGAAGAAAGAAGGTGAGAAAAAGCAAGATAACACATGTAAGTCTTAATGGATAGAGAGTTTGAGAGATGTTTGGGATAGATGGTTAGTATGGTCAGTTATAGGATGTTTTCATGATGCTTCATGACAAGTTTTAGGTCATTCTAAAGAAATAATTACAAGATACATCGCTTTTAGCAAAACCAGATTTTCTAGGGTGAAGAATTGAAGCAAAAATGCACCATCTCGATGCTCATTGTGAGTTTTGTTCTTTTCATGGGGACCTAATCTCTTTTTAATATCTTTTAGGTTAGTTATGAAAGTTTCACAAAATAATTATGTGGTTTGATCGTCAAGTTTTTATGAACAATCGTTAAGAAGATAAGTTGCTTTGAAACCCTAGCTAAAAGTGACTTGGAGGAAATTACTTCACCATCCCATATTTGATTGTTTTTTCAAAATTTATTATTGTATGTTTTATAGGACTCTTCCATATTTCCAAAGAGTTAAGATAGTGCTTTTGACTATATGCAGACCCACTTAAAATTTCTTGTTTCTAAAGAAATTTAGTTTAAGGAAAGATTGTCCAAAGGAGTTGCAAAATAAATTGACATTATTTTATCCCTGGATTTTTCTTTATTTCCATGATAGTTTCAGATAATTTTTATTCTTATAAATGGAAAAGTGTTCCCTATTTATGAATATTGTTTTTTGGGGCAGTTTAGAGAAGTATGTGGTAAAATTGGAATCACAGGCACTATATTTGGAGTTAAGACTCCATTCAAGTTTTGTTGTGATCTTGGTTTAGATATTTTTCCAATGGTATATAAAACTTGTGTTTTTGATATATTATGAATAATTTATTACCTATTATTTGAGGTTCAAATATGGAGGATGCTTCATTTGGTAGGGTGTCAAGTGGCTTCATAAGGTAAAGTAATATTTTTGGGTTCTTCATTATTTTTTGAAGGTTTACGAGTGTTTAAAAAAATGTATAAGGTTGTTCCATTATTTTTAATCTTGGAAATTATTTTTGAGGTTATGGAGCATGTTGAGCTCAACCTTAGTTCTTAAGTCCTAGGAGGCTAAAGAAACTATTTTAAGAGATGGTCTTGTTGAATGTCTTCCACTTATGGTTGGAAGGAAATATAATATGTTATGGAAATATAATTCATAAGGAGTTATAGTGATATAATTTTTATCTCTTGGTGATGAGTTTTTATTGTTAATCCATCCTAATTTTAAGGTAAAGGTTTCTTGGTTTTTAAGATAGGATTTCTCAAATTTGAAAGAATGAGGTGAATGAGGCATACGATGGATTACTTGATGATTTTTATCAATTGGAGAGACAATAGGGATGTAATTTTTCCTATTAAATTATTTTCGAGGTATTATTTTAAGTGACATAAAGGGTGAAAACTAATTGTGTTTGTAAAGATGCTTTCTCAAGTACCCTAATTTGATTAAGAGGAAAGTAGGTGTGGTATACACATATAGATTTTTCAAGAGATATATCATACATGGATGTGATATACAGGTCATGTGGATTCAATTGATTGGTTTGCATCCCATATTTTATTTGTTTGTTAGTGGTCTTGAGGCCTCAAGGTGAAGACAGCAGGTGTCTGGAAACAACTAGTCATGAAGGTTATGAGCCTTTTGAGTTGTGTTATGAATTATTTGATTGGTGATAGAAAATGTAAGACCATGGATGGTGTTTCTATGACATATTGCACATGTGTGATCAATTTTTTATCTTGAATAATCATAGTTTTGGTATTTGGTTTTCACTCATCCAAGTGATGGGGTGTTGAGCTTGTTTTGTGCTAGTTTGGTGTTTTTGGGCATTACCCACCTATATGGGTCCATTATGAATATTTTAATTATTATATTGGTATGTTTATAATATGTATTGGTTGAACCAAATTTTAAATACCGACCTCCTCTATGTTTATAAAATGAAATGCATATAAAAGTGAGTTTAGAGTTCAAATTTGAACTAGTCTTGTGAGAGGGAAAATGTGTCCCAAGGGAGAGAGTGTAATTGTATGAATGCATAATTAGATACATGAAATTGTGTTAAAGTTTAAAGGAATTATCAAGAGCATGTTTGTAAGGGTTTAGATCCAAGAAAATTCCAAGAAGAAGGAGAAAGAGAAATTTGAAGGAATGAGGGTTTTAAGGTGAATATTTGAGCTGAAATTGTGATCTCCATCAACAGTGGCAAGAAAATAATTTAGAGATCATCATCTACATGTGGTTGAGTTTTTCTTTATACTCTTAGGGTTTTTATCCTCCTTTTGGATTGGGTGATTCACTAAATTAGGGTTTAGTTCTCCTTGTAAGGTTGGTAACTTGGTACTCTAATAAACTAGGGGTCAATGTTCCTTATGAAGTTAGTGCTTCACTAAATCCCTTTTATTTATGTAATATAAGAATATTTTTAGTGTGTTTTCTTCCCCTTGAGGGTTTCCCACTTATATATGGTATTCATGTGTCTTCTTCTTTGTTTCATGTTATTGTGAATGTTTAATACACACCTAATGTGCTCATATGGTTATGGATGTTAAATGGATGAATGTATGTGTGTTATCCCAATTTCAATTTTATCAAGAAAATAGTGATAACCAATCAAAAATTCTTGATGAATCCCTTTTCATTATTTTTGATACAAAAAAGATGTCTTTGAAAATGTCTAAGAAAATATTTATTTTGGGTTTTGTGGTCCCCTTAACATTTAGCATGTGAATTATTCCTTGTTTCATAAACTCCAAAGTTTGATTTGTATTATATTGTCGATTTCAAGTTCCGATTGCACAAATAATGGGAAACTCAAAAGCACATGTGAGGGATTACATTTTTCCCACACCTAAACAAAAATTGAACTATATGTCATTGGGTTTCGAGATTCGATAACATCGAACATCTTCCCGCAAAGAATACTCTGCAAAATGTTCACTTGCTTTCTAATTCTCAAGTCTCGACTAATATCATGTGTTATCATATTTTAGGATTTGACTGCATTAGAACATCTCACCTCCCAAACAAATGTGAAGTGTTCCATGTTTCTCCGAACCCAAAACTTGACATTATAATACTACTTTGTGTCAAATTTTGGGACCCGATTACACAATGATAGATGCGATCAATTTTCTGATTCTAAAATCAATGCATTTAATGTCTAGTTGGTAGGTAGGTGAGCACACATGTCATCTTATGTGTATTTAATGCTAGGGTTTTTATAAATAGGAGAATTTTCCACGTCATTTGTACCTTCATTCAAACACCATTCATATTTTTCACCTACTTACACACCCCCAAAACCTAACCCACATTTTTCTTGGCATTTTCGATTATTTCTCAAAGGATTGAAGTGTTTTTACCTTGAGGTAAGTAAATTTTCCTCTGGGTCATCTCTTGATTCTTTTTGGGTCATACCCTAGTTTGCATTTGGATGAAATAGGTCTTTTCCCATTTCCTTTTATGTTTCACTTTCTTCCGCCCCAATCGGCTTCTTTTTGAATATCAATCAGAAGGGTGAATTATTTTTCACTTTCATGGACTTCAAATTTTGAAGAATTGGAAACAAAGATCAAGGTTTTGTGCCTAAAATGTATAATTAGGTTTTGCACATGTTGAATCAAGTTCTTTCTTTGATCGGTGTTTCATATTTTACATTTGTTGAACATTCTTAAGTTTCCACATAATCTTGCTTGAGATTTTGAACTCACTAAGCAAGATAAAACTCATGTAGTGTGTCGGGTTTATTAAGATACAAAACAACATTTAAACCCCACATTATATCAAGTTCCTAAAGGAGAAAACAACATCAAGTTGTGATTAGTTGTTCGGTTTTATCGGGTGTTTCATAGGACCATCTTTCACTCAATTTTTTTGACTTTTGCACTTCTAAGCGGTCACAACTTGATTCTCTTCGAGGATTCAAGGTAGCTTGGTATCAAGTTCCTCATGTTTGATTCAGGAAAAGGAAGGGAAGAAGGAAGGACCTAAAGAAATGAAGTACAAGTATCAAGGTATTGTGCCCCCTTCTAGCATTGATTCAAATTTTTATATTAGGGATACAAAGTTAGGACATGTGGACATGGATGAATTTTGGGGCCAAGCAAGATGCAGAGCTCTTCACAAACTTCATGGATGTAATCTCTTTGTGTAAGTGGATTACCTTTGGCTGCTGATTTCCCGAGGTTTCTACTCAATGTCCCGAATTTATTCTTGAATGTGTCGGTCATTATGACTTATAATCAATGTTAGTATGGAACCAAGATAGAGAAGTAGTCATCAAGTTGGATGCTAATTATTTTGATGAACTCCTCAAGCTTCCTAATTTAAATGAATATGTTTGTATTGGTCTTCAATCATCTTAATAAGCTTGGGATAATGACTTGGATAATTTTGTTAAGCATGTGCATAATAAATTCTTGATAAAACCTAATCCCATTGTATCTAGGTTCCTAAAGACAGGTCTCAAAGAGTGATTTTACTTTAGAAATCAGTGATATTATCACACTTCTTAGCAGAATATTTGGGCTCTTAGATGCTAAGGAATTTCATAGATGGATGTATCAGTTTATCACCATCATTAAAAATAATGATCAATATTTTGATTGGGGAACATTTATTAGTAACACTATTGATACCCAAATGAAAGTAGTCCTATCCACGGGTAAGTTTTACATGATGTCATATGTCACTTACATTACAGCAGGCACAAGGAATTATCATGGGTTGGATTCAAAGGGTAATAAATCCACTGATCACATCTATAAGTTTTATCCCCAATTATCCCTAAAAGGAAGTTTGGAATATTCCAAAGAGTTAATGATGCCTTCTTTTATGATGTTATCTATAGATTGTACCTAGTCTTGTAAAGAAGAGAGTCTTGGATGCTTCCTACAATGAAATGTCAAAGTGGGGTTGCATATTTTTACAATTCAAAAAGTTTACATATTTTCATATTGCAAGGTTTCAAGGATCAACTATGAGTCTTCCTAGATATCTAAGTGACAAATGGGTTCTCATGGAGCTGGTCTACGATAGCTTCTAGATTTCCAAAAGTTCCAAAAAACTAAGCACAAAGTTTTCATCTCATTTCTTATATCAATCGGAGATATACATTTTCCTATGTGATCAAATCTAAGAATGTGGTCTTTGAAATGTAGCATAATTTTAATAAGAACATGGCGTCAAGGTTAGGATTTGATTTTCAAGGTGTTCTTAAGGCTCACGTAACATTGTAACTTCATATTCCAAACCTTGAATACATTTGGATTGATCTCAGAGATGAACTTGTAATTAGAAGGAAAGATAACAACAAGTTGATTTTGGATGAGATAAGGATGCTAAATATCATTGATGTTTCCAAGGATGTGATCAACTATAGAGTGTTGTAGAAACAATGTATGAAAAAATGGATGGTGATGATTCTAGGTTTCCATCAATCGACTAGTCAATTACGGAATCACCATCTATACATGAGAGAGCCACCCAAACCCTTGTTTGTACAAAGTCATGGTTATATTCATGGGGTATGCAACTCAAGGAATCTAGTTTCCCAAAATTTTATGTCACCCCAACATCAAAGGGGGCCCCTCACATGAAGAAAAGGATAAAGGTGTAAGCCCACCTAAAAATATGAAATTTAAGTTTATTCATGGTGGAAGGAAAGTCTTAACCATTTTCATCTCATTGTGTCTTCTACATCAGTTGTGTTCTTAATTCTCCTCCTCCATCAATCACCAAGGAGGTTCCCATAAGTATTGTATTTGATCAAATTATTTCTTCTTCCACTCTTTCTACCTCATGTGTACCTGTATTCACTCGAAATCATAGGTTCCCCCTTCCATTTCCTCCCTCCTCACATTTCTTCCTCGCCTCCATCATCACTACTTGTGTCTTTCACGGCAAGTGTTTTCTCATCCTTATCCCCTCTTTCGAGTGGGATAGGATTGACTTTGGAGTTACCATTTTCTTAAAGGATTCTGGTTTCCATTCTCCTTTTTCCTCTAAATTCTTCCACCATTATTACCGCCATTCTTTCCAATCCTCCATCCCTAGTTTCTAAAATGTTCCCACTTTCCACCTTCTTCAAAAATGATCTCATTTTCCGTATTAGAGGCACCTCCTACTCTATTTCCCTTATGGTTGGCTAGCTAAACTCAAGAAGAGCAAGGTTACACTTCATCCTAAAGCTTTTAATTTTAGTTCATTAAATTCATTTTCATCCTTTATCGATCATAAGAAAGCCAATATCATCTCCGGATCTCATTCAATACATCGAGTTAAAAATTCAAATATTTCCATACCTCTCATGGATAAAACTAAATAATGTATTACGAGATGTGGACTATCAAGTCACAAGGATTGATCTTGGGAAGGTTATGACTAAAATTTCTCAACAAGATGCTCTAAGTGCCATGTATGTTCTTTTTAAGAAGCTCAAAGATACTAAGGTCTTGAGAGATGAATTGAAGGAGAAAGTTGAAAAATTAACAAATGTGTTACTCAAGCTTTCCAAGGCTTATCAAATTTATTTCTCATCCCCATAACCTACTCCCATTCGTTTTTATTTCTCATCAGTACCCAAAATGAATAAATTCAATGAGAAGGGTAGGGTTTTTGATGAATGGATACAGTGTCTTATTATTTAGTGGAAGAGGATCATTAACGATGTAGTGAATACTTTCAATGCTCTTGAAAAGGCCAGGAAAGATGTTGATAAGCTAAAAAAGGAACTCCTTTAGCAAAATGGTAATTTAGCTCTAACTTTAGAAGCTCTCAATGAGCTTAAGAAGGTTCATTCGGAGATTTTTATTAAGGAGTGAGTAGTTCCAGAAGTGCTTTAACAAACACTTCAAGTTTTCTAAGGTAATTGAGTTCTAGATTAAGATCCTTAAAGAAGCTTAAACCAAACTAAAAATCCAGAGAGCAAGTGGTAGATGCTACCAATGATATTGACAAAGAATCATCAAAAATACTCATAAAGGTTGTAGATGATGACCTGAATATTCTACCTATGGATAATCAGATATAAGTATTTTAGGATTTAATTGAGAAGGAATATCCAATGGGGAAAACTTTTCTTTAGCAGCTTATTGACAAATTGTTTCTCTGTGAAAGCATCTGAGCAATTTTTCCAAGTACATCAAGAAGTATCGATACTTCCGAGGATTGTTAATAATACATATGAAACTTGAAAGGTTTTGAATCACTACTCCTGTGGACCAAATGAGGAGGAATCTTGGGAAAGAATCATAAATTTTCAAGATTTCCATACCAAACAAGATGATCATGAAGAAAAAAAGAAGGTGAGTCTGAATGATGATATTTTTATGTCATTTTTGTTTCCATTTGACATTTATTTTTCAATATTGTTTTGACATCCTATGAACTTGCAAAGATTGACTAGGTCTCTGTGTGAGAACCAGTCAAATGGACTCATTACTCATATTTACTATTTTTAGTATGTTGTTCCAATTGTTTCCTAATTTCTCTCCTTCCCTTCTCTATAAATATGAGATGTTGTAGCATTATAAAGGGTTGGAAGTTTTTGTATGACATAGAGACTAGAGTTGAAAAAGAGAAATAATTTTTGTTTTCTTTTGATCATTGAATAATATAAAAGATAATTGATTGTAAAATTTTTGTTTTGATGATACATTTTATATTTGAGGTATTGTTCTTATGTTTAATGTGTTCAATATCTACTTAACCAAATCTTCTATAAGTTATTACAATTTAAATCGTGTGTGATTATCTTTTGATCTACATTTTCTTGAGAAAAAACACGTTCCTATATAATTTTTTCTCATCTCATTCTAATAAAATAACTTCTTTCTCTCTACTTTATTTCTCTTTATTCATATTTCCATAAATCTACTAGGATGAGATCCCAACCCGATGGTTAGAATAGTGTGAATATTTTATATATCTTCTGGTGTGTTTTAGATTAGTAATAAACCGAATTTCTCCCCTCTATCTCGAGGAGGGATGTATTCATGTGTACTATGGTTGAACCTCATATTTTTATTTGAAAAAATATCCAACCAACAATTTGATGGTAAATGAGTTGAAAGTTTTGTAGGACCTGATTCACCCCCTCTCTCAGGTCCATTGTTCTTCCAACAAAATATTAGTGATCGTGGATTGAAAAATATCTCTTTGTCTAGGAATAGCTAGATATTCCCACTTTGAGATGTTCACATTGATCTTCTTCATCTGATCTATGATGTTAAAATGAGTACACACAGACTTCTACAATAAATAAGTGGCATAAGGTGGATGTTTTTCACTTTGTATATCATCTTTGAGTTACATATTCTAGTTAAATTTTGGAGATTCCTTATTACAAAATATTTTTATTACATAGATCTATAATGTTCCATAGATCTGTAGTGCATTAAAATTTTACCACATCCTACTGAGACTTCTTAATGAATCTTGAAATCCTCCCAAGTCCACGAGTTTCCTAAATTAGGGATGCAGACTTGGTGAAGTGAGAGATGGAGTGTTTCTCTCCATTTACCTCCATTTTGAATTATTTTTTATAGTTATTCTTAAATAAGGAGGTTTATTTATCACACCTGAAATTTGTTGATTCAATATAACTCCTCCATTTCCCAATTTACAATTAAAGTATCACTTGGTAGTTCTTAAAAAAATCCTATTGTGAACTCTCTATTGTAGATGCATTCTATGGGAAAGATGTATTTTACACCATCAAATCTTGGTTAAAAATTCCATTACTTCATTTTGATTGGTTGTGCAGGAGATTTCAAGAGAAACACCACTCATAATCTTGCACAAGATTATTTTTAACATCAACCAAGGCTTTAGATGAGCTAGCCACAATGGGATTATATGAATGAAATGGATTATTGGGGGTAATATGAATTTAAGGAGATTCTTGGAAAGGTAGTTTATTTAGTGGATAAGGAGGATTATTGGGTTATTATGGAGGATGATTAGTAATGAAATTTCAATATTGCTTCCTCCTTAAGGATACCAACTCATTGCCAAAATTTTGCAATTGCTTCATGACTTCTTTTTATCAAACTAAAATTAGATGGGATGTAATAGTATAATATGATGATATGTAAATTAGTAAATAGCCAATAAATGAATGTAAAAACATAACTAAGAAACTAAACAAATGGAATGTAAAACCCTAATGTGAAAAGAGGGTTAATAATTCCTTAGTTGATTTGTAGATGTGTCGAGGACTATGTCACGGTGGAGACTAGATGTACATGAGGAGGAAAGGACCACACCAAGGTTAATAAAAGTGCACATCCATGTTATCTAAGTAGACTTGGGTTCCTTGAGATGGATAGGGGCACATGGGGCCCCCGGTCTAATATTTGGGTGCCCTATTATGTCGAAATGACAAGGAAACCTCCTATGAGGTGTTGCTGAATGATTTCCTATGTTCACTTCCTGTCATGTGAATGTCACTAAACCTCACTAGATGTCACCGCAAATTAGAGATGGAGGAAACACCTGCAAAACCCCATGACAAGTATCAAAACCTAAAACAGAAATATGCATATGAATAGGTTAGATTGTCCTTATTGGCCACAATGGTGGAATTACTAATTGAGTGTTGCACTACATCTCAAACCCAATGTAGTTATACATGCGTGTGTTTGTGAGAAAATCATTCCCTAGGTGCTCTTATGTTAGTCGCACTTTATGAGTAGCGAGAAATAAATAGATGCAAAGTATGTAAATAGATGGTGGATGGAATATAATAAAATCCCCTCCTATGAATTGTGGTGCAGATGAGTCAGCCTTGTCCTTGTGATGGAGTTATATGGATGCAAATGGATCTCTAGATGCCTTGGATGGATGCAAATGTATCTCTAGATTCTTAGTCCCTCATTATGGTCTCATAAATTTATATTTATATGGTTCTATTGATCTAATTTTGTAATTAACCCCAAAAGAGTTGACCTAAAAAAATATGGAAAGCTAAAATAGATATAAAGTTCCCAAAGATGAGAGTAAAGTGTAAAGAGGATTAGGGAAACCCGGAGGGGATAAGGGCATATGGGGAACTTTTTGTCTTGGCTAGGTGCCCCGATTAGAGTGGGAAAATTACGGTATGACAAAACCGACTAGGAAAGTACAAATAAAATATCAAAAATAAAAACAACAAGCAAAGTAAAATGGCTAAATACATGGATTAATTAGCACTCTTTTCACTCAATAACCATATGAATATTAGTATGAAGCGAGACTAAATAATTTCCCGAGTTCATGATTTAGTGTCTACACCGCAACTCACTTGAAGGGCTTATAGAGGTAGATTTTGAGTTGAACTTTTGTTTCTTAGGGATGGAATAGGGGATAATTCCATAATATATTAAGGTGTGGATATCCCTACCTTTAGGAAAATAGGATTTTAAAGCATGGGTGTGATTTTCTCATCCTAAATAAGACTATTATTTTCTCTAATATAAATGTCATAGGAATTTGGTGAAGTTCTACCCCCATGTACTATATCATGATAGAGATGTTATT
Organism: Taxus wallichiana var. yunnanensis; assembly: GCA_018340775.1. Lineage (NCBI taxonomy): Eukaryota > Viridiplantae > Streptophyta > Pinopsida > Cupressales > Taxaceae > Taxus > Taxus wallichiana. The sequence continues at coordinate 603,586,585 of CM031242.1, read as the reverse complement.
ATTCAAATCCATTAGATAATCAATAAATGCATACTGGGGTATAGGTCTTACCATTTGAGGGATTTTATCCCAAATCCTCATAAATATGATGTTGAAATTGATCATTATCTCATTAGGAGATTTTTTTTTGTAGTCATCTACTCCACCATAGATAGATGGTTTGATTTATTTTCAAATTTGTTGTAAATATATTCTCCTAACTTATCCAAAGTAAAGATATAATTCACTCTTAAGATCATATATTGTTGGAGATATTTTCCTTTGAAATAGTCCTCCAACAATATGAGTGTTACATTCTCTTGTGTTACATGGTATATTAAACAAAATTTTGCAACATCTTTGATATGCTCAATGGGTGTTATCTTTGTTCTCTTGATGAAGCAACGAAACACTTTTCTGAGGGTTGTAACTCAAATATCATCATATTTCTCTCAAAGTAGAGTAATTCCCATTGAAAGTGACATATTTTTCATTTCTTTGGTGATTGATGAATGCAATGGGTGTTAGCACCCTAGAGGAAAGCAAAAAGGGCCTACTAAGAGGAATAAAGAGAACTCTATTTGGAGGTGATGGTGATTTTGTGTGGATCTACCTCTTCTTCTTCTCCTTGGTGACAACTACAAGTAGTCAAAAGGCTCTCCATGTGCTATCCTTTGTCTTGTTTGAATCTATCTCATGAGATAGAGACAATTTTTGTACATGGTTTTGCGAGGGGATCATACCCAAAATTCAAAAATAGGGCTCAAAATCCATATGAAACATAAAAACAATAGTGGTTTTTGTCAAGTGGGGACCACACCTAGAGAACAAGGCCTAGTAGCCAAAAAAGTAGTTACAAATAGAGCGGGAAACAACTTTTCTAGCATGAATAAAAATATAACAAAATTGTAGCATCATAACAACTACACATCCCATAATACCTGAAAAAGATAAACCATAAAGCAAAACAATGAAAAAACTTCAACTGATAACTTTATTAAAGACATTTTTACCTCCTCCATAGATTTAAATAGATTAAGGGCAGTGTGATGAGAGGGGTCCTTGCTTATGGTAGAGATTGCCATTTTCTTCTCTTTACCTCCTTTCCAAATTCCTGAAGGAATATCATTGAGATCACAAACCTGTTTGACCTAAATTTCGATGAAGTCAAGGAGGGCCTTATGCATAGAAAGGTGATCAATTTTCTTGTTTATGATATTCTCCATTGACTCTTCCATATCCTTCTTATTCTTAGCGAGTTCTTCAATTTTTCCTTGAGCATAGGATTACTATCAGGAACCTTATTTTCTTTATCCCCCTCTTTGAGTAAGTGTGCCATGTCCTTTCCAAGGGTCTTAATTATTTGAGCATGTTATTTTATCTAGGCCTTCGATCATGACTAGTATAAGGGTCATGTGCAATTTGGTTAATGGATAATAAAATCTCTGCAATGGCCATATCTTTTCCTTTTCTACTACTTCAAAGATCCCATTTGGTTGGTAGAGGAGAGAGGGGCCTAAGGTTTTAGTCTTCACTCTATGATGCAGAGGGGGTTGGACAGGAGGAATGGGATGGGAGGGGATGTTGGAAACAATATCATAGTAGTATTGGTGTAAAAGAAGGATAAATCCCTAATGGAGTGGAAGGTTGCATTGGTGGGAGTGGAATTTTCCATGGACTACAGAATATAATACAACAGCTCACTTTGGGTGACCTCTAAAAGTGGTTTAAGAAAGCAAGGTGATGCAAAGGAAGGGTTTTGAATCTACCCTCAAGGGTGATATATCTTACCACCATTTAGGTGAATTCATCAAAAGGGGTAGGGATGGAGGAGAAAACAAGTACCACCATTACATATTTAAGGGTTTTATAACCCTTAATAAAACAATCTCCTCTGCTCTCTTTATCAAACTTATTTCTAAAAACTTGATTCCATTCATTCCTAGCCTAGTAACAAAGGATATCATATTTTTAGTGATGGGAAATTCCTTACCTTTTTAAGTGACTACCCTATCCTTCTAATGTTTATAAAATTTCACAGAGATGTGCTTTTCATGGCCCTTAATTTGCTTCATAAAGGTTACAAAGTCATCTACATTTCAGACCTTCCAAATATCTTCATTCACTTCCTAAGTTGAGTCACAAACCGACTCAACTCTTCGGGGGAAAGGTCTCCACATGTTTGAAGTAGAGAATGACGTTGGATAGAAAAGTACCCACAAGATTTTAATGGAAGTCGAATACTTCACAACAACATGGGGTTCAATAAAAAATTATAAAAAATCTAAGCATCTTGATTAAATAGTAAGGGGAGGGCACGACACAAGCATGCGAAGTACTCATGAATCCAATTTCTCACTTGCCCTCTCCGATTGAAGTACTAGTCTTTAGGAAATCTAGACATTTTTATTTATAAATGATTTCATTTGGGATTTGGGGGATTTCATTATTATCATGCCAATAATATAAATGATTGTTAAATACTCTAAAATTGGTGAAGGAGTTAGTATCTTTGTTTCCCTCTTTTTAGGTGTCACCAAATTTGACATTTTTAATATATTAAAAATATTGATGGCCACAATGATAAATTTCCTAATAGTCCATCTAGGAGGGTGAATACCATTAAGATGGTTAATAATATTTAAGGAGTCACCCTCGATAATAATAAGATTAGTAATCTTGTGTTCTTTAGCAGCTCTTATACCCCATAAAGCAGCAAGTGCCTCAGCATAGTGGTTGGATTGGGTTCCCATAGGGCCTGCATATGCAACAATGAGATGACCAAGGTGATTTCTAATGATTCCTCCACCACCAGCAGCTCCTAGATTTCCTTTAAAGGAACCATCAAAATTTATTTTGAACCAATTTTTAGGAGGAGGAATCCATTGAATGAGGGATTGGTCAATGATGGGAGTTCAAAATTGGATATCTTCAATAGAAATATTCCAATTGAGTAGTAATTACTCCTCCTCTTTAAGGAATTTTTGTTTCTTAGGAGGCCTGAACTTCATGATATTTTCTTTAACTTCAATGAGTTAGCTCTTTTAGAAGTCTCTTGCTGGTATTCTTAGTATTCCTAAATATGATAGAGTTTATGGCCTTCCAAATTCTCCATATGGCATGAGGAAAAATTAGCCTCCATAATTTCCTAAGCATACTATGCTTGAAAGGGGTTGTTAGTGATCCTAAGCATGCATAATGTCTATAGGGAAAGACCAGTCAACTCCAAATCTTGCAAGGATGATCCCCCACAAGCATGAATCATAGTAACAATGTAGGAAGAAATGGTGAATAGTTTCAGCCTCCTTCCTACAAAGGCAACACATGTTAGGCATGGTGGATCCTCTCTGATCAGATTATCCATAGTGAGTATCCTTTTGTTTAGCAACAACTAAAGAAAATGGTTTATTTTAGGAGTTAGTTCTTTGTGCCAAATTTTTCCCCAATAAAAATCATAATGATGTCTCTGAGAGTAATTGGTACCCAGTATTGACTGAATAGGATCCATAAAAATACTTAGTCTAGATGAATTCATCCCTAGTTTGAATCTGATTAATCTGGATGTTGTTGATAATTCTTTGAATAGCATCAATGAGGTTTTAAAACTTAGATATTCCAATATGAAGATTCTTCCACTGAAGTCTCCCATTAACATAGCTGATGTAGTCACTAAAATTATCTCTAAACATAGAGATGAGGTTATCTTTTAACATATCCTAGGATTTGTTACTTTTAAGATTATGAAAATCTTCCCAATTATCCTTCCAAAATAAAATGTCTTCTCCATTTCCCAATTTCCATTTACATCCCTTCTCAAGGTCCCTTCTTGTTATGATAATATTATTCCAAAATATAGAGTAGGGAGGAAGTATTTCAAAATTAAAAAATATTTGAGCATTCTCTTGGGCTAAATATTTAGCTCTTATTATTTCAGTCCAAGGATGTTCTTCTTTTAGAAGCCTCCACTCATTTTGGAAATGAGAGATGCCTTCATAGAGACACTTTTTTTTAAACCAATAGATGTAATATTTGGAGTTACGAGATGTGTTTTCTAGACCCTTCAAAGGATGAATATCACCAAGATAAACACCAAACTCTTAGTGAAATGAAAATAAATCCTTATATCCTACCAGAATGTCAAAATTGTTAACACACAAAATTTACACCCTCCAAATGATCATGGAAGAAAAACAAGACTTTTGGTTAACATGGGATTTTCATCAAAGTATGGGGCCTTGATCCTTGAGACAAAATTCCAGAGAAGATTGGTTCCTTCTCTACTAGATCAATAAACACTAACCTAATTATTAAAAATCCAACTAAATCTAAAACTAAAACTAAAACATATAGGATTCAAGGTTGGTAGCGAAAAAGGAAAGATGAAAAATAAAAGAATGACTATTCGCAAAACACTAAGATAGGGTTCAAATATGATCAAAGAAACATAAAACTTCATATACAAAGACTTAATATAAACACATAACTTTGAAGAGCATAAATGGAAGAAAATTAATGAAAAACAAGAGGTTATACATCCACAAGTAAATAGCTAAAATTTGAAGGGAAAATAACCGCAGATGTATTACATCCTATAAGTGACCATCATGTTTACAAATAAGAGGTTAGATGTCTCAAGAAAAATGTAAAGTTACAAGTATGAAGGTAAGGAAATGTGTTACTCTAAGGAAAAGCATACAAATTTGGTAGAAAGGAACCCATAAAACATGCCTAAGAACTTACATTTATAGAATATGAGAATAGGATAGAGGGAGAGATGGGAGGAAAGAATTCAAATCTGAAATTTTAATTTACAATGAGTATATCTAAATCCACTTCCCACGAGATATTGTCATCATTAAATCCATGATAGAAGCAGTTGTATTCCTTTGTAATACACCATTAGGTTTCATGGGAAAAGGCATGGGTGTCGTTTAAGATGTTAATTTAAGAAGGTGAGCTAATTATGTGCTTCAAATAAAGTAATTGTGTTTTTCAATTTTCTTTCTAGAGATCTCATGGTTTTTCCTCCAAAACATTTTCAAACCCCACAACTCCATAGGTGAATATGAATCCCTTGAAGAATTGAAATGAATGTAACAAATATCATTGAAAATGGAGCTCAAGAACTTAAACTATGGCCCAAAACCATTACCCCTCATTCCACAAAGATCCATGTTTCACTTCCATGGGTCTCTTTTTGTTTAAGATATTTAAATATCATGTGGCATTTTGAAACTCATGAGTACTCGTGAAATTATTTATTTTTCTTATGCGGTGTTGTAGACACCACTTTTTTCGGTACATTTTTCCCCTATCCCACATTCATTCCCATTTGTCGTCATCTCGCACATTTTTCACTCCATTCCTATTCAAATATCTACTTCCCTCCTAAATACTTATGTCCCTCTCAAACCCCATTACCCTCTTAATTCCTATTATCATACCTTAATCCCATTTTTATTTATCCCCCTTAATCTTATCTTAATATTATTTAATTACCCATTAATTTATCTATTATTTTAATCACCTCGTCACCATCCTAATAGTATTATTATTTACCCCTAACTATATTTAATCTCCTAAAAGCTATCTAATTTCCTAGGATTCCCACCTTAGATTCCCCCATTTATGGACCCTAGGATTCCCACAACCCATTTAATAACCTTTTATCCTCCCATCGCCACTTTATTCCCCCATGCTCCATTAACTCACCCAATATGGTCAAAATCCTAATTTTAGCACTCCACTTTTGAGATTCCCATCACCTCCACCTCCCAAGCATGTAGTCTGCTCCCAGGTCGTCGAGTGTCTCATGCGGGTCACCATCGAACCTCTATATTCACCTCTACTCCTCCTCTCAGAAGGCTAAAATAATTTTTAGATCTCTGGTATCTTGCAAAAATTATCTTCTTCCTCTTCCTAGGAGTTGTTTTCATTAATTGGAAGCAACCTTGGCAATTTGTTATGTTATCAATAGAGATTTGAATGTTTTGAATTTTTCTAGAGATCTTATTATGCTTCGTCATTTCTATTTTGTATGTATGTAAATTACCTTGAGATTTACCCATTCTTCACTATTCCCTGATCCTCTGCACACCCCTTTGTCATCTACTCATCCCATTGAATTCCTAAATCCTTCCCGATCCTTTACTCAAACCTAGCTTATTCATTGTCAAACCGACTTGTGTTTACCATGTTTTCTTCCCGCATCATTATCTACCTCTATCTCACATCTCCTCCATAATTCATAACACTATGTTTCTACCACCCATCTATTTGATAGTCCCTAACCTATTTTACTTGTCCCAATCATCATCGATCCCATCTAGTTGTTGTCGACCCTATCAACACCTTCATCAAATAATCCTTTGTTGCATCTTCTCTACTTCTCATCATCCCGACACCAAATCTACCCTTTGTTACATCCCGATCAAGTTCTAAATCATCTTTTCTGCCATTTTTTATCAACTCGAAGTAGTCTTCATCCACTATACCAGTCAATTTCACATCATCTTCGACCCGCTCAAGTTTTGTTTGTTTATCATAATTTTACATTATCATACCTCTTATTTCAACATCTTCAACATATCGGCTCTTTGTTTCATATTATTATTTTCATCTTTCTATCTAATATCATTTATCTATCATATCATAAAAGTGGGTTGACATCCATCCTAATAATTTATCACTTCTCAAGAATGACCTTGTCGGGAAGCCCGCTATCTTAGTTATTAATTTTTTTATGTTAGTCTCTCCTTGTTGTGCGGGTTAGCAAGCTTCTCACAAATAGGATCATTTACACCTATACCTTTTTATCACCATTGTCACCCACATCATGAGGTAGCTTTAAACCCTCCCATTATTTTGTGTTTCTTGATTTCTAGTATCCTCTTCATTAATTTGCAGCAAGAGTGGGAAATCTCATCAAACAGTGTCTTGAATGTTCTTCGATTCTCACAATATCATGTAGCCTTCGGATTCAAATACCTCTATGGATTGAGAAACCCTAAAGGTAATGAATCTTGTACATCCATGGAATTATCTATTTGTACCACCATAAACTTCTTATTTCCTCACATCTTGCCTTCATGCTAACACTTCAATCCACAAAGGCCTTTTTATTCAATTTACTTCCTTTATTTTACAAACTTAAAAATCTAGGGAATATTGTATTGGGAAAATATACGAAACACTGGGAAGTGTTCACATCTTTCTAGACTTAGCCTATTTAAAATTCTTCAATTCCTACTAGTGTGGTTCTTCTAACCCTTCTTCCATGTATAGTGAATTTATTTGGTGAGCCTCATCTTTTGTTATGCGGTATTGTGACCAACTCCATAGAACACCAAAGTTCTCCAAGTCCATATAGCACTCTTTTTCTTCATGTCACAAAGCACTAATCTTTTTTCCTTATCCTTCACTTCACATATTTCATCCTTAGCCAATTTAGGTCTCCAAAAGCCAATCCTTTGCTCCAATAGTCCGTGAATTTTCCAACCATGTGCCTCTTTTTCCTACAAGCTAGGAGAACCTGTAGAATACTAAATTCCATAAATCCAAAGAACACTAACTTCCTATGCTCCTTGGATTTTCAAATAAAAGAACACCTAAGTCAAAAATTAATTTTAGGTTATCAAAATATCCCAGAAGGGGGTTATTTTGGATAACATTATGTGAAATAGAAATTATATATTTCAAAATCTTGTTTAACATGATGAGAATACCTTGTAAATTATGCATGAGCATATTTTAAATAATCAATTTTGGTTTTCTTGTGTGTTTAGGGGTTTTTAGAGTTTATTTTAGATGGTCATATCATGGACTAGTATGTTTGGAATCTATAGGAAAGAATACGTAGTTCCCCTCCAAATTTATAATTTAAATATTTGAAATTATTTCTTAGAATTTCATAGCACTAGGTGGTTGTGAAGGTTCAATAAAAGAGGTAAGGGCATCATGAGACCAATTCTTCATTAATACATAACTTGCTTGACTAGGCTAATCATGGGTAAATTAGATGGGTAAAACCCTAACTACCTTATCATACATCAATTTGCGGAGGAGGAATTCGAGTTAGAAGGAAAGGAGAAAGTTAGTTTTTAGTAGGGGTCTCTGTAATAAAGCCCAAGACGCTCATGAAGATGTGTAATGACTCATTGTTTATCAATACAAGAGCTTCTAATTTTGAATATTGTACATAATTGGGTTATCATTGAATGTGCATTTAATTGTTATGTTTGAATCCCTTGAAAATGTTATTTGAATGCATCTATAGGTTTTGAAAGTATTGTATAGTCCCAAGAGATCATGAATGTTCCTTGAGGATGTGATTAAGATGATGAAAACAATCAAATGACATGAATAATGAAATTAATCTTAAGAGGTAAGGGTTTGTTGTGTTATTGAATAGAAGAAAGGATTTTTTTGTATTGAATGAACCTTTATGGGAAATAACCATGTGAAAAATCTCCATCTCAGTGCATGTTAGGACAATCATGTAATTGACACCTTTGTTAATAAATGATCTAGATACCTTTGAAACTTTGGTCATGGGTTGATAGGGATTTGAATGGAAGTTTGAAGGATTGTAGCCTATTTCATGAAGGATAAATAGATATACAAATACTATAATCCATCAAGGTGATTTTTATCATTAATAGACCTTCTAGAAGTTCAAATAAGGTGATTAAGCTAAGGAATCTACAAATAGGCTTTGAGTACCTTGTTCCAAGGGTTTGATGAAAGAAATGGTTATGATTTGTGAAGGGGCCTAAATAATATCCTAACCATCATTTCTCAATTAATTTTAGAGGAGTATTTAATGGAATGGAGATTCTCAAGAATTATTAGGAGTATTATGGTGGAATTACTAGATCAAAACTTGCGAATATGGTCTTAATTGTGACTTCCCAATTTGTGTGGTTAGTAGAAGCATTTTTAGAAAAATAGACCAATCCTTCCTTCCTTAAAAATATTTTTAAGCTTATATAATTTGGAAAAATATATATGGAATAGAAAAATATATTAACCTTTGTATACTTAAGATATTATAGTGATTAGAATGGATTATAAGGATACCATCAAAAATTGTGGCAATCGGCAAGAAGCTTGTGATAGTCAGGGGTTAAATCGGTGTGACGGTGGCCCTATAACCCAAAGCTATGGAATAAATGGTAGATATGCATGATAGAATTTTGGCTAAGTATATCTAAAGCTTGAATATGTGATAAAATCCCTTATGAATCCTTAGACTTGTTAGTATATGGGGAGTGTCGTGTACATTGCCATTAAGGAGCTTTAGAAGCTAGTGAACCAAAGGACAAGAAGTTTAATTACGGGTAAGTTAGGTGTAGTGAGTGAGTTACTTGGAGTGTTAAATATGTGAGAAATATTGAGAGGTGTGGAATTATTTTATATGGTACCAAGGAAAGGAAGGATAAAAATAGAGTATTATGAACTTAGGTACAACCAAGCTCTAAGAAGGTCTAAATTTGAAGTTTTGACCAAGATAATGTTAGGAGAGTATATGAACATGGTAATCAGATTGAACAAGTTTAATAGGGTTGGTTTGATGTGATGATAAATTTGGTACATATGGAAAGGTAACAAATCCCTAGTGGGTAATTTAAACCCTAGGTGACCTAATTAAAGACTTAGTTCTTGAGGAGAAAATTGAGGTGGGAGAATTGTGTAAGGTGATAGAACTTAAAATTTTTCAAGAAGCAGAAGCAGGTATCCATAAAATTCATTATTTTTTCTTGCAATTTTTTGGATTCTCATAGAAACATAGATTTGTATGTAAATAGGTGTAATTGGAAGGGCTAGTTAAAAATGGTATAATGAGAATAAGTTTTCATAGGATCAAAATTGGTTGATGAAAATTTTTATACACTTGAAGGAGAAACCTAGGTCCCTAAAAATATTAATGGTCAAGGATAAAACTTTATATCTTGTAATTTTCATCAAATTTTACAACCGTAGGGTTATAAGGAAAAATAGATATCTATAAAGGCAATGGTGATAAATTGTGATATGAGACTTTATTAAGTGTTCTAACATGTTGTATTAGTGCTACATAGCAGGTATAAAGATATTTCAACTCTTTATTTAATAAATTTATGCATTTTCATATTGATATACAAGTTTTGAATTCTTGAGGTAAAGGGAAAAGCTTGATTTTGAGAGTTTTGCTAAGAGATTGTTCTAACATTTTATATTGGTTATGTTTGTTGATGTTATCTAAATCAGAAATAGATGGAATTTAAATTTGATAAGCAACACTTATTTTAGATGTATCTTTATGGAGAAAGTTGGTAAATTTTGAGAATTTAAACTTTGACACGATAAGCGAAAGTGGATCTAAAACTAGCACACAAAAAAACACTTCCCAAAGATATAATATGAATATTGATATGGCTCTTAGTTATTAATTTGGGATAGAATGTGTTTGGCGTAGTAGGACATGTTTTTCATAATTCACAAATAATTTTTATTAAAATGATTCCAAATCAATTTCTACACGTGAAACGTTGGGCTAACAGTAACTCAATCACACTATAGCTCCAAGTAGCAAAAATGGCCATAGAATGGCCTCATAAAATAATCAATGAAAATCTAAAAATGGATTCTATTACTTCCAAATTTTTATCGTGCATGGTAAGAATCTAGGGAAATTTTCATATTTTGAATTTGACAAGTGGTACTCATTTTGGAGGCACCATTTTAGAGGGAATTATAAAAATTACAATTTTACATTTTCACCCCATAAGCCATTGTGAGTAAAACCCCACATAGAAAAACACATATCAAACACTTAAAAATAAAGCATCTATGGGAATCTAATGCTAATACGGAAATAAACATGTTAGAACTAGTAAGTGGAATTTTATTAGCTTGTGAGAAATTAATATCAAGTGGTTCCAGATCGAATTTATAACTTTAAGAAGGTATTTTTCTAAATGACTAAGGTCTCATCTTATAGAACTTGTGTGAAAAAACTCCTAGACTAAATGTTTATTTTGTGTCATCTAATTAAGTGTGTTTCTAAGGTGATTTGTGTTTTTCAAAGGAACCATTTTCCAAGGTCAATTTCCACTATGTAGAAAGTGTATTACACTACATTTATAAACATGACAATTTATTAACAATCGTCATTAAAAAACTCACACATACTAAAAATATTAATTACAATTTCATGATAAATGAAAATGAAATCATAATAGTATTGCTAGCATGAGAGATAAAGAGAGGGATCTATGCGTGTTTACATGAAGGGGATGGATTCAATGTGGAAAGTGTAAGAATTTCACGAGGGTAACTTATACATATTGAAAATGTACATAACTTAATTAGCATTGATAAAGGATTTTAGAGATTCTATAATGCATAGTCATAACACATTTGTTCACTCCACCTACTTAAAAATGTTAAAGGAATATTTGTAAGGTAATTTTTTCATACTAACCAAACATTTCATTTCATAAGACCACATATTTTTTAACGGTTTTCAAATATTTTTCATTCTTTATGAATGCATTGATTCCATCTGCATTAAATTTCAATCTCAAAATCATAGTATTATGCCAAAAGGGTACATTACAATTCTATATTCTATACTCAAACCTATTCCCTCAAAATTCCTCCACTTGCATGTCATCCTACCATGCTTCTTCTCTCACATATTCCTCCACATTTTCACCTCGGGCCACCCATATCACTTGCAGCTATAACATAAAACAAATAAAAACCACTTTCCATCATTCTTTGAGAATGGCCATCAACTATTTCAAATCTCTCACTTTAGTGTAGACTAGGAAGTGTTGGAAAAGGTATTGGATCTCATTGAATAACATGAATATTTATATTGTTAATATATTACAATTTCATAAATGTCAAAATCTAACATCATTCTAAATATCATTGTGTCTATTAGAGAGAATCAATTAAAGGAGACACTACAATTATAATCATAAATATCAATGTTGTCCACTATTAATTTTAGACCCGGTTTCATAAGTATTATGTAGACCAAAGGTAAGGGTATCCTCAAGTGGAATTTCCTTCTTGTCTATATTATATCCATTAGGGTCCTAAATTAAACCACCCCCATACACTCAACCCATTAAAATGTATAAATAAGTGTATGCTCATAAAGTGTTTGATCAAAATGACTTATTTTAACATGTATGGTTAACATTCATATTCCAAGCCACAAGTGAATAATTTACTTTATTTTAAAATATATATTGTTCCTCAAGTATGCATACACATTTTTATAAATATTTTCTGACATTGGGAACCGAAAAACCAAAAATCTGTTTTCTTCAATTATTTATTTATGGATGCATGTAACATATTTCAAATCTCCCATTTTGACACATTTTAGGAGGTGGATGTCAAAACAATTGGAAAAGTGACTGAACAAGATGGCCTCTCATGTGATAACAAAATTCAACATACATAAGACATTGGTGTCCTCCAATTATGGTGTTTCTTTTTTGTAATGAAAGCAAAGAAGTCTAAGGCCCAAACAAATACCTAGTGTATGAATCCATTTTACATACTTTCGCATAGCATAGTTACAACTACAACATAATACAAAAACACATATTCATTAACTTTTATGGACCACCATACCATTTTTCAAAGCTCTTCCGTTTGGCACAAGTAGAGACGATAATGGATAATGGAAAATGCAAACTAATTGGACTAGATACCGATCCTTGCATTTGGTAAAAAAAAATCAATGCATAATGAGGGTACCCCTACCTTCTGTATAGGTTATTACCCCCTTTCAAAGTCCATCTACTTCCCCCTTACCATTTTTCTTCCATCATCCTCCCATTAATTTCTCTACCTACCACTTTCCAACACCCAAAAACAAATTCATCTATTTTTAAAATTATTTTATTATTTAATTATTTTAAATTTAATTATTATTTCAAAATCAATAATTAAATGTGATCATAGATTAGATAACACATACGCATAATTTGAATCCCAACATATAAACTAGTACTACGTGATGCACCTAATAATAGGCTCAAGTAGCCTCTCACAAATAAAGCTAAATTTTTGTATATAAACATGTCATTTCCTTTGGGTTTGAACTCATTAAAAAATTCATTGTTAATTCACATCAATTACAAACATAGCTTAGTATTCAATCACGGTTTAACTAGCTAACAAAGGAAATCTCATGCCTGTACTAACCAAGTGTGATGGAGCATGGAACTAGACATTTTTTTGTAGATTAAGAATTTTGTCCTTATTTTTTATTGATAATGGTGAGGATGGAATATCACCAGTCTAGGTGATTTTCCTTTGTCTAGGTGGTTAGTTGTGATCATAATATCATAATTCATGTATATATAATGTTTTTTAAGTGGTATAGGTCTAAATTCATGTTCTAGTTCTCATAAATAGGAAGTGGTGCAAAGAAATAATGAGACTCAATATTAGAAGATCTAGTGTATCCTTAACTTTATTATTGATGTAATGAGGATTATAATGTTATATTTATATTTGATTAATTCCTTATGTATTAGTGGTCAAGGGATGAATATTAAGGGTGATGTGACTCAAACATAGGTGTAGTAACATATGCCTACCAAATAAGTGTTAATTTTCCTCTTTAGTGGAGACTATTTGATATTATCTTAAATTATATGACATATTTGTGAACTCTTTCATTTTTTCTTTTTTTTGGGTCTCTAGAATAGGTTTAAAATAAGTAATGTATTATCCACCATCTCAAAACTAGGTGAAGAATGTTTTTTTGGTCTTATAGAGTTAATAGAAGTAGGATGTAAGTAAGATAACCTTTCTTATTCCCTATTGAATATTGTGTGGATAAATTTTTTTAATCAAAACTATGGTGTTATATAACCAACTTACTAGGTTATAGGAAACACTTTTATATTTGTGCAAATATCATCAATACATTGGATTAAGAGCTTAATTTCTTTAAGAAAATATTATGGGTAATGGGGTATATAAAATGTTGGGAAGCATATAGTAAGTGCAGATATGCAATCATTCCACTAATTTAAGAAGGTTATTAGTACATGTTTCTTCTCATACATAGTTGTAATAACCCGGTGAAAATTCCTATCTTTATATGTCACATTTTGTGACTAGGTAATCTAATAGAATAATATAGTTAATCCATGTGATTTGATCATGATACTAGAGATAGGTATGAATTAAATCCTTGAACCTATCATCAAATTATATTAGAAGAGTATCCCAAGGACTATCTTTAGAGTCCATTTTATAATGTAAATGATTCCCAAGAAAGGTGAGGTTTTTATAAAAACCCCTAGGAGGTGAGAAACTAGAAAGAGTAAGTTGTAAATATGAAACCATAAGAGAAACCCTAGGTTAGTGAAGTAATGAATAAAAACAAATATATTAAAACAAATAATATGGTTTAGAAACCATATAACAATACACAACAAAAATATGGTTTATATTATAACCATTATTATTTAATTAATAAAATTAATTAAATAATTATACTATGCATAATTAACCTAACATTCCCCCCCTTAATTGTGCATTGTCTGAAGAGATGAGGAGAGGAACTCTCTGAACAACTCGAACTTGTCACGTGCAAGTGACTTTGTGAAAATATCTGCTCGTTGTTCAGTAGTTGGACAAAATTGAAGTTGGATGTTGTGCTTCAACACATGTTCACGTATGAAATGAACTTGTACCTCAATGTGCTTTGTTCTCTCATGAAAAACTAGATTGCGAACAAGTTTGAGAACACCTTCATTGTCAACATACATGGTGGTTGGTTTGTCTGTGGTATTCCAAGTCCTTCTAGTATGCGACGTAGCCAAATCACTTCACAGACAACTTCTCCTGGTAGAACGATACTCGACTTCTATGGAAGAGTGAGAAACAAGTGTTGTTTCTTACTTCCCCATGATATTGGTCTAGATCCCATAAAGAATACAAATCCAGAAGTGGATTTTCTATCATCAATGTTACCTGCATGATCTGAATCCGAATATCCAGTCAAGAAGAAGTTTTCGTTCTTCTTGTATTCTAGACCAAGATCCACTGATCCTTTGAGATATCTCAAAATGCCTTGCTGCTTTCCAATGACAAACTTTGGGTTCCTGCATGAACTTGGATAGATAGCTCACTGCAAAGCTGATATCTAGTCTAGTGTAGGTCAGGTAAATGAGACTCCCAATCAACTGCCGATAGAGAGTGGCACTTACCTCAGGAGATGGATCTGAATGAGATAACTACAATCTGTTCTCCATGGGTGTAGCAATTGGTGTGCAATCCATCATCCTAAACTTCTCAAGCATAGTCTTGGTATATTTCATCTGAGAAACAAAAATATGATTCTCTTTCTGCCACTTCCAATCCAAGACAATAGTGCATCACCCGAGATCGGTCATGTCGAATGATCGATTAAGATCTTTCTTCATTGCATCGATCATCCTCACTGAACTACCAATGATGACTAGATCATCGACATAGACAACAAAAATCACCATCTCCCCCCCTTGCTTTTTGAGGTAGAGATTGGGATCGTATGGATTTCTAACAAATCCATGTTGTACGAGATGCTCATCAATCTTGATGTACCATGCCCGGGTGCCTGTTTGAGGCCATACAGATTTCTGAGTCTGCATACCTTTTCTTCTTGACCAGTACTACATATCCCTCAGGTTGAGTCATGTAGACTTCTTCTTGTAAATCTCCATTTAGGAAGGCACTTTTTACGTCCATTTGGTGACTTTCCATCCAAATTGAGCAAGCTAGAGCAAAAATCATCCTGATTGTTTTGATCTTAGTTGTGGGAGAAAATGTCTCCTCATAGTCAATGCCTTCTTTTTGTGCATACCCCTTTGCTACAAGTCTTGCTTTATACTTGTCCACTGTCCCATCTACTTTGTACTTTGTTTTAAATATCCATCTACATCCAATGGGTTTCTTCCCTGGTGGAAGATCGACAAGCTACCAAGTGTTATTCTTCATCACTGATTGATATTCAGAATCCATGGCATCTTTCCAAGATTTTGACTATAGGGCTTCCTGGACTATAGAGGGCTCATCTGATTCAATAACTCTACTCATCAAAGCAAAATTTAACTTCTTCTCTTGCTTTACTTTGTGAGTCCGTGGTCCAGGGGTGGATGTATCCAGTGGAGCATCCATTCTTGCATCTCGTAATGTACTTGTACACCATTTAGGCATACGTTGAACTATTCCCATGGGTCATGGTTCTATCTGATCAACACCATCATCCCCATCATTACTTTCATCTTCTGAGGGAACATCAGCTTCAATTTTTACAACAAGTGAAAAATCTACATCTTGTGAGTCTGGAGGAGGAGTCTCTGCTTCCTTCTTCTCAAAAAACTCAACATCTCTGTTGGTGTAGACTTTTCTGGTCTTAGGATCCATCAATCTATACCCAAGAGTCTCTTCACTATACCCAATGAAGATGAGTTTTGTGACTTCATGTCCAATTTATTTCTATTTTTTTGGGTATGTGCATGCTTTCTTTGCACCCAAATACTCTGAGGTGTGCAATAGATGGTTTCCTTTTTGACCATGCTTCTTGTGGTGTTATTCCATCAAGAGCAAGTTGTGGGCACTCTATTCAAAAAATACTATTGTTGTTTTTGCTACTTCTTCCCAGAATGTCTTTGCAAGTCTGAATCATCGATCATGCATCACACCATTTCCATGATAGTATGATTTCTTCTCTCAACAACACCATTTTGTTGTGGTGTGTGTGGAGGAGGCATTTGTCGATGAATCCCATGAGTTTGTAGGTAGTCTCTAAACTCATCACTGGTGAATTCCCCCTCGATCTAAGTGGAGAGTTCTGATGTGATGACCAGTTTCTTTCTCAACTACTACTTTGAACTTTTTGAAGGTTTCAAATGCTTCACTTTTCTTGCGAAGACAAAAATCCACATTTTTCTCGAATAGTCATCAACACAAAGCATGAAGTACTGGAACCCAGAATGACTTGGCTGCATCGGACCACAAAGATCGGTATGAACCAGGTCAAGTTTACCATGAGCTCAAAATGTACTCCTCTGGAATGAAGCTCTGTGTTGTTTTCCTGCTAGGCAGTGAGGACACTTGTCTGTATCCTTCTGAAGAGATGGTAGCCCATGTACCATATTACACCGGTGAAGTGTTTCAAGATATTTGAAACTTACATGACCAAATCTCTCGATGCCACAACTATGCTTGAGGTGGAGTTCTTAGCCACAAGTGCTTGATCATCTCTATGAACAAAATCAAGTTGGAACATGCATCCCACATTGGAGGCTTTTGCAATTATTTTTGAGCCTCTTGATTTATCTCGAATCAAACACGTTTTCTTGCGGATTGACTATCAAAGTCAATTTTTAGGTTGTGATCTAGGAGTTGACTAACTAAAAGAAGATTCTTTGTCAACCCAGGGACATATAGGACATCTGATAGTCTACATTTGCATGAACCAAGGGGTAGAGAAATGTTCCCAATCCCTTATATATATGAAGAATCATCTCCCAACGAAACATGATTTTTTGATGGCATGTCCCTCATTGAAATAAACCAGTCTCTGTGGCCGGTCATGTGTCAGTGGCTCCCAAATCAACATACCAGACATCACTAGATGACGTGGATGGTTCACTTGATCGAGTAGTGAACAAGAAGTCTTCATTGTCTGATTGTTCTTGTTGCTCAACAATATTACCTTGCTGGTGGGGTCTTCTTTTCTAGTTCCCCTTTTTCTACCCATGATTGTTGTTAGAATGTCCCTTGTAAGATTGTTGTTGTTGAGGTCTAGAGTTGTTGGATGAACCTTTCTTGTAAGTATTATACCAACAATCTTGTAGGTTATGTCCTCTTTTACAGATTGGACATTGCTTCTTTTGTTGTCTATCCCCTTGATACTGATTTTGATTTTGGGACTTTTTATAGGAATTAGGTTTTCCTTTACCTTTTCCTTTCCATTTTTGATGTGAAGATAGTGCCTTCTCCTCTTCATCATCCTTATTGTGCATTGCTTCCTCTTGTTGCAGTAGGTTTACCAGTTTGTCAAAACCAACTGTCATATCTGACACGTTTAGTGTTGTGACAAAAATGTGGTAAGAAGAGGGGAGTGCTCTCAGAACAATGGGAATGAGAGCATCATCTATGACCGGTTCTCCCAGGGCTAGAAGTGAAGCCCTCAATTCTGTAACTCTTCTTAAGAAAGCTTCAATTTTCTCATTCTGCTTGAACTTTAGTGTATGTAACTGACTCTACAAATTGAGTATAACATTCTTGTTCTTGGCCTCGTATACTTGTGCTCAATTTATCCCATGCTTCTTTTGTTGTTTTGGCATCTCGAATGTGGGGTTGCACATCATCGGACACTCCAAACAAGATGATGAGTTTGGCCTTCTGATCTACTTTATCAAACTACCACTGTTGTGTTGTATCAGTGGCTGATCTGGTCAGAGTACCATTCACAACAGGCCAGATTTCTTCAAACTCAAGTTGTGTCTTGATTTTTGTCTTCCATGCAGCATAGTTGTTTCCTCTAAGTAATTGTGAATCGGAAAAAAAAATTTGGGGGCATTGGTGCCCATTTTGTAGAGATCACTGACCAGGGTTTGGCTCTTATCACTCTAGGTATTAGGTCTCCCAATCTATATACCATCAGTTCGATATACTAAACCTTTCTATATATGCACCCTTCCGATATACCCATCGGTACGTGGAAGAAGCTCACCCTTTCTATATACCCATGGTACGTGAAAGAGGTGTTAACGTATGAAAGAATTCAATACGTGGTACCAAGACAATACTTGATGGGGTCTGTGTGATTATTGACACCGACTCAAAGAAATATCCTCATACGCGTGCGTAACTTTTTTATATACTTGGATAATTTCTCAGTCTGGATTTATGTCGTGCAATCGTTCACAAATGGATGGGATGGTTCATAGTGTGTGCACTGTGACCTTATTACTCCCCATCGATTTAAAGGGACGATGCCTAGATGACATGTTGTTGCAGCTATATTAGGCATTAAGTGTAGTAGTAGTCATGATGGCTTTACCCGTAAGCACTTCCCAGAGGCACCGTATATACCGAATGCTGCGAATGAGATCTAGGATCTCGTGAGTGTTACAGAAACCAATTTTTATTATTTTTTATTACAATTCTACCAGTTTAGAGTAGTTACAAAGTTTTGCAGTTGACTATGGCAACCTACAAATTAGTATAATATAATGTAGTATACAAATTACATTCAAAAATCTAGAAAAATTGAATGGCAGGAAAAAAATTTTTTTTTGCGGGCCTGGTGGCCTCTGGAGCCCAATACGACCCAAAATGCAAAGAATTGCAAAAAATAGCTGAAAATGCAATTTTTAGGTATCCCCCTTTTGGAAAAAGTTGCCCGAAATGAAAAAATAGGCTGAATGGGAGAAAAAAAAATTTACCCTAAATTAGGGATTTCTCGCTAAATTTAGTTAGTTATAACTAAATTTTAAATTTTCTACTAAATTTAGGCCTCTAAATGGTTCCACCAAATATTTCTGCCAAAATTCAAAAAAAGAAAGTTGGGGGTGGGATTTGAACCATGCACCTCCCACTTCTAAGGCTTTCCCTCTATCCAACTTGGCCACTTAAGAGCGCTTGATATAAAATGAACAAACTTGTATTTAATGAAAGGTAAAATCGACTTACCTTTTGAAAAAATGTGACTTGAAGTAGAGCTCCACGTGGATCCACGTGGTTGAGCATGATGATGAATTTTTAGGGTTTCTTTTGCATGAAAAAATGGATCTCAAAACTCTTTATATTTTGCCCTTTCACCTTTGTTTTTTTTTATTTCTCTCCATTTTTTTTTTTTTCCTTTAGCTTTTTTTTTTTTTTTGCCACTTTTTTTGATTTTCTTTTGCTTTTTGTTTCTTTTTTTTTTGCAGTTGATGCATTTTTGAATGCATGGAGGATCTTTTAAAGGTGACTTCTTTTTTTTCACCTTTTTTTTTTTGTTTTTTGATCGGAGTGATCGTGTTTGCTTCGATTTTTTTTGAAATTCCATTTTTTTTGATGGATTGAACTATCTCCTGGTTTTTATGCATTTTTTTTGGTTGGAGATTGCAGCTGTATTTGGAGGAGATTCAGCCAGCTTCTGCACTGTGGTCAATTTTTTAGGAGTGGTTTTTGCTTTCAAACAAACACATTTTTAGGTTACATGGATGTTCTAATTGATTTTTGGATGCGGAGTCACTGCTTTCTGCTCACAAACGAGCATATGATTGTTTTTGATGTAACTCGATTTCTCTGGCAAAACACAATGCAATGAAAACTCGATTTTTGATAAACCTTTAATATCAATGACCTCTAAATCAAGCATTTCGATTAAAAAGCTACTAAATATAATCTAACTCGAATGCAGAGATCAACCCCTAAATGATTAATGAACTTAGTGCAATTTATTTTTTTTTATAATTTGAAAATGAATAGCTATACTCCAGAAGCAAATTTTCCTAGTGCTTAGGGTGCACCAAGGCAAAAAAAATTGCTTCAACACCGAAAACACACAGGAGGTTGTGGGGAGGCGGGGAGATGGGGGAAGTTGCACGAGGCTACACTGGGCTCTCCAATGTTGCAAATTTCTTCTCCAATCTCTCTCTCTCTCTCAACTCTCTCTTCCAACCTTCACAGAGCTTCTTCACTCTCGGTACCAAATGTAGATTGAGCAACAGGGGCGGAAGCCTGATTATATTTTATTAAACTCAATCAACCAACATTACAAAGAATGGGCTGCAATATTTATAGATATTGCACAACCAAATACAAACAAGAAACTAAGTTGCACATAGTGCAACCAAAATTACACATAGCTTTCCAAATATAAAACATCCAGGAAGCACAAATGAATAAAAACAAATATATTGTTAAAACAATATAACAACATCCGTGAAAGACAAATATGGTTTAGAAACCATATAACAATACACAACAAAAATATGGTTTATATTATAACCATTATTATTTAATAGTAAAATCTACTTCATGTGTTATATCACATAGATATTTTGATCCATTATAAAATTAATATATATGACAAGGTCCCTCCCACTATATAAATTATATATTTATCAAAGAATACATTATTACTTTGTAGACATCTAAATTTGGTAACTTATCACTTGATAATGTCATAATTAGATCAATCCCTAAATAATGACATGTGCACCTATTTATATACTTATTCCACTCATAATAATTTATTTCCTTATTTAATTGTTTATATTTTCATATAAATGCTTACATCCATCATAGGCAAAGGCATATCTCATAATTATCATTCACATAATTGTGCACTTTGTACTTCTCTCCTAGACTAAACCACCAAAAATTTTGGTCCCAAAATAACAATTTGTTTAGTCCACTTAACATTCAATTTATCAATTTAATACTTATTATGGGTCATTACTTTCTATATGGTCATCCTTAATGTGAAATTATACATACGGAACCCTATATAAGCTATTAAAATGCACTCATTTATTCACTTGAAATTACCTTGCGCTCTTAAGAAAATATCTCTCAAAATGTATACAAATATCTCTTAACCTTCACTAAATAACCATCCGACATTAGGAAAATCCCCATATAGGTATAAAGCACTCAAAACCAGGTTCTCAATTCAATTTGATCAAGTCAAAGGACCTCAAATCCACCTGCATCCAGACATTATTATATCTCTATGTGGATAATTACATGTCGTTTGAAAAATTTTCATAGTGGTGCCAATGTAGGTGGTTCACATATTGTTTTTAACCAAAATACTAACTTTCTTGTAGGTTTTTACACATGGTTAGGGTTTCAAGTCATTATAGATAAATAAAGAGGGTTTCACTCATTTGTAAGACCTAATATCTTATAGTGAATCATATTCTAGTCGCTTATAGAGGCACCAACAATTATAGATGAAAAATAATGTTTTCATCCTAACGAGACTACACACTCCTAGAATTAGAGACAAGGCATTGGAAGGAAATTTCTATTTAGTTTATCTATCTACCACACAAATATCAACTTCCACACTAGTGAAAAGATGAGAGAACTGAACTTCTCATGTATTACTTTATTTTACACATGTTTTAATTGATATACGTTGTAAATTTATTTATATGTATGTTCATACCTAATGTTAATATTTAATTAATAGATATGAATAATACATCATGTTTCTCACCCTATTATGGAAATTAAGTAAAGAAATTCTTCCCCTTCCCCATACTTATTTATTATTCTAGATTAATCATTTGGTGAATCCACTTATTGATTAAATCCTTAACCTATTTATCTTAGGTCATCATGTTCCAAATTAGGCCTTTTGTTGCAAATTCTTATGGTTTCATTTAAGTATTTTGCATTTCTCTTTTTTCAATATGTCTTTATCATTTCTCTTTTCCAATATTGTTATGGCTTCCTATGTTGAACCTTCCTAAAGAGTAATTTCCCATTATGATTCTAATTATCCTCTACATAAAATTGATCATATTTATGAGAAATAATTTATATAATTTATAAAGGTTAATTGCTAATACATTGATGCACTCCTTTATATAGCCTAGTATGAGAAGAAATGTTTTCCTACATCTAAAATTATTATATAAGATATTCCATATTATATTTTAGTTTCTTTTGTCACTGGATCATGCACCCATTGAATTGTTAAGTGATAAAGTGCAACATGGGAACATCCCCAAGGTGTGGGACCTTGATCCTTAGGATGAACCTTTGAAGAAGGTTGGATTCCTATTAAACTTGGTTCATTTGATTTAAGATAAAGGTGCATAACAATAATAATTCAAACAAAACTAATCTATTTGTTCTTAGCAAAAGAGATAAAAGGATAACTGAAAAATAAGGAATAAGGTGATGCACCAAAAGTTTTAGGAACAAAAAGATCTACTTCACATACAAAAAGTACTATTGAAAAACACTATATAGCATGCACAAATCCTTACAATCCCTTCAGCTAATGATTTTAAAGAATATGAAATTTGAATAACATAAGGGATTGAATACATTCCATAACCGAAATAGTACAGTATTGTATACCATAACTCAAAGTAACTGAGAAAGGTATTTAATATGAAGGAAAGATAAAACACTACATATAAGGAATTAAGAATATCCACAAACATTAAATGAATTATTAAAATATATAACACATCAAATATTCAAAGGAAAAATATTATCGCAAATATAATCGAGGGAAAAATCTTGTTTCATGGGCTCCCAATATGGTATAGTCTCCTTACAAATAAGATCCAAAAGTCCCCACTTACATAATGCATTATCCTAGGTTTATAAATTAAGAGGATTGAGTAATTATAGCTAGGCATCTTAACTATTACATTCTAAAAATAGACTGAAATTATACTAGGGAATAACCCTCCTTAAAAATAGCCAAGCGGTTGTGCAACTTTTGACTAGTCAAACCTGATTTACATAGATGCTAACTTCCAAAATCGAAAGTTGGGACATGCTTTGCAAATGCTAAGTTCTAAAATTGGAAGTTGGGAACTACTTTTAATCTTCTAAGTTCTGATCAGAATTTGATATCTTCTTTGCAAAACCGCTAAGTTCGATTGGAAGTTGAGACCTATTTTGAATCTGCTAAGTTCCAAAATCAGAAATCGGGACCTACTTTATAGCATGTTAATTTCTTATCGAAGTTGGGACCTGTTTTGTAGATGCTAAGTTCCAAAATAAAAAGTTAGGACCTATTTTGTAGCTGCTAAGTTTTGATCGGAAGTTGAGACCTACGCATTACCGCTAAGTTTTGAAATCAGAATTTGGGACATGGTTTATAGCTACTAATTTCCGATCGGAAGTTGAGACTTGTTTTGCAGCTACTAAGTTCCGATCAGAATTTGTGACCTGCTTTACATTGCTATATTCTGAAATGCACTAAAATTGTAAAAAGGCTTACATCAAAACTTTAAGAAACATGGATTTCACAAGGAATATTCATGTAAATGGGAAAGGTTGCTTAAAATTCAACATTTATGGTGACGTCTAGGGAATGCTTTCTTGATAAGAAAAAGTACAAGAGCCTTGATCAATTCCATTGGGAAAGGAGTTAATTAAACCTCAAACCAAAAGTAATGGATTTTTTTCTTCCCATGAAATAATTTGAGGAATTTTCAATGGCTATTTTCAATTTGATCTCGTCACCTAGAGGGTAGTCCTCAAT
Organism: Taxus wallichiana var. yunnanensis; assembly: GCA_018340775.1. Lineage (NCBI taxonomy): Eukaryota > Viridiplantae > Streptophyta > Pinopsida > Cupressales > Taxaceae > Taxus > Taxus wallichiana. The sequence continues at coordinate 603,562,359 of CM031242.1, read as the reverse complement.
TTAGTATGCCATGTTGTCCGGTTATTTTCCATAGTTCCATTGGTGATCCGAGGAAAGGAAACCTACAAAAAAAAGGGTCATGTAATGTAGAAACCAGGCACAAAATATATGTAAAAAAATTAAAAGCATACATGCTTCAAGAGGAAACATGTTGAGTGTGTGCAGACACTTCTTTTACTAAAAGAAACCCTACCTACCCTAGTCTAACTAAAGGCAAATGAAGATTAAAAATCCTTATACAAGAAGGGATAAGTAGCTTCCTTTCCTAACAAGATCGGATAGTGTAACCAATTTGGAATTGAATATGATCTTTAATAAGAGCAGAAAATTCATTTGAAAATGATTTCCCGCCTCATTCCATAAGATATCATCAACAAACAAAACAAAATTAATACCTCCTTTAGTTGTTCTGCATCTAGATATGAGAGGCATTGTTTTTGACCTTTGGTTTATTGAAGCTCTTCCTCATGCTCTGAAATGAGCATGACCAAGGGTACCTCTATTCTTGGATCCAAGCTAGCCGTATACCAAATTGGGTATGGGTTGATCATTTTTATTTGCTTATATGTTTTGCAATAATTTCTAGGACTAGAGTTGGTAGATACTTTTACATTTTCATGGTGAATATCTACAAGATTGTATAGAATTTATATTTTTGCTCTTGCAAAAACATCCTTATGTCCCCCTAGATTATCATGCTCTTCTTTCTCAAAAATGAAGCTAGAGATATCAAACGCATCCTCCTTCAAATCTTGAGGCCCTTCCCGGTTCATTAGAGTGACTAAATATGCTCTTGATGTATCTTCGCAACTTCCCAAGAGTGCATCAAGTTCTATATATGTAGATTAATGAGGATCATTACATTCGATTGTAACATCTTGCTCATTTGTAATCCCTTCTTCCTCTTTGACATGGATGGCACTATTGATCAAAAACACATCCTTTTCCCATTCATTTCCAATATGTTGCTTCTTTACATTTACCTAATTTATTTTGATGTTCATCCTTCTTTTTGCATGATCTACATAGTCTCATCCTCCCCATATTAATAAAACTAATCCCCAACATATATGGAATTTTATTTTTGGTAGAAGAAGAAGCATAAAGAAGAGGCTTCTGATGTGTTACATGTTTGGGTAGAGATTTTTTGTGCTCAAGAGATCTGATTTGATCAATTGGAGAAGCCAAATGATCCTCCACAACATACTCCCTTTGTTGTTGATCTGCCCTTTCCAAAACAATTGTATGATTTTGCATAAAAACTTGTTGTTGGGAGTGTTGCATGGGTTGTTCCTTCTCTCCAAAAGCATAGAAAAATTCATGCTCTACCAACCTTGTAGGATAATTTGGTTTAGTGAGTGTTGGGTAGGGCATGAGGGAAGTATTTGAAACACCACAACTTTTATAAACATTATTTCAACATTTAAAAGTTGGATAACGCTTTGGTGGAGATGGAAGGGAGTTTGGAAAACTCGTGATCGGTGCTTGGGCATTATAAACTTGTGGAGAATAAAATGAGAGACAAGGAGAAAAGCATATTCTTGCTTTTAGAGAGGGATAAGGGATTTTTCATTTCTTTCATAAGGGAAAGGAATGATTTAAAATAGTGAGGGAGAATAGTGGAAATGGGGACATGTATCCTTTGGCTACCCGAATGAGCATCTTCTCATCTTGTGATGCAATGGAAAAATATTGAAGAATACTACATCGCCTCCTAAGGATTAAGTTAATATAGCTAAATCAAAATCAAAGGACCTTAAATAATACAAGAATTCCATACCTTGTGAGGGTATGAATTCTTGAGTAATTCTATGCCAAGTCCTTGTAAATCTGATGTTGAAATCAGAGATAAACTCCATTGGAGCCTGCCATATTTTGGCTTTGAGATTTTCAATAAGGGGAAAGAAATTTGTATTCTCCTTGAATCGTTTGTGTAGTTGTTCTCCTAGCTGATTCCATGTGGAAATGGATTATGGATTCAAACCGTTGTACTACCGTAAGTCCGAGGAAAATGTTCTCTTCTATGATACTATGAATGGTGCAATGGTTTGTTATATCCTCGAATGTGATCAATGGGAAATTGATCTCCATTTCCTTGAAATGAAGTATATTTTGAAGGATGATTTAGGGATAACATCCCACTACTACAAATGGAGCAGACTAAAACATAAATGTGATAATGGAAGAGATCTTTACAGAGCCATGATAGTATGGGGGCATGAAAATGAAAGGGGAATGGATGAAAAGGTTTAATACCTAAGGAAATGGGTTTGATGAATCGGTGAAGTCACCGGATGTGCTCAAAACGACCTCAAAAGGATAAAATATCACCAAGAACACATCAAATGTATGAAATAAAGATGTAGACCAGGATTTTGTAATGAAACACCATGTAAAATTTGACTCAAATTAATCCCACCAAGCATGCCAAAAACATTTTCACCTAGATCATGCACCCGTTGAATCGTTAAATGATCTAGTGCAACATGGGAACATCCCCAAGGTGTAATACTTTTGGCTCCTTGGGATGAACCTCCAGAGAAGGTTGGCTTCCTACTAAACTATGTGCATCTGATTTAAGATCAAGGTGCAGAACTATAATACTTTAAAACAAAACTAATTTATTTATTCTTGGGAAAAGGGATAGAAGGATAACTAAAAATGACAAATAAAGTGATGCACCAAAAGTTTTAGGAACAAATAGATCTACTTCACATGCACAGAGTATTATTGTAGAACACTATATAGCATACACAAATCCTTACAATCCCTTCATCTAATTGTTTTAAAGAATACAAACTTTGAATAACATAAGGGACCTTTGAATAGATTCCACAACCGAAATAGTACATATCTTTTACCACAAGTTACAAAATAATTGAGAAAGGTGTTTTATATGAAGGCAATATAAAACACTACATACAAGGAATTAAGAATATCCAAAAGTATTAAATGAATTGTTCAAATTCACAACACATCAAATATTATCATGCTCTTCTTTCTCAAAAATGAAGCTAGAGATATCAAACTCATCCTCCTTGAAATCTTGAGGCCCTTCCTGGTTCATTAGAGTGACTAAATATGATCTTGATGTATCTTCGCAACTTCCCAAGAGTGCATCAAGTTCTATACATGTAGAGTAATGAGGATCATTACATTCAGTTGTAACATCTTGCTCACTTGTAATCCCTTCTTCCTCTTTGACATGGATGGCACTATTGATCAAAACACATCCTTTTCCCATTCATTTCAATATGTTGCTTATTTACATTTACCTAATTTATTTTGATGTTCATCCTTCTTTTTGCATGATCTACATAGTCTCATCCTCCCCATATTAATAAAACTAATCCCCAACATATATGGAATTTTATTTTTGGTAGAAGGAGAAGCATAAAGAAGAGGCTTATGATGGGTTTCATGTTTGGGAAGAGATGTTTTGTGCTCAAGAGATCTGATTTGATCAATTAGAGAAGCCAAATGATCCTCCACAATATACTCCCTTTGTTTTTGATATGCTCTTTCCAAAATAATTGTATGATTTTGCATAAAAACATTTTGTTGGGAGTGTTTCATAGGTTGTTCCTTCTCTCCAAAATCATAGAAAAATTCATAATCTACCAACCTTGGAGGATGATTTGGTTTAGTGAGTGTTGGGTAGGGCATGAGGGAGGTATTTGAAACACCACAACTTTTATAAACATTATTTCAACATTCAGTAAAGTTGGATAACGCTTTGGGTGGAGATGGAAGGGAGTTTGGAAAACTGTGATCGAGTGCTTGGGGCATTATAAACTTGTGGAGAATAAAATGAGAGACAAGGGAGAAAAGCATATTCTTGCTTTTAGAGAGGGATAAGGGATTTTTCATTTCTTTCATAAGGGAAAGGAATGATTTAAAATAGTGAGGGGAGAATAGTGGAAATGGGGACATGTATCCTTTGGCTACCCTAATGAGCATCTTCTCATCTTGTGATGCAATGGAAAAATATTGAGGAATACTACTTCCTCCTAAGGATTAAGTTAATATACCTAAATCAAAATCAAAGGACCTTAAATAATACAAGAATTCCATACCTTGTGAGGGTATGAATTCTTGAGTAATTCTATCCCAATTCCTTGTAAATCTGATGTTAAAATTAGAGATGAACTCCATTGAAGCCTGCCATATTTTGCTTTGAGATTTTCAATAAGGGGAAAGAAATTTGTATTCTCCTTGAACTGTTTGTGTAGTTGTTCTCCTAGGTGATTCCATGTGGAAATGGATTATGGATTCAAACTGTTGTACTACCGTAAGTCCGAGGAAAATGTTCTCTTCATGATACTATGAATGGTGCAATGGTTTGTTATATCCTGAATGTGATCAATGGGAAATTGATCTCCATTTCCTTGAAATGAAGTATATTTTTGAAGGATGATTTAGGGATAACATCCCACTACTACAAATGGAGCGGAGACTAAAACATAAATGTGATAATGGAAGAGATCTTTACAGAGCCATGATAGTATAGGGGCATGAAAATGAAAGGGGAATGGATGAAAAGGTTTAATACCTAAGGAAATGGGTTTGATGAATCGGTGAAGTCACCAGATGTGCTCAAAACGACCTCAAAAGGATAAAATATCACCAAGAACACATCAAATGTATGAAATAAAGATGTAGACCAGGATTTTGTAATGAAACACCATGTAAAATTTGACTCAAATTAATCCCACCAAGCATGCCAAAAACATTTTCACCTAGATCATGCACCCGTTGAATCGTTAAATGGTCTAGTGCAACATGGGAACATTCCCAAGGTGTAATACTTTGGCTCCTTGGGATGAACCTCCAAATAAGGTTGGCTTCCTACTAAACTTAGTACATTTGATTTAAGATCAAGGTGGAGAACTATAATACTTTAAAACAAAACTAATTTATTTTTCTTAGGAAAAGGGATAGAAGGATAACTAAAAATAACAAATAAAGTGATGCACCAAAAGTTTTAGGAAAAAAATATCTACTTCACATGCACAGAGTATTATTGTAGAACACTATATAACATACACAAATCCTTACAATCCCTTCATCTAATTGTTTTAAAGAATACAAACTTGGAATAACATAAGGGACCGAATAGATTCCACAACTGAAATAGTACATATCTTTTACCACAAGTTACAAAATAATTGAGAAAGGTGTTTTATATGAAGGCAAGATAAATCACTACATACAAGGAATTAAAAACATCCACAAGTATTAAATGAATTATTTAAATGCACAACACATCAAATATTCAAAGGTAAAATATTGTTCTAAATATAACTCGAGGAAAAAATCTTGTTTGTGGACTCCCTAAATGGTAGATTCTCCTTACAAATAAGATCCAAAAGTCCCCAAATACATAATGCATTCTCAAATTTATAAATTAAGAGGATTAAGTAATTATAGTTGGGCCAATATAATATTACATACTAAAAGTAGAATGCAATTATACTAAGGAACAACCCTCCTCAAAAATAGCCAAGCGGTTGTGGAACTTTGACCAGTCCAAACCTGTTTTATAGTTGCTAACTTCTTAAATTGAAATTTGGGACTGCTTTGTAATTTCTAAGTTCCGATCGGAAGTTGGGACGTACTTTGTGGCTGCTAAGTTCCAAAATCAAAAGTTGGGACTGATTTTATAGTTGCTAAGTTCCAATCGGAAGTTGGGAACTTCTTTGCAATTGCTAAGTTCAAATAAAAAGTTAGGACGTTTTTGTAGCTGCTAAGTTCTAAAAGGAAGTCGGGACCTACTTTGTAGCTGCTAAGTTCTAAAATAGGAAGCTAGGACCTATTTTTTTAGATTCTAAGTTTCGATCGTAATTTGAGACATGCTTTGGAGCTACTAAGTTCCGAAATCAAAATTTGGGACCTACTTTACAACTCCTAAGTTCGATCGAAGTTGGGACCTACTTTATGCAGCTACTAAGTTCTAAAATGCACTAAAATTCTAAAAGGGGCTTACATCAAAATGTTTAAGAAACATGGATCTTACAAGGAATAGTCATGTAAATGGGCAAGGTTGCTTACAATTCAATAGTTTCATTTCATGTTGCTACATCTATTATTGCCCTATGTTGTTCTTATATCTACATGGGCATCTAATACCACCCTTTGAAAGGTTACATTACCTATTTCAATATCTACTACTATTCATGCACCTCTTGTGTACACCCATGTTACATTATACTCTTCCTCTAATATAAATTCCCTCAAGCATCTCATACAATATCTACAAACTAAGGTGTTTTAATATGAGAGAGGTGTGTCTAGAACAAGTATAATGTCATGGATTCTAATCAATTATCTCATAATCCACTTATGCTTGAGGTGGTATCTTGTCCTTCACTCCTATGGCTTGTGTGTCCTAATATCCCTTTCTATGATGGTAAAGGGGATCTTAAGAAACACATTGTCTCATCTCATGCCAATTTCTTAGACTATTTTTATAATAAAAACTTTTCACTAAGATTATCCATGAAAGTCTCAAGGATTATACTATGCAATAGCTCTATGATCTACCTATCCACTCCGTGAGGTTTTAAATCTAGTAGACAATCAATTTCTTTCATACTTTTTCAATAAATTTTTTTATCATGTTTCCTATGCTCAAATGCCTAAAATTCAAAAAGTATTTATTAAATCAGTTATTGATTATAACTTGTGTTATAAAATAATTCTTACAAAAATGACCAACATACTTACGAAAAATCAGCTTCAAGGTTTATTTACTCAAAGTGGAATATCTCCTTTTGAAGAATTCATTATGTTTGAAAACATTTTATCCTTTGATGAATTTTCATACTTTGAAATAAGGAGATGTCAAATTCTTAAAATTGAACAAATTGAAGTATGGATCTACCAAACCTAGTGGATCTATATCTAAACTCGAGGAAAATCTAATTACAAAGGAAAAACTAATGAAAAAAATATATGAAGCTAAAGAAATTGTTAATTCCTTATCGCAACCTATAAAGATTCACCTACAAGATTATCCTAAAAGAAAATTCACACCATTACTTTCCTCTCCACTTGTGATCTTATAAAATTTGTTTCAATGTAACCATTTATTTCTCCCTCCACTTATTCGAGTTTATACAAGCAATCCTCAAGCTAAATATTTTATCTCTAACTCCTATTATGGCTACCATATATATATATATATATATATATATATATATATATATATATAATATGATGGATACTAATGTCATTTACTTTGATTTTACACTTGAACAACTGATTCTCTAGTCAATGAAAATCCTAAGCTTAAAATATATTTAATAAACCACTTCCTAATCATCAGATTTATGAATCTAAACTTAGAGATACATCATGAATATAAGGAACATCTTCATATGGATATATATTTTTGGGCCTTAGAATATTAACTAAGTCCCAAATCGCGCGTGCGTGCATGGGATTAGTGAAGAGGATGGGTGCATGGGGAAAAGCATGTAGGATAAGGGTTTTAGAAGGGTTTAGTAGAAACCATTGTGCACTTGAAAGGCAGAGAAAATAATTTCAAGACTTAATCATGTTCGTCTTTCCAAGAGGCACTTGAGGAAAAAGGTGACTTGACTAGGCATGTTGAGTGGATAAGGTGCCAGCCTGGGAACTTTTTGGTCAAGGAAATAATATTCCACACATGGAACATCACCAAAACAAATCATTATAGAAAGTGGAGAGCTCGGATAAGAAGAAGCATGCTCCATTGAAGGACAACCTTGACACTTGGAAACCGATCTGCTCTGAAGGAAGGAATGGCGGTGGGTGCTAGACCTATTTATAGAGATGTTTGGGTAGAATAAAGGAGGGGAAAAGGAGAGAGAACCATCTTGGAGAGAGCATTCACCATATGGGTTGATGAGTGTAAGCTTTGGGATCATCATAGAAAGGATGAAAGGAGAAGCTCAGTAAAATAATAGGAGGTTCTCAAGATTGGGGTTATCATTAGAGGACTACCGGAATATTAACATATCTAAGAGGATGGAGTCTCGCTAAATTTTTTTAATAAGGAGAATAGATAGATCATGTAGTGCCGATCGGGACAAAATGTTTTTTTATTATTTTAATTTTTTAAAAATGAAAATAAATTTTGGATGCGTGTTGGTAAGGATGATGTGATTGATTAGATGGCACGTGGGCTCTCAGACAAGGATATGGGCATCCTATGCAACCTGTAGCCTATCATTATCATTCCACAATAATTTTAGCATTTTGTATGGGATCCTATGTGTGGATCACATGAAACCCTGGAAAATAAAAAGAAATTAGTAGTTTTTGGATTGTACGTTGTACATGAGGCATGGTTATCCTCACGAGATAGTCTCAATATTTTTTTATGCAACATACAAAACTCCAACCTGATCAGTTCACCCTTTCCACACATTCCCAACTTTGTCCCAAAATCCGAGCTCTATAGCAAGTTATGGATGTTCAAGCAAGGAGTTTTTGTCAGTGCTTGTATAGTCAGAAGTGCTCTGGTAGATAAGTATGCAAGCCGTGGAAACATTGATAGGCACAAGAGCTATTTACACGTAGAAACCCAAGTACACGTTGGGATTTTTGGTAGTATTTGGTTAGTGCGCAAGGAAGGTGATTTAGTGGAGCAAATGCAATTGACAAGCTTAAAGCCAAACTCCTCCACATTTGCCAGCATATACATGCCTATTGTAATCTTCTCCCAGCCTGCATAAAAAAAATGGGGAAGCTCTAGAACAGGGTAAGGATGTCCATCAAAGCATATTGGAAATCTGATTTTTTTTTCGTCACTTTGCTAGCTTCCTCCCAATCTGCGCCAAAATTGAAATTGTTTTGTCATATGTCTTTGCTACGAGTGCTATGAGATATATATGTTATTATGGAAATGTGTGTTTATCATGTGAATGGTTTGACCGAACACTTGAAAGAAATGTGGCACCATGGACTGCAACGATAATAGGATTTGTATGAAATGGTTTTGTTGAAAAGGCTTTGGAACATTGAGAAAGAAGGATTATGACCATTTTTCAAGAGGTTGTAAGATCGTTTAAGGGGAAGATCATCTTCATGTTTTTTATCTATGAAATTATTAAAGAAAATAAAGATGTTTTAGACACTAAAGTGGAGATCGTTAAAGATGAGGAGGCTGTTACAACTCAATTTTGTGCAACAACTACTGCGACATAGAGGTTATATGGAGGAAGCCAAATCCAAACTTGGTGTAAAGTTGATGTAGGAGGGTCGAATGAGGGTCAAGCATTTGTAACGTTTCCACCTACGAGAACTTGCAGATCATGCTTTGAAAATGGCCCATGGATTTGTGTTAAAAGGAAAGTAGATGAGAGTTCCGGTGCATGCAAACCATTTAACGAAGTGCTAAAAGAAATTCAACACCTTCTGGAATGTGGATGAACCCCTCTTCACCGCGGATGCAAATATCTCCTGGCATGGTTCATCTCTCATAACTTCTATTCTTCATTTTTTTTTTACATTGGAATAAAAATTTTAAACTAAAATAATTTTCATATGTTTGATTGTATTAAATAAACTTGTTTTTTAAGACAATAAAATGTTGTATCGTAACATATAGGATCTAATATTCCTCGGTAAACAATGAACTTAAATCCTCACTTCGTGATGATCTAGCAACATCCTAACCAGACTAGTTTGCTATAGTACCCCTTATATTGACAAGTTGAAGTTGACTTCCCGGTAATTATGTTGACCATTCCTTTGTTTAAATAGATAAATTGTGACTTTCGAAGACTCGCAAAGTAACCTTCATAACTCCGAAAAGGGGAGGTTAAGCTTCCTTCGTGTACCTTGTTATGTGAGGTGTCACTTCAATCTTTGGATCAACCCTGAATGAACATTTGTGACCTTTTTGACGCCCTTATAGGTGCCTGTTACACATGTTTTACAACAGTTGTAGGTAGTCATTAAATCTAGAAATTTGGCTTTCATTTTGAACTGCCATTTGAAACCTGGATAGAGAAATTATTATCCGTCTTCGCAAACCTCTAGTGTTTTTACTAGAAAATTGCATGGAACATTCAGTTTAGGGGAAAACACTTTTCTATATAGTTTGGAAAAGCCATTTTGTAGGCCTCTAGTCGCAGTTTGACGAGGTCAAACTAGACCATTTACGACTTGTCGCTCCAGAAAACATGTTGCCATTTGAAAATAGTTTTCTAGTTCTGAGTTCTGTCAACTCTGATGAATTAACCATATATGGGGGAACTTGTATGACTTTTATCATGACACGTACATCCATCAAATGTTAGTTTTAGATGTGGTTTAATGATCCCTTGAGATAACTTTTAATCATTTGCAACTAGGCCAATTACGACTAATGGCCCCAGAAAACTAACCTCCAATCATAAACCTTTCGCTAGTTCTAAAATTTGTTAGTTCCTATGAACTCTTGGTATATAAGTGGACACGTATAAATTTGACTATGGTGTGATTGCTCATCGGAAGACAACATTTGAAAGGGGATTCTTAGCCTCCGAGCTTGATTCAAATGTTTGTAGCTAACATGAAAATGTAAAAAGAGAGTTGTAGGACCTCCCGTTGGGTTACCAAACCACAAAGGAAACCTTTGACACATGTAAATAATTGTTTGAAAACTCCATAGTGTAACGTGTGTGAAATAGAACTTTTGACAAAATGGTGTTTTACTCTCTTCCTTTCTCTTTCTCTCTCCTTGGATTACGAAATGAAGTGAAATGAAATGTAATAAATACATGTCTCTAAACCTCTTCTTTGATTGCAAATTGTAATTATTATTATATGTGAATGGGAAACTGAAAAATGTTAATTATGTTAGATTAGGATGGATGCCATGCCAGCGATTTATCGTTGATTTCATGCTCACATGTTTTTGTAGGATGCAAGAAAGATGGCGAAAAGGTGATGTGTAATTCATTATTTATTATTGTAATTTATATAGGTCATTATAAAATGAATAAATGTATAATGTAGTATCTTGTTACAGAAAAGTTATATTTGAAATTTGCTAATATGTATGAGATGTTAGTTTTAGGGATATCTTAGGAAATGTACATTTAATCACAGGTTCAATTTGATTCATAGTTGTGTATGGAAAAAGGGTTTGATATATATATATAGTAAATGAATTTGAAGTTAATAGATTGTATTTCTTTTCCAGTGTTCAATAAACAATTAATTAATTATTGGGTTGTATTCTTACCTTGTAAATGTAATAAAGAGATTTAATCAAAACACTCAACCCTAGTATAAGATCTATGCATAACATGTCTTCATGTGTGATCCTTTTTACCATAGAAGAGATTGAAACCGTAGAATGAACTTAAACTTTGCACTCGATGGAACCTCCTAGTTTAGGTAAATAAGAGCCCAAGAATGGGTTTATCATCTTAGTCGATATGTTTAGTGACATCATCATAAACCTGATAGATAGGAGCGACACAGTCAAACTTTATTTGGAGTAAGTAGAGCTAACTCTTCCTTCGTATCCTAGTGGACTACCTTGTCTTCCGAAGATAGATTTAGAATTAAATTTCTTCATCGAATGAATTTCTTGTGGGATCTAGATGACATCATGGAGCTAGTGAAATAGTTGTACTATCACTTAAATTTTTTAATGAACTCTTTAGATCCTCTCAGCTAAATGTCTTATCTTTGGCTAGTGACAATATAGTGCCTTGACCCTTTTCGGAGGGTCTATAGGGTGAATATGTTTTGAACCTTAATCTAATCTATAATAGGGCGTAAAGACCTGAGTGAAAATTGGAATTAAACTAAACCTTAGTTGATTAGGAGGTTAACTTGTGGGTATAAAATTATAAGTAACTCTTTGCAAACGAAATTGATTTGAAAGATGTTGATTTTAGAGAACCCAGAAAACTGAAATCTTGTCCCATAATCCCTTGTTATGTCCTTTTATGACATTAAGAAATAAAGGGTATTTCACATGCGGAATCGTGAGATGCAAAACATGGGATCTTACCTTGAACACAAATCACTTGTGGTTCATGTGTAGTTTATAATGCTTATAACCATGTACTTCTTTAAGATGTCAGACAAGTACTTTCATAACTCTTTTGTTATAAAGCGATGGTAATAATGAGACCATAATGCGATGTAAAAGTAAAGCATAGAAGAGTAAAAATGAGTTTTGAGGTTAGGGATAATGCCACTCTTGGAGTCCTTATAACTCAATTAAATATATTTATTCATTACAAATAATATGACTTTTCCTTGTGAGATCAAACTTGGAGAAAAACAATACATATACATATATATATATATATATATATATATATATATATATATATAATCTAAATACAATTTCTTGTTGTGAGAATGTTGAATCGGGAAATAAAGATACCGTGATCGAAGAATGTTTAAGGGGAAAATGGATCTTGAATCTAAACCCCCTCCTTAATCAACTAATATTTCCTTCTAGACATCAAGTTAGATTATCTTGAGTTGCAAGGGTAAAATGTAGACATTGAATAAACGTTTGAGAAGCATATTCTTAACATAAGAACAAGATAATTAAGTACTTTATATGTGATTTGAATTATGCCAAATAAGCATGTAAGTTATGGAAATTTCCATGAAGTATAAAAAGACAACTTAAAATGGTCAAACTATAAATTAAATGTGGAATGAACTTAAGTTTCTGTAGATGGAAAAAGGATAAAGTTATCCTTGCACAATAATGTTCTTAGAATGTTAATCATAACTAAGATGCAATAAAAGAAATGATGTGTTGTGGGTTTGCCAATCCTTGAGTCTTTTTTTGTGTGGTGGGGTCATTGCTAGTATTTATTCATTGGGAAAAGTGTGACATCAAAATGCCTATGTTGTTTTCATGTGTCTATGTGAGTCGATGACTTATGTAATTGTCATATGTGTTGTCGAGTTTCTGTATTAGGTACCCTTGTGGTGTTGTGTAGTGAGCAATGTAAGTCAAAAAAAAATATCCGGGTATTTTACTGTTATATTTCTGTGTGTAAAATGTGGGGTGTTACATATGGTATCAGAGCGGAGGTTCATGCTCTCAAACCTCTGGGATGGATTGGAGTTGTGATGATTCTGCATGATGGTGGTGGATATTGGAAGAGTAATGTGATATAAGTTATAATGTGAATAATGTTGTAATTGTGACCTTATGGAAGCACATGTGGTGCATGTCACTTAGTGTGTATTTGTTATCATATTGATGTGCTTGTGATGAGAGTATTCACTCTCTATGTCATTGATTCAATGAGGAATTTGAGTGTAATGTAATTCCTTGTTGTTTTTGAATGGAACGTTATTGTGGATTGCGAGAGGGTTAGAAAATTTTCGGCTTTATGTGATATGAAGGTGTATTGATTTGTTGCATGAAAAATTTGATGTAAAGTGAATCACATTTTATCATGATGTCATCACCAATGTATTGTGATGATTTTTTGCATTGACGTGTTGTATTGCAATTGACTATATGTTGTAAGGTTAGACATTGTGTTCCTCATACATATAATTCATGTAATATGTGATGGTTTATGTCATGATTTAGGGGCATATGGTGAGCATATGATCCCTATTGTACAATGATTTCACTTTGGGTGCAGTATGTGGTAATGTGATGTATCAGTAACCCATGAAAGTATTGATTATGTTATACCCTGTATATATATATACCATACATAAGACGTTATGGTTAATGTGTGTGAATCACCACCGTGTTAGTGATGTAGTGATATGTTGTGTTGTGTAAATTCTACACTAACCAAACCTAAGGGAAATCGGTAAACTGTGTATGTTTGGAGTGAGAAAATGTGTACCGTTGACCAGTCACTCGAGCTGAGTACGAGATAGGAAGTGGAGCCTTACATAGGCTGAAAACCCACTTTTTTTTGTTTGGTATGTGTGACACTTTCTCAACGGGTGTCATGCATATTGTGTTTTTACACACCTTAGGCTCAATAGATGGTGACTTGTACTCCTTTATCTCTCCTGATATGGTTATCGTATGGATTCAACCTATGTGATTTTGACTATGTTGATCCTTGTGGGAGTATGGAGGGATGATTTAGATAGAGATGATGACCATCATAGTATTTGATATACTCATTTCGGTTACATGTATATTTTTACGAGTGAGGCTTGATGTCCGAGTGCCAAGAATCGGATGAGTACCCCTTTGGTGGTGGTATAAGGCCACATAGTGATTGTAATGTGATATTTTTCAATACGTATTTTATTCGTAAATTGATCATTAATTTATTTATTTTTCTTGCTAGAACCAACAATTTTTTTATTGACATGTTCTTATATTTTGGGCATTTATTTTGTTGTTGCACTAACATGTGGATTTTGGCACTAACTTTGGCTAATTAGCCATTTGTTTTTCTTAGTTTTAAACTTTCTTTTCATATTTAAAATTTTTATAGCCTAGCCCAAGGCTTATAATTTTTGCCACTTGGCATTTGAGATGGATTGTTATGCTGGTTCTAATGCCGTAATGTTTTGGAATAGGGTCATGGGATTCACCATGGAGTGGTGAAACCTATGGGCCCGCTTCATTATATGGGGGTATGCCCCAAGGAGGTCATAGCGTCATGTAGTTTTTGAACTACAAGCCACTACACCACTTGGGTGGGGGTGATAGGGCTCTATGTGCACTAGGGCCATAGGGTGACCCAACCTCATTAAAAGGAGAAAGGAGATGGGCCTCTATGGTTGAGTGACCCGATATTCTTTATGGCACTCTATGGTTGAGTGACCTAATATTCTTGATGGGGCTCTATGGTTGAGTGACTGACTTGATTTTGGCACTATGATTCTTTCTCTTTGGGAGGTATATGGAGTTGTTGGAGGTATATGGAGTTGTTTTGTGATGCTTTGGGAGATATATGGAGATTGTTTCATGATGTCTTGTGATGTGTGGAGTTGGTATAATGAGTTATGTGTACTCTTGTGAGTCTTTTTGACACATTGTTATGATTGAGGCTTGACTCTCCCCTTGGTTGGTATGGACTATTGGATATTGTCTTGGCACTATGTTGGTACAATCATGGATTTTGGGTCATGTGATACCCGTTGTATATGTATCAGCGTGATCATTCTGTTTTTCAGTCACATGTGTGTACTTGGATCTATGTCTAGGACATAATTGTTGGAAATTCTTTGCTATGTGGACTACTTTTTGTCATTCCATGGAGGAATTAAAGACCTTGTGATGTGATACAATCATGAAAGTAGGTAGCAAGATGTCTCGTGGGTTGTTTGTGTTGTGTTAAGTTTTGTGTGACATCTTGATGTTAGTTATTGTTGGGCACCCACAAACATAAGACAATTGAAAAATTCTAAACAATGAATATTATAATCTTGAGATAAGAAATACTATAAAAGAAAATGCTAACTAAGTAATAAGGTAAAATGGAACTACCAATCTTCACAGAACATTAAGAGTTTAAGAAATTGTTAAAATTTCTTGACCTTCCTTTGGTCGCGTTATATTAAAATAGATATTTTCTTTAGATGAACTTGTCATCATTAACTTCCTTCATTTCTTATCCCTTTTTTCTACCCTTGGTGTTGTGTCACATCGAGGATGATGCTCTTATAAGGGGGGGAAAATGTAGTGCCGATCAAGACAAAATGTTTTTTTTTATTATTTTAATTTTTAAAAAAATGAAAATAAAATTTAGATGCATGCTGGCAAGGATGATGTGATTGATTAGATGGCACATGGGCTCTCAAAATCGAATATGGGCATCCTATGCAGCCTACAACATGTCATTATCATTGCATAATAATTTTAGCATTTTAGTATGGGATTCTATGTGTGGATCACGTGAAACCTTGGAAAAAAAAAAAAAGAAATTAGGATTTTTGGATTGTACATTGTACATGAGGCATGGTTATCCTCATGAGACAGTCTCACTATTTTGTTTATGCAACATATAGGCCTCCAACCTGATCATTTCACCCTTGCCACACATTCCCAGCTTGTGCCAAAATCTGAGCTCTATAGCAGGTTATGGACGTTTAGTAAGGAGTTTTGTCAGGTGCTGTAGTCGGAAGTGCTCTGGTAGATAAGTATGTAAGATGTGGAAGCATTGATAGGCACCAGAGCTATTTACATGTAGAAACCCAAGTACATATTGGGAGTTTTGGAAGTATTTGGTTAGTGCGCAAGGCAGGTGATTTAGTGGAAGAAATGCAATTGATGTGGGCTCAAATCCAAACTCCTCCACATTCGCCAAAGATATACATGCATGTTGTAATCTTCTCCCAACCTACATAAAAAATGGAGAAGCTCTAGAATAGGGTAAGGATGTCCATCAAAGCATATTGGAAATCTGATTTTTTTGTCACTTTGCTAGCTTCCTCCCAATCTGTGCCAAAATGGAAATTGTTTTGTCATATGTCTTTACTATGAGTGCCTGACAGATATATATGTTATTGTGGAAATGTACATTTATCATTTGAACTGTTCGAATGAACACTTGAAAGAAATGTGGTGCCATGGACTACAACGATAACAAGATTTGTATGAAATGGTTTTGTTGAAAAAGCTTTGGAATATTGACAAAGAAGGATTATAACCTTTTTCAAGAGGCTGCAAGATCATTTAAGGGAAGATCATCTTCATGTTTGTTATCTGTGAAATTATTAAAGAAAATAAAGATGTTTTAGACACTAAAGTGGAGATCGTTAAAGATGAGGAGGTTGTTACAACTCAATTTTGTGCAACAACTACTGACTTAGAGGTTGTATGGAGGAAGCCAAATCTAGACTTGGTGTAAATTTGATGTAGGAGGGTCGAATGAGGGTCAAGAATTTGTAATGTTTCCACCTACGGAACTTGTAGATCATGCTTTGAAAATGGCCCATGGATTTTTGTTAAAAGGAAAGTAGATGAGAGTTTTGGGTGCACGCAAACCATTTAACGAAGTGCTAAAAGAAATTCAACACCTTCTAGAATGTGGATGAACCCCTCTTCACTACAGAGATGCAAATATCTCCTAGGCATGGTTCATCTCTCCTCATCTCTCATAACTTTTGTTCTTCAGTTTTCTTTTACATCGAAATAAAATTTTTAAACTAAAAGAAATTTCATATGTTTGATTGTATTAAATAAACTTGTATTTTAAGACAATAAAATGTTGTATCGTAACATATAGGATCTAATATTCCTCGGTAAACAATGAACTTAAATCCTCACTTCATGATGATCTAGCAATGTCCTAACTAGACTAGTTTTTATAGTACCCCTTATATTGACCAGTTGAAGTTGAATTCTCGGTAATTATGTTGACCATTCCTTTGTTTACATAGATAAATTGTGACTTCTGGACACTTACAAAGTAACCTTCATAACTCTGAAAGGGGAGGTTAAGCTTCCTTTGTGTACCTTGTTATGTGAGGTGTCACTTCAATCTTTGGATTGACCCTGAATGAACATTTGTGACCTTTTTGACGCCCTTATAGGAGCCTTGTTACAGTGTTTTTTACAAAGATTAGGTAGTTGTTAAATCTAAAAAGTTGGCTTTCGTTTTGAACCGCCATTTGAAACCTGGATAGAGAAATTATTATCCATCTTCGCAAACCTCTAGTGTTTTTACTAGACAATTGCATGGAACATTCAATTTAGGTCATGTGTAATTCATTAATTATTATTTTAATTTATATAGGTCATTATGAAATTAATAAATGTATAATGTAGTATCTTTTTAGAGAAAAATTATATTTGAAATTTGCTAATATTTATGAGATGTTAGTTTTAGGGATATCTTAGGAAATGTACATTTAATCACGAGTTCAATTCGATTAATAGCTATGTATGGAAAAAGGGTTTAATATATATATATAGTAAATGAATTTGAAGTTAATATATCGTAGTGCTTTTCCACCGTTCAATAAAAAACAATTAATTATTGGGTTGTATTCTTACCTTGTAAATGTAATAAAGAGATTTAATCGAAACACTCAACCGTAATATAAGATCTCATGCACAACATGTCTTCATGTGTTATCCCTTTTACCATAGAAGAGATTTAAACCGTAGAAAGAACTTAAACTTTACACTTGATGGAAACTCCTAGTTAGGTAAATAGGAGCCCAAGAATGGGTTTATCATCTTAGTCGGTATGTTTAGTGACATCGTCATAAACCCGATAGATAGGAGCGACACAGTCAAACTTTATTTGGAGTAAGTAGAGATAAATCTTCCTTCGTATCCTAGTGGACTACCTTGTCTTTCGAAGATAGATTTAGAATTAAATTTATTCATCAAATGAATTGCTTGTGGGACCCAGATGACATCATGGAGCTAGTGAAATAGTTGTACTATCACTTAAAATTTTGTTAATGAACTCTTTAGATCCTCTCAGCTAAATGTCTTATCTTTGGCTAGTGACAATATAGTGCCTTGACCCTTTTTGGAGGGTCTATAGGGTGAATATGTTTTGAACCTTAATCTAATCTATAATAGGGCATAAAGACCTGAGTGAAAATTGGAATTAAACTAAACCTTAGTTGATTAGGAGGTTAACTTGTGGGTAGAAAATTATAAGTAACTCTTTGCAAATGAAATTGATTTGAAAGATGTTGATTTTAGAGAACCCAAGAAACTGAAATCTTGTCCCGTAATCCCTTGTTATGTCCTTTTATGACATTAAGAAATAAAGGTTATTTCACATGCGAATTGTGAGATACGAAACATGGGATTTTACCTTGAACACAAATCACTTGTGGTTCATGTGTAGTTTATAATGCTTCTAACCATGTACTTCTTTAAGATGTTAGACAAGTACTTTTGTAACTCTTTTGTTATAAAGCGATGGTAATAATGAGACCATAATGCAATGTAAAAGTAAAGGATAGAAGAGTAAAAATGAGTTTTGAGGTTAGGGATAATGCCACTCTTGGAGTCCTTATAACTCAATTAAATATATTCATGTGTTACAAATAATATGAGTTTCCCCTTGGTGAGATCAAACTTGGAGAAAAACAAAAGATATATATATATATATATATATATAATCTAAATACAATTTCTTGTTGTGAGAATGTTGAATCGGGAAATAAAGATACCGTGATCGAAGAATGTTTAAGGGGGAAAATGGATCTTGAATCTAAACCCCCTCCTTAATCAACTAATATTGCCTTCTGGACATCAAGTCAAATTATCTTGAGTTGCAAGGGTAAAATGTAGACATTGAATAAATGTTTGAGAAGCATATTATTAACATAAGAACAAGATAATTAAGTACTTTATATGTGATTTGAATTATGCCAAATAAGCATGTAAGTTATGGAAATTTCCATGAAGCATAAAAATCCAACTTAAAATGGTCGAATCAGTAACTTAAATGTGGAATGAACTTAAGATTCTATAGATGGAAAAAGGATGAAGTTATCCTTATACAATAATGTTCTTATAATGTTAATCGTAACTAAGATGCAAGAAAAGAAATGATATTTTGTGGGTTTGACAATCCTTGACTCTTTTTGTGTGGTTGAATCATTTTTAGTATTCATTCATTGGGAAAAGTGTGACATCGAAATGCCTATGTTGATTTCATGTGTCTATGTGAGTCGATGACTTAAGTAATTGTCATATGTGTTGTCGAGTTTCTATATTTGGTGCCCTTGCGTTGTTGTGTAGTGGGAAATGTAAGTCAAAAATAATAATCTTTGTATTTTACTTTGTTATATTTCTCTATGTAAAATGTGGGGTGTTATTCGTAACTATTGACACCTAATTTAGATCTCTATTTTGTTATGGCTCTTGTTTGAATGTAATGTGGTTATTGAACTATGATCAACATGAATATATGGTTATGTTCTAAATATATTGTTCATGGGTGTAAACCCTAGTGCCTTTTTCTTTATGTTATGGATCAGATATACTATCTGATATGATGTTTCTTTTATTATCTAAATGGGTATGTTGGTGTAATGACTCATCCTATGCTTTCAGAATGTATGCATGATCATTTACTTTTCTACACTTAATCTATCATCAATGAAAACATCTTCTCATAATGCTCACATAAAGGAGGGGCTCAACACCTACGTGCACCTCGGTGAGCACCTAGTGCCCGTTGGGTGATAGGCCGACACACAAGGGATTAGAAGGTTATTCTAAGGGCATAAAAATGACTACATCTTGGTTCTATTGTCAAGACCTCTTTTCAAATTTGTTGTGAGGATGATGCATGATGACAGAGTGCTTGACCTTGGAAAGTGTCAAAGCATGGTTTAAGAGCATGAAGGATGAGTTTTCTCAAATATTTAGTACTAGAATTGAGTTTGATGCACACATATGGGTAGAAGAACACCTATATCATGAGTTATATGGGACCGTCTTTTGTTTTTTTCCAGTAGAATTGTATGAATGAGTTTCACCATATGCATCTAGATCGAGCTAGTATTATAGATCGCACGTGTGGACCCAAGATGATTACTAGAGGCTGCAGGATGTGGATCTAACTTGGACATGTGTTGTTGATCACTGGTGGAAAGAGTGCTAACCAATTATACCCTAGAATACACCATTTATATGTATTCTTGTCCAAAGGTTGCTGAGTTTTAGTTCCTAAAGGAACCTAGAGGATTATTTTTGCAAGCTCTCCCATTGGTTATGAAGATCTGGATCATTACGCTAAGTTTAGAGGCATTCCCTATGGTCGGGCTTAAGATTCTCTAAATGCTTGGTGAGGAAACTAGGGTGGAGGAAGATGGCAAACCTTACGGCAGAAAAGGAGAGGGAAGAGAGACAAATCAAGTATAGTGAAGCATGTGAAAGGGAGTTTGATAGACAACGTGAGGTTGTGGGAGTGATAGATCTATGGAGGTAGATGTTGTGGGAAGGAATTGAGGTTCACATAGAGGATGTGGAACCTGAGTAGTTTGTGTTACCCCATCTTGGCAAGCATAGGAGAGAAACCCCTTCATCTTCTGATGAGATTTCATCACATGGAGAAAGGAGAGTCGTCAACACACATCTAAACCCACCTGGTGACTGACCCCTGGTGCTTAGTTTTCCAAATCAAGAAATAAGTATTGCTAACCCAGTTGGTATCGGTGGAAGTGACCGATCTACACCTAGGAGGTATAACTTCTCATTTGGGACATCTATGGCTGCACAAACAATTCTTGTGTTTGGAGGGATTTTTGGGAAAATTACAAGTACATAAAGTTTGGGTATCATGTATGGGAGTGGCACATGATACACGTCTGTAGCGAAGCAATATCACAAACCATTGGTACATACCTTAGTGGAACCTTTGGAATGTTAGGCGCAACCACTTTAGGCCCATTACTAGCTACATGAGGAGGATCTAGTGGAGTAGGAACTAGAGGACCAGGTGGATCCAATGGATCTGGTGGTGGAGGAAGCACTAGATGGAATCAAACTTCTGGATCGATGAAAAGGGCCTCACCACCTCTGTAAGTATTTTTGAGATGTCTTTACATCTACCAGAGTACAAGGGTGTTGAGGATGCTATAGAGCATGTACACAAGTGTGAATTTATATGGCATGCAAAGGGGATTACTACCCCAGAGTGAAAGGAAAGTTAGTTTCAACGACATTATAGGGGTGCGCATGTAGTTGGTATGGGAAGTATGACCCCTATCGACCTTTGGTAGATTACACTGTGTTGTGTAATGCCTTCTTATCCGAATTCTATATCCCTAAGTTTGAGAAAAAGATAATTAACACCTTGAAGGAGATCTAGTAAGGAATGGAAGAGAGTGTATGGGAATATGACACATGGTTCAAAATTCTTTTTAGCAAATTTATCTAATGATATTCATCCTCCTTAGCATGCTCAATGGTTTTTGGAGGATTAATAACATCGTTTAGAAGAGCACTTTTGCAAAAGACATTCATAGACCCACGCGAGGCCTTGGAGATTTCCTACGGGTGAGGTTGTGGGAAGCATATACACCAATGTTAGCCCTTTCCTTGAGGCTCAAATTACTACAATGGCCAAGCAGTTAGAGAAGCTAGAAATTAGCGTATGAGAATTGCAAGTGGTCTATAGAGCATGCATTTTGAGATAGAGGGGCACGTAAAAGACAATTGTCCTTAAAGGTCGGTACGTGCCATGATAGTGGACTGTGAGATTTTCCATGGGGATCATGATGCAAGTAGATGCCCACTACTACAGTGTGTGATCCATAAGAATGTGTCTTGTTATTGTAATATTTGTACCTCTACGACCCATGACACCAAATATTGTAGGCTAATTGACCAGATACATGATGTCATTGATCTTGGTGTGTGCCAGACCAACCTTACAAGAAGTTCCAAGGATGATGATCACTACTATGAAGGACATGCGGATGGAGGATCACGTGGGAGGGGCTTTTGAGCGGATTTAGTGGTCATAGTAACCACGAGAGGAGGAATAATTGAGTTCACGCATGGGACGTGTTATAATTATAGGTCTACAAAAATTATAATTGTGAGTGCTCGACGATCGTTGCAATGCTCGTGGTATCAAATGAAACATAAGTATGAAGAGTTCCCTAAGTTATTTGAGCACATGAGCCAAAGCAGGTAGTGGAAATACAAAGGTGCTAGGATGGTAAGCATAAATAATTCTAAATCATAGTGGATGCCAAGAGCGGCATGTAAGTCGGGACTAGAACGTATCTGGTGATGATGCAGTGGAGGCCACACATGCCAGGGAGATACCAAGACAAAGAACACTAGTTACAAGGGAAGAAGTGGTACATGGGAAGTATCTGGACCCTACTCATCAAAAAGAGGTGTATCAAGAAACTATGGATGTGATTCAGAGTCTACAAGGAGAGATCTAGTGTTTGAAGGAGCAATCAAGGTAGTCAGAGCAAAGGAAGAATGTTGAGGCTCTATAGAAGGATCTGGATGAGGTTAGGGAAGTATGCAAGATGTTAAGGAAAGAGAATATCATTCCCTTGCTAGGAGAATGGTTACAAGAGAAGGTACCATGTGTTGGAGGAGAGTGTGAGAGGCAAGTTCTACATGTTAACCTTCCTCCCCATAGCCTTGACTATGACAAAGAGATAACTTTAAATTTTGTTATAGATGGATGGCTTCGAGCAATATTCGATCGATACGGGTGTAGAAGTTAATGTTCTCACCTTGGATGCATGGCATCGAATGGGAAGGCCCACATTATAACCATCTTTGAATGTGTTGTATATGGCAAACAAGACAAAGGCAATTCCCATTGGTGTCTTGAAGGATGTGGTTATCACTATTCAAGGGGCCAAGTTCACTGGAGACTTCAAAGTCTTGGCACGAGCCAAGGTGGATAACTTTCCAGCATTACTTGGGTGCCCCTAGTGTTACAAAAACAATGCTGACCTACGGTTTAACAAGGGGTATATCAGTTTTGAGAACAAGGAGGAACAGAGTCATCATCCCCTTGATCGATGGGAAATCAACACCCTATACTAAGCCCTTGGGAGAATAATTCCTTGACATAATCTATGTGTGCTCTATTAGAGACCCTGAGGTAATTCATCCTATATAAGGAGTTATCCAGTTTGAAGACACTCAGTCTATGAGTGATACAACTAGCATAGCATGTGACAATTGGGTACATGGGACTTATGAATTAATTGGGTGACAATTGAGAGGATCAGTGACAAGGGTAACAAAATCACACTCGGTCGAGAAACTAGGAGGGAAGAAGTTACCAAGTTACTTTGGAGGAGCTAACCCTGATGATTTCTTATGAGAAATGGAGGCTCAGTGGAAAAATGATAATGAAAGAAGAGGTATGCTCAGCTATAACCTACTCAGACCACAAAGGCGTTGGTGGACGACACATAATAGGGGCCTTCTAGAATAACACAAGGTGAAAACCGCATTCTCTATTAGGTTCTCCAAAAGCAATGCACCCATTTTCATACAAGACTACCATGGAGAAAAACCACCTCATGTCATATCCAAGCATGTGAGAAGGCCTGAATGGAAGGAGTAGAAGCTTTACCACCTTTGCTTGGGTGCCTAAGTGGTATTCCACCTTACATGGCTATGTGTACACATGGTACATTCACTCACAAATGCGTCATCGATAGGGAATTAGCAAGATTTTGCAGGTTGATATCATTCAATCTTTCAAGTATCAGAGTACAAAGCCATCATTGGATAAGGCATTGTAAGTGGTCAAATGCCTTACAATGGGAGATAATGCTATGGCGGAAGATAGGATACTTGAGCTATTAGGTGAACCAGGTTCGAGACATGTTTTGATGAGGAAGAATCATAATAAACATAGCTTAAGCGTGTGTTCATGGAAAAGGGAAAAGAAAAGATTGTTTATGTGATAGATGGTGAAGAAATGGAGAGTCTAGATAATAACCATTATGAAGGTACCTACGAAATTAGGGATAGTGTAGATGAGAAAGCATGCACCTACCATGAACCCTTGAAGAAAAATAAGGTTAACATTGGTTTAGAGGAAGAACCTAAGGAAGCTATCATTGGGTATTATTGGTTCGAGAAATAAGTTTCTAAGATCATTGACCTTTATCATGCGAGTTTGAGATTTGTTCCCACGTGGGAACCATGAGCTAAAATTCATTTTCCACTCTCTTGGCTTGGAAATTCATCTTAGGGGAACAAATTGGTGGATTCTAAAACAACACTATGGGAATCTAAGCCCCTCTACTTATAACAAAGTGTAGTTGTCATATTATGCATGAAAAACAAGTGGATTCAATTGTGGTTTTTCAACCAGAGATCCATAGGGGCACTCTAATGACCCTATGGCAAAGCCTGCAATTTTCTTGTAAGGAAAAAAAGTAGTCTGAGAGTGGGAAATGGGAGTGGGAATGAAGGAAAGGAGATCAATGATGGAGGTATAACATCAGAGGCCTACAAACATTGATGAGAAAGTTTATGACATGCATTTAATTGGAAGAAGAATACAAATTCATAAACCAGAGCTACAAGACTAAATAAAAATACATTGGTCACAAAGTACCAATCAAATCCTTCTTTTCTTATTGCAGCTGAAGTAAAAACTTGTACAATGAAAGGAAATGGAATAAATTCGTAGAAAGGGGAAGCTTGGAAGAATGACGACTATTGTTTTTTTCCTCTGTTCATGAAAATCATTTACAGTCTTCAAAAAATCAAATGCCAACCTCTACAATGACTTCCAAAAGCCATGAAATAGCTCACATGAGGTAGTTACAACTTCCCAAACGACCAAGAAGCAGTTATAGTTGAGATCCAATCATTTGGCACCGTTTCAGATCCTTCTTTTGCAGAAAAAATGGTCGTGGTAGGAAATGCTAGAGAATTTAATAATTAAAATGGTTACAAACTTTCTAGATTGAATGTGGGCTATTATATTTATCTTTTTCACCTTTAAATATGAGCCATCCACGTGGCAGGAGAACATTGGAGTGGAGTCGGGGAAACTTTTTGTATTTTTTTGCATGCCAGAGACGTTTTCTTAATTTTCTCCCATAAAACTCCATCAAAATTTAAAATTTAAGTTTCCATCATGTGGATAATTTCACCATCTTTCCATTAATACCAAAAACATGAAAATCTAAGCTCTAGATTGAAAGATATGGCCTCTTGAAGATTTAGGGCAAAACTAGCAAAATTAGGGCAAAATTGGGTATCTGCAGGCCAAAATTTGACCTTTTTCCCTTTTTTCAAATTGGGAAAATTTTCCCCAAAATCTCTACACCCCCACCAACCCAATGACATGTGGCACTTTTTGGTTCATCTGTAGGCTTCAAAATAACATTTCACCCTTTTTCCCGTAAGGAAAATTTTCCCAAAGTCCTCTGTCGCCCGACCTCCGCTACTAATGTGGACACGTGGCACCTTCTGATTCGATGTGGAGATGCGGTCCAACATTTCACCTTTGAGTTTTTATCTAAAATGCTAAGTATCTAATTTCTCTCTGCGCCTCGCCAACCCGCTAATTTCCTCCTTACCTCCGCGGGCCCGCCCAGGGAAAATTTCCCCTCCAAACTTCATCGAGCCATAACTTGCAAAATACAAGGAGTTAGGAGGACTTCCTTACCTTTCTAGAAAGGGGAAATAATTATCTATCTGATGGAGGTGTTTCTAAGAATCCTTAATCCCTTGGGAAGTGCCAAATTTCAAAATACTCAGACTAGACCATTTTCAAAGGGTAACAACTCAAAAATTTCTAAGTCCAGACTTGGAAAAAGAAGGAAAATTTTGAGGGGACAACAATGGCTCTAGCTTGGGGACATGGCATGGATTAAACAAGGAGAAAACATGGCATGAGGATCTAGAATCTCAAGTTTTAAAACATATAACATTGACCAATACCTTATCCATTGGGCCTTGCAGAGTCATGTACAACTTCCGAGGAAAGCAAGAAGGAAGAAGAGGACACACAAACCAAAAACACACCAAAATAGAAAAGGGAAAACAAAACACACAATAGAAGAGGGGAAAAACAAAAATATGCTACAAGGTGAGGGACAACTCACTTTCACTTGATGATATAGCTTCAAATATTTCCCACTTCTAGGTAATCCTAATGGAGTCCCATCCAATTATGATAGGAGAAAAACATTCACACCACAAGTTTTGAGAATTTGAAAAGGTTTCAGCCACAAAGAATAAAATTTCCCATGATTTCCCTTTGGTTCTCTTCTCTTGTCCTAAAGTAGAACAAAATCTCCAACTCTGAACTCTCTTGCCTTGGTCCTTTTTTCAAAGAGATTTTTCACTTTTAGCTGATGTTCTTTGATTTTATCAACCACCTGAGATCTGCTTTCTTCCAGCCTCTCAAGAAAAAGGATCCTTTTGTCAATGGAGTCTTTGTATTGGCCATCATCCACCACTTGAAGCAATCTAAGAGCTAGCATTTCAATTGTGATGGGGATCTCTGCTTCAACTCCATACAACAACTGAAAAGGTGAAGTACCAATGGCCTTCTTGGGAGTGATCCTGTCAGCCCACAATGCATCATACAATCTCTTGTGCCAATTCCTCTTATTCTCATCAACAAGCTTTCGGAAAATGGTCACAATGTTCTTATTACTTGACTCAGCTTGACCATTTCCTTATGGATAGTAGTCAGAAGAATGTGCTAGAGAGATGCCAAAACCATAATAGAACTCTGTCAATTCTCTTGAAGATAAATAAGTGGCATTTTCCACAACAATCTTTTGAGGCACCCCAAAACGGACAATGATGTATTCTTTGATGAAACTACAAACTACTTCAGAACTAGCTTGTTTGGTTGGAATGGCTTCCACCCATTTGGTGAAGTAGTCCATGGCAGTGAGCACATAAGTATGCCCAACACTTGAATGGGGATTCAACATGCCAATGAAGTCCAACCCCCATTGTTGAAATGGTTCTTCAATAATCATAGGCCTAAGAGGCAATGCAGCTAATTGTGGTTTTCCAACAAATTGTTGGCATGCTTTGCATTTAGAAACCCAACTCTGAGTATCAGCAAAAAGAGAAGGCCAATAATATCTACCTCTAAGAATCTTGTGGGCAGTCACCATTGCTAAGAAGTGTCCACCACATGCTTGGTCGTGATAGGCTTTAAGAAACTTTCCTTGTTGCTCTTTATCAACACATCGAAGGAAACAACCATCCATTCCTTTCTTATAAAGTGCATGATTCCAAATCACGTACTTGTTTGCTTTCAGTTTGAGAGTTATTCTTTTCTTGTAATCTAGATGAGAGGGACATTCTCCATAAGTAAGTAGAAAAGTGATGTCTGCATACCACTCGTCAGTAGTGGTTACAAAGAGAAATTGCGGGTAGTTTTCTAGGAAAGTTAAACAAGTGTCATCTTCCTCTCCGTGCTAAACTTTGAGAGTTTTAGCTTCAAAATTAACGTGCACACACCATTTCCTCTTACCAGATGGGAAGGCTGAATCTCCAAGTTGTACTCTTGAGTTTTTGTGATCCAATTCCCCTTTTGACTCTAGGATCTTGCTATGTCAAAATGGATTTGATTGCACTTCCAGGGACCATTACCATAGTATGAGAATTGAGAATGTAGAAGCGGAAATTTTTACAGCTTTGACCACTGTGAATGTGTGCTTTTCTAATTGACTGTACTTGAGCTTGTGTTTCTTCAAAGGACAGCTCATGAAAGCAATGGGTGCTTCCAAATCTTCATCATTCTTCTAGACAAGGACAACAGATAGAGTGTGTTCTGAGGCATAATAGTACATGATGAACTCTTTGTTAAAATATGGAGATACAAGAGTAGGAGCTTTGGCAATAGCTCTTTTTATCTCTTCAAATGCAGTTTTCCCTTCATGGCTCCATTTGAAACTTGATTGAGGCCTCATCATAGAAGTGATGTGCTTTGTCAGTTCAACGAACTCAGGGACAAAGCGGCAAAGAAAGTTTACCTTCCTAAAGAATGAATGCACTCCTTTCTTGCTTGGTGGGTAGAGATAGTGCTTGAATAGCTCTTACTCTTTCAGGGTCAATGTGTGCTCCATGTTTGTTCACGATGTGTCCCAACAACTTGCCTTCTGTGACTCCAAAGATGCATTTCTTGGGATTCAAAGATATACTGTGTTTTCTACACCTTGCAAGAACTTGTTCCAAATGACAGATGTGCTCTTCTCTTTTCTTTGAAAATATTGTGAGATCATCTAGATATACAACAATGTAATGTTTCAGATCTCTAAAGGCCAAGTCCATTTCTCTTTGGAATGTTGCTCCCGCATTGATTAGGCCGAAAGGCATTCTGCTATAAGCAAAAGTTCCCCAAGGAGTTGTGAATGTTGTTTTGTTGCAGTCTTCCTCTGCCACTTTGATTTGGTTATACCCCGAAAACCCATCAAGTAGAGAGAGCATCTCAGATCCAATGACTGCTTGCAAAATGTGATCCATGATGGGCAGAGGATAGTTGTCTTTGAGTGAGGCTTGATTCAGATTTCTGAAATCAACACATATCCTTATCTCCCCATTCTTCTTTCTTACTGGCACAATGTTAGCCACCCACGTTGAGTGGTGGATGGGAAAAATGATTCTGGCATTCAACATCTTGGTCACTTCTTCCTTGATGATATCAAAGAACCTTTGGATTATAGGGCCTTTGATTTTTCCTGAAAGGCTTAGCACCTTGCTTCAAAGGAATGGAATGGTGCATTTATTTTGGCTGGAATGACTTGAGTTCTTCATAAGAGTAAGCTAAAACATCAGAATATTTCTTGAGCAGAGTAACAAACCTTCTCTTCTCTTCAGTGAGCAGCATTTACCAATGTTTACCAATCTTGGATCTTCTGAAGTACCAATATTTTCTTTTTCAAAGTTAGATGGACACCGAGAAGATAACTTCTCCTTCTCTTGAATGAATCTGTCATGTTTGTCAAACAGGTCTTCCAAAGAGACTAAGCCTTTGGGAATTTTGTTTCCTTTCAGTCTGATCATTCCCTCATCATCAACTTCATCAATTCCATCAGCTTCTTCCTCAGCAATAGCTTCTCTATGAGGATTGACACTTCCTTCAAAGAAGAGATTATTGAAATTATCTCTTTGCTCTAAGAAGCTCAAAATTTGATTGTCATCATTGAAGACTTGCCAATGATTAGCATTATCAGGTACACTCGGTCTAAACCATCTCAATGGTTATCTTATCTTTTCCAAAGGAAGGATGAGGTGTCAATAAGGAGGCTGACACAACAAGAGAATCAGCCCTTTCATTTTGTGCCCTTGGAATGGATTCAATAGAGAAAGCATCGAATGATTCAATACAATCCCAAACCTGATTTTTGTAGTGTCTGAGCCTTGGGTTCTTCACTTGATATTGCTAGCGGATTTGTTTCACTATTACCTCTGCATCACCAAGGCATCTCAGCTTCTTGATTCCCATATCTTCTACAACACTCATGCCCAAAAGAAGAGCTTTGTATTCTGTTGTGTTGTTGGTGTTATCAAACTGCAGTTTGTAAGCAAAAGGATGCATTTCCTTTGAAGGTGAATACAGAACAACACCAGCTCCAGAACCTACCCTTGAATGACTACCATCAAATTCCATCATCCAAATCTGATCTTCTTCTTCCTCCATGAGAAGTGGCAGGTTTTCATCTTTTTTTGATGTGAGGAAGTAATTTCCTAGCTCAGAATCTTGAAGAAGGATGTTAGCTCTTGGATCATCAGACTTCTTTACTATGAACTTCATCTTTCTAACAGAAGCAACCTCTTCATTTCACCTTTGACTAGGATAGTAGTAGATGACTAGTCCATTTTAATTTCTCCACCTAGATCTCTACAAAAACTTCTGCTCAGAAGCATGCCAAAGGATGTTGGGATGTCTGCCACTAAAATAGTTAGGAGCACCTTCTTGTCAGGGAAATCAGCCAGAGCTACTTGTGCATCCTTTATTCTTCCAATCAGTGGAACTTGTTTAGATTCCATGGAATAACAAGCTCCATTTACTCTCGTCAAAGTTAGGCCAAGGGCATTTGCAACTTTGAGTGGCATTACATTATCAGAGGCTCCGAATCAATGATACAATTGTTCAACTCAAAGCCATTTATGAGGAGAGACAAATAGAAAGGCTCAACTCTGGTTGTTTTGGAAGCACTGAGAGCTAACATATTTTGAGATGGAGGTGTGGATGGCATTGGAAGAATTCCTTTAGAAGTGGAACTTGAGGATATAGAGCTATTTCCCGGACTGCATTAATGAATCTATCAAATTGGGTCGGGTGTGTTTGCAAGTACTCTAACTCGAGAGTTAGACTTTGGTTTTTCTTGTGTGCTCTACAAAATCAAATGGGGAAATACTGGACGAGGAGGAGGCTCTTGGGATGAAAGAGGATTTACCTGGAAAGGGCTTTGAAGGAACCTTGGATATTTTGGATGAAGGATTTTCTCCTAAAGGTGAAATAGTCGGTTTAGCAGAAGGAAAAGTATGCCTTTGGTGAATCTGTGGTACTTTGTCGAAATTCCAATGGAAGGGGAAGTACTCTTAACAACTACAGAGGACTAAAAATTGGAGAAAAATAATTACTTGGTATGAAAGCATGATCCTTGACAGTGACCAAGTCTAGTTTTTCTATAGTAGAATCCATGAAGGGTGGAAATGGAGAACCTTTGTTGATAATCCTCTTTTGTGCGACCTCAGAAGTGGAAAATTCTTTGGTTTTATTTTCCTTTACAACCACCGAGGATGGGGTGTTCTTCTTGGACTATGTTCTGGTGAAAACAAACCATGAAAAACTTTCCTCCTCTTATTATTCATCGTCATCAATGAATTCGAACGAGGCCATTGTGCATGTCAACCTCTTCGACTTCAAGGTAGCTTTCATAGTTTTATTCTTAATCTCCTTGAGATCATCAACTTTAGCTTCCTCTCTTATATCTCGGGTATCACATGCATCATTGAATGGCGCTTACTCAATATCAAGTCAAGGCGAGGAGGTGGTGCAATCCGCTACCTATCATTAAATTTTGGTCTTCTTGGATTGTTCCTCATAGTGATTTGTGACAGTTGCTTCTTCAAGGAAACTAGATCATTGGCCATTTTTTGAAACATGGGGTCTGTTGTGACTGAGTTTGAACTCTGACCCTTTTGCTTTCCATTTGGGCCCTTTACCTTTCCGAAAGAATTAAATCATCATCAATCTCAATTGCAAGGTCTTGAGCTTCCCTCAATGTTCTTGGTTGATCTCTTCTGAGGAAGAAACCAACTTCTGATGGCAAGGCACTGATGAAGAACCTCTTCAAGTTATTTTCAGGAGGAACTACATCTTCGGGATTCTTCTTTTCAATCTATCAAATCTTGCTACAAAATATCTCATGGACTCAGAGACTTCTTTCTTCATTTGCACCAATTGAACCAGCAAGTCTTGGCCATCTTCTGTGCTCTTGAATCTACTTTCAAATGCACTCCTTATGTCCTCCCAACCAATGATAGATATTTGGCGAAGCATATAAAACCATTCGAAGCTTTCTCTTGAGTGACTCTAATGAGGGTGGTCAATCCTCACCATTAATAATGTCAATCCAGGTTGGTGTCCAAAGGTTGTATGAATTAAGAGAAGAAAATCTTGAAAGTAACTCCTTTAAACACAAACCAAACTTGCATAAAATAAATCACACTTGCGGAAATTGAAAGGCACACTTATAGAAATAAAGTTTGCATGAAAGAAACACACTTGTATAAATGAAATTTACATAAAATAAACACACTTGCATGAATTAAAATGCACACTTGCATAAATGAAATTGTTGAATTAAAAATAAACATAATTGAATGAAACACCTGCAGTTTACAACAAACTAAATTTTCACAATACAAAGATAAAAACAATACAACATAATGAATTAAAGACAAATGAATAAACATAAACATAAATACACAGATCCATCTTCCTTGGAATGAGTGGCCGATCATTCATTGGAAGAGGATTTAAATCATACTTCTGAGATCTTAAAACTACAGAATATTTGAGAGGAAAGAATAGATCTTTATTTCTTTGGAGAAAAGCATTACATATCTAAGTGTGGAAGGTTGCATTTATAATTCATGCATCCAACCAACTCCTTATTTTAGGAAATACAATATGATCTTATCTTTATTCCAATCCTAACAACTAAGATCTCCATCTCCACAAAATATGGAGAGAGATATATTATTGAAGTCAAATCTTATCTCACTTATTTTAGGAAGATTTTCTCCCAAATATTCTCCTTGCTTTTCGGTAACAAGAATCATAATGATTTTATTCCTATACATTATTAGAAGGAGTATTTTCCTCAAAATATGATTTTTACCAAATACCTTTCTCAGATTTTCCATTTGACTTTGTTGTTTTTGATTGTGGAACTTTTGACGCTTGTCAAATATGCTTTTTCCTTGGACAATAGTTCACTAAAAGTTATATTTCTCTTGATTCATAAAACCATGAAAATTTGAATGAGGTTTTGTTAAACACATTGCTATGAACAAAACCTCTCTCATATTTTCCATTTGAATTTTCTATTTCTTTTTATGGAACTTTTAGTGCTCATGTGATATACTTTTCCTCAAATTGTAGCTTACTAAAAGTTAGATCTCTCTTCATTGGTAAAACTTGTAACAAATCTGAATGAGGTTTTTGTTAAAAACATTACTATGAACAAAAACCTCTCTCATATTTTTCATTTGAATTTTTATTTTTGTTTATGGAATTTTTAGTGCTCATCTGATACACTTTTCCTCATACTACAGCTCACTAAAAGTTAGATCTCTCTTCATTGGTAAAACCTGTAGCAAATCTGAATGATTTTTTTGTTAAAAACATTTCTATGAACAAAAACATATCTCATATTTTCCATTGGAATCTTTGAGTTTTCACAATCCCTCAAAAATGTCATTCTATTGATGCAAGTTCCGAACTAAAGTTGTCATTCCTTTTATGCAAGTTCCGAACTAAATCTGATTTTTCCATGAATTGAAAGTTCCATAACTAACTGTCATTCAATTGATACAAGTTCGGAACTAAATCTGCGAGTTCCTAACTAAACCTACAAGTTCCAAAACTAACTCTGTGAGTTCCGGAACTAACTCTATGAGTTCCGCAACTAACTTAAAACAGCTATAACTTTTGCATGCGACCTCGGATTGAGATGATTCTTGTTTTTAACTTGCATAATTTTTCAATAGAAATTTGAATATGAAATTATATCTGATTTTAAATTTACTATTCATGATCAGTTCCACTTTTCCCAATACTAGCATTATCTTTCCTTTATGGCCTGCATACACAAGACTTTGCATCTTTTCCCAAATAATCAATAGGATTAGTCAACAAAATAGATAACAAAATATTTCTAAAGAATGAACAAGATATATATCCTATATTCTATCTTAAGAAAACTATAAGTTCCTAGATTACATTTAAATCCACTTTCAAAGGTAACTTGGAAGGACAAAATAATGGTAATTTATGGCCAATTTATAGCCTCATTAGACTCCACAAAAAGTATAACCGACATTTCTTCATCTTCGACACCTAACACACCACAAGTAGTGATGAAAGATACTACGTGTTCCTCAGGTAGTTGTGAGCCATCTCCTTTAAATTTAGGAAAGTTCTTTCTTGAGCCTCTTGGAAATCGTGGAGTATTCCTAGGAGAGCAAAGTGGACTAGTATTTCTTCCCATGGTACATTGGGTCTACATGCTTCACGTTCATTATTAGCCACTCTATTTATGTTTCTATCCTCTTGAACTAGGCTTATTCTCTTTCCTCTGCCTCTCTTTGGAGTCTTTCGATCTCTTCAAGTTGAGCCCTAATCACTTCTTCCCCATCAAGTTGAACTCTATCCACTTCCTCTCTTTCTAGCTCTTGTTCTTCTTCCTTAAGCTCGTCAAGAGTAGGATTAATAGGTCCTCTTGATCTCAACTACCGGGTATACCTTTTGTTAGCTAGCTTGAAGACTTATTGTCTTCTCTCGGGTTCCAATTTTTCTTCATTCCTCCAACTCAATAGAAATTCTTCTTCTTGATCCAAAATTCTTGAAGGAATAGAGTAATGGTCTACACTCTACCTTTTACACCAAATAGCCTCCCTTAGGTCAGAAATGATATCTTATTGAATGTGAAAGAGCAAGGTAGGTCTCTCAATAGGAGGATGTGTGAGAATTTCCATGATTGGTATCCATGTGGATCATAAGAAACTTCAAATTTTCAATGAACTCTAATGGTATTTAATGACCCTGTGGTCATTTCTAGGGTGCAGATGCTACAAAATCTACCCCACGGTGGGCACCAAAATTGTTGGCTTGGAAATTCATCTTAGGGGACAAATTAGTGGTTTCTAAAACAACACTATGGGAATCTAAGTCCCTCTACTTATAATAGTGCAGCTTTCATATTATGCATGAAAAACAAGTGGATTCAATGGTGGTTTTTCAACCAGAGATCCATAGGGGCAATCCACTAACCCTATGTCAAAAGCCTGTAATTTCTTGCAAGGATAAAAAGTGGTTTGAGAGTGGGAAAGGGGAGTGGGAATGAAGGCAAGGAGATCAATGATGGAGGTAGAACATCATAGGCCTACAAACATTGATCAAAAAGTTTATAACATGCATTTAAATGGAAGAAGAATACAAATTCACAAACCAGAGCTACAAGACTGAATAAAATGCATTGGTCACAAAGTACCAATCGAATCCTCTGTCAAAGGGGCATAAAATCCTTCTTTTCTTATTGCAGCTGAAGTAGAAACTTGTACAAGGAAAGGAAATGGAAGAAAAATATAGAAAGAAGAAGCTTAGAAGAATGGTGACTATTGTTTTTGTCCTCTGTTCATGAAAATCATTTACAGTCTTCAAAAATCAAATGTCAACCCATGCAATGACTTCCAAAAGCCATGAAATATCTCACATGAGGTAGTTACAACTTCCACTAACAGCCAAGAAGTAGTTACAAAAATATCTCATCATTTCACACCATTTTGAATTCTTCTTTTGCGCAAAAAAATGGCCGTAATGGGAAATAAAAAATAATTAAAATAGTTAAAAATTACTAGATTAAATGTGGGTCATTAGATTTATATTTTACCTTTAAATATGAGCCATCCACGTGGCAAGAGAACATTAGAGTGGCCGTGGGTGAGCTCCTTTTTCACGACTTTTTAGAATGCCAAAGAATTTTTCTCAATTTCCTCCCACAAAACTCCATTGACTTTAAAATTTAACTATCCTTTTGATCATGTGGGGTCACTTTCCCATAGAACATTTTTTATTTTTGATAGAAAAAAGTTCAAATCGAGCTCTGATCGAAACATATGGCCACTTGGCAAGATTTCCTCTTGGGTTCAAACTTCATTATTTTCTCAAAATTTGGGTTCATGGATCCACCATTTGACCATTTACCATTTTTTTCAAATTGCAAAGTGAAAAAGAAACCTCTGAAATCTCCATGCCCCCTTGCAAACCTAATGACAACTCATCCTTGGCACTTTCTTGCACAAAACAAGGGGTTAGAATAACATTTCTTTACCTTTTTTGCCCAAAGGAAAAAATTTCCCATCCTCTGAAGTAGGTACCAAACATCCTTGAGCCCTGTGGACAAGTGCACAAATTTCAAAATACTCTTATTTCACCATTTTTTAGCAAAAGGCTAAAGTGTCAAAATTTTCTAAGTCTAGACTTGGAAAAAGAAGGAAAAACTTGAGGGGACAAAAAGCTTTAAACTATCTTTCTCCTCATTTCGTAATCCACACTAATATTTACATCATTACAACCTTTCTTTTTATTTAAAATTTATTCTAAAAACTTTCAAAATGCCAAAAATTATCTATCTATGGAGGTCACCTCTAAGAAAAATTTTGCATGAAAATACACCTTCATAAATTAAAATCACTCGAAAAGTTTGACTTATTCTAAAAATAAAATAAAAAATTATTAAAACTCTAAGACCTAGTCAAAAGGAAAAAAAAGGAAAATTTTGAGGCCAATTTTAGAACACACTAGATGAAATGAGGAAAAATCTCAAAAGGTGACAACAACATTTATTAAAAGAGACCTTATAACACTGAATGAAGATCTACCACCATATGAAAATTTCAAGATGATCCATAGATCGAAGATGGACTTCGCATTATGTTATTGATCATATTTGCATACCAAAACAAAAATTAATAGCAAAATTCATGAAGGTGTTTTTTATTTTGGAGGTTCAATAAAATCATGATTTCTATTTCAATTCTCAATGAAAAATAGAATTTCAAAGCAAGAAATTCTGAAGGATAAGTTGAAGAAAACCTCTAAAATTGTTTGATGAAATTCAACATATCGAAGTTATTTGTAGTGGAAAAAGAATTGAAACTAAATGTTGTTTTTGCCTAGATGGTCATGGCTTATTTTTGTTTGAATAATGTGCCTTCAAATCTCTCACATTATGTAAAATTGATATTCTCCATATTGAATTAAAACTAATTTGAATCATCATTTCTCCTAACCATGCGAAGATATTTGAGACAAAATTTTGAAAGGCTGTAGTGATTTACGTTTTAAGAAATGTGTCTTTTCTCACCACTTCCAAGTGACTTGTCATCCTCTCGATCTACACCGCATCCATTATTCCATTCGAATTAACTGGTGTTTAGATCTCCTTTGCTGCAAAGTTGCCGATCATCTGTTGCCATCATTCTCAAATCTCTATGGTGGAAAACAATTTCATTTTGTCTCTAGTCATGTGTTTTAGTTTATTTTTTTATTTAATAGTTTGCAAGGTATTTTATTTTAATATTTTAGTGGTATTAAGTTTTGAATCATGGTTTTGAATTTTATAAACAATTATATTTATGTTAATGTTTTTCATTTTAGGTTTTAAATTTATTTTTAAGTTTATGTTATAGTTATTTTTAGTATTTTATTTATTTAAGTTATGGTTTTGTGTATTTTTTATATATTGTTTGGTTTATTTTTAAAGTTTTAGTTTTTGTAATTTGTGGTATGAATGTTGTAAGTTTAGTATTTTTAATTATATTTATTTCATTTTACTTATTTGTGGTGTATAGTCATTAGTTTTTATAGCGAGTCATAAATTTTGTCTCGTACTTTTTAAAACCCATTTTGTATGTCATGGGTATTTTGTATTTATAGTCTATATAATTTATAGTTTGAGTCATCCTTAGCATTTTGTGTAAAATCTAAAAAATTAATTTTCTTATCTAAGTCTAATTCATTTGTGAGTAATTCCTTTTAAAATTGCACCATGTCATCAAATAAGCCTTGAACACCCTTTGAATTAGAGGATATTGCAGTGTTTTTATAATGTGTGTAAAATCACATCTTTGTAATGAAGGCATTTCGAGAGAAAACCAGCATTTGAGCTTATTCCCTGTTAGAATTTAGTGGAGAATGTTAGGAATTAGTCCTAACATGATTATATTATTTAGGTTTATTAATATTAGTGATTTTTAAATGAAAATCAAGGGATTTCAAGAGGAAATTAGAGTAGAAATTGTAAGAGTAGGAGTATATTAGTTGTTAATAGTGGGAGAATAATCTAACTTAGAATAAATGTTATTGAACCATTTTTATATATGACTATGTTTTTATTAATAAATCATCTTTGTTGATCAAAATTTTGTGCTTGATAGCCTTGATGAACCATTCCATGCAAATGGATTAATTCCTATCATTTTGAATATTGTAGTTAAATCAAATAACAAGACCACGCGTGAAAAATTGGCATAATTGAAATAATTCTTCAAATATAGAAACAAATGTTATGTATTGTTTTCCTTCTTTGATTACACATCAACAATATTGTTACAAAAAAAATAATAATAAATACTGATTTCTTTGAAATTTTTATAAATATTGATAAATGTATATATTTAAATGAAATGGTCGTGGATTTTTTATGAAGAGTTCATGATAACATTGAATTCAAATTGAAAATCTTTAAATTCCAAATTGACATCAAATATCCATAAAATGTAAAAAACGAGACATATAATGCCATGCACTAATAATAATGCCCATTTTAGAGGATACAAAAGAACCTAAAAGCATCATTAATAAGGCTCATAGTTGTTTCAAAGTTGGTATTTTTCCTTTGCAGGTTGAATAACCAAGTTGAAAATGAATATGTCCTATAAACGGTTCACTTCCTAATCATCTTATGGTAAAAGAAAGCTTTACATATGCAATGAATCACCAAAGGCGTCATTTTCTAGATTGCTAACTTCAATCCCAGATAAAGAAAAGACAAAAAATGGCATGATCATCATCATCTCAAAAACAAACAATTTGAGGTCAAGATGGTTTTTGGATATGATTCTAAATTTATGCGCCATCATGACGGATCCCTGAAATTCCATTGAGTTGTTGGAAATACATCTTCAGTTTTTCTATAAATTAGGGTTCATGATCAAGAAAATTTTTAGTGGTGAATATTCATTAATTCATTTCAATATTCCAGGTTTGAAATTTAAATAAGCCTTCCTTTTTTGTAAATTAGACCACTTTTGCTAAACATTAGTGGGTATAATTCAATTTTAGGGTTTCTCCAATGATTTTACACTATATCCGATGTCACTATCATTTGAATCTCCTGTTTAATTTTAAATACCTGCCAAATTCACCTCATTACTGTGTGTGTGTGTGTGTGTGTGTGTGTGTGTGTGTGTGTGTGTGTGTGTGTGATGTGTTTGTTTTATTGTGGGGTGGAGTAGAGAAAAGTGAAATTAGTCTTAAGTCAAATAACTTTTTTTAATGGCCTTGCTAAAAGATTTTATTTTCAAAATTCACATAAGATAGGAAAACATGCATGAAAAATGTGGACGAGAAATTTTGGTGTCTGAAGGCTTTATAGATTTTCTATTTCATTGTTGAAAACATTTATTAACATGATGGTAGCAAGGAAAAAATGTTATTAAGGAAATAAAACTTTCAATATGTGTATGCAATGGAAAGTTCAAAAGCTATGGAATGAGGCTTTTTCTTCCAAAGGTTTGCTAGACTGTTATCACATGGGATAAGAGATAAAAAGAGTTAATCTATACATGATCAAACTTTAGTGGAAAAAACATCAAAAATGCATAAATACTACTCTGTTTAGGTGGCTTAAATTAATGATGTGGTAACCTAAAAAGATCAACTAAGCAATCAAAGGTGTGATGTTTATTTAAACTCAAGCTTTCAAGAATGAAGTCTCACCATTAATGGCTTCTTTTTCCAAGTTAGTTCTCTCCATATTACCACAAAACTAGTTTATGGATGCTAGAAACAAGAAAAGAGTTACCATTAAGATGGAGAAATGAAATATTTACATCAAACTTTGTATAATAAGGTTGAAGCTAAACATAATGAGATCAAGAACTTTCTATTCTTGTTTTGGCTTTAATTAAATTAAAGTTGGACCTATGTAGTCTAATTTTCCCCTCTTTGAGGTGGCTTAAGATCGTCACTTCAAGGATGTAGACAAACATAAACAAGTAGAAAATTTTGATGGATGATGAAAAATGGTAGAAGAATGGATGCCCCCTCAATTGACTATGTGCTTTCTTGATTGACTTTCTCAAAAGATGAATTAGGAGAACATAGAAAGTATAAAGGTAGAAGAAGGAAGTGATGTAGAAGAAATATGGAGGAGAGGAAGGGGGAATGAGCTAACATCCATCCACTTTAAACAATTTTATTTCATCATATTGCTAAGAGATCTTCATCATCGATCCTTATTTAAAATAATGAACAAAGTGTAGTATGACATGAAAATCCATACTACGAACAATTGTCCATTGCTTGAAAACATCAACTCCATGCAACATACAAAATGCAATGCAATACAAGAAAGTGAAAATGCCTAACTCCATGCAACATACAAAATGTAATGCAATATGAGAAAGTAAACAAGCTAAACTAATAGAGAAACATAATATAATGTTTTTATTATCGAGCTTCGATTACGACCTATGCGAAATTAATGACAAGGGTTAATGATGGTGGCCCAAGCAAGGATACATGCAAGGATAATAACGGAGGACACTTGATCCTGATGAAAAGTCAATGTGTACTACAAAACAATACCAGAAACTCATTGTTCCCCGTAGTACATACGAAAGTAAGCAGCTTAGCTTTTGTTGATGGAGGTAGATCAAGATGATCTGTAAGTCACACACATGAACAAGTGAGAACCAAAGAGCATGTTTTGTAGGATGATTTATATTTTTTAGAAGTTTTCTAAACATATTTGAATGTTTTTGATGATTTTTCTAACATATTTGAATGTTTTTTTTTTTTTAAAGTTTTCTAAAACTATGTACAGGAAGACAAGGAAGCGTGGATGCCACTAGAGATAGATGGGATGTACAATGGTATAATGCCACGTGTGTGTGAGAAAGGTGAAGATGTAAAAATTCCCCAACGATTAGGTGGGAGTATTCAAAGGAAAAACTCTTCATGTAGAAGCGGGACCTAAGGCCATTATGGATAGGTTCAACGCGATGATGAACATAAACCAATGAAATGTTGAGAAGAAGCAAGGATTCCCCCAGTGTAAGTTGGCCTAAAATCACATGATAGAAAGGAAGGAGAAGATTATTTTGTGAAAGGGGACAAAGATGTCCAAAACATGAAAAAAGTAATCTTATACACATGGATGTTCCAAATGAAGTAGAAGAATGATGTGAATGATATGAATTTAGATCGAAGCCTCATGCAATGAAGAAGTGATTAACCAAAGGCAAAATCGTGAGACAAGATATAAACTAGAGTAAGAGTCGAACAAGGTCCAAAAAGACACTGCCCGTAACATACTAATCATATTTTAATCATAGAGATCCATTGTGTGCATGTGGAATTTATAACCTCTTAAAGGGAAGATTTAATAGACAAAAGTGAAGATACACCTAGCTAGCTAATGTGTAGGAATGATTTATTTTGATAGATGATAGGTGATTTGTGAATGGATGGGTGGAAGGATAGCCGTACATTGCTCTGCATCGCAGCCGTGGCATCCATAGCCTCGATGGAGAGATGTATTTGATTCTAATCACAACATTTCTCTACTACCAATCAGGTGTCCATAGCCTTAGATAGAGATTTATTGGAAATAACCCAAGAGAGAGTTATATATCAATTTTATTTTGTTTATATCTTTTAGCTTTTGATTTTTTGATTGATTTTGATCCTTTTGCTTTAAAACTTATTTCAGATCTCTTGTTTAACAAGGGGCTAAGAACCATAGATGGCTTGATGGAAGGAGGTGAAAGTGATTGTGATGATGACATTGGCTAGTTCAAAAAATATGTCCAAAAATTTTTTTCACATAATTTTTTAGATGTTGAATTGTTTTAGGATTTTTAGATTTTTAATTTACCAAGGTGATAAAGATCAAGGTCACTAACAAATCACCATAGAGATAAATGATCCACAATAATGCGTGTGAAAATGCTAACCAAAATAAGGGATGAAAATGGTAGGAATACATTTGTTAACAAGAGAGTGATATTATCCCCGATCTCGATGATTGAGGTGAGTTCACACTCAATATTTGATCTTTGACCTTTGATTTTTAAACATGGTATTTTTCATATGTTTGTTATTTTTAATTTTTCCAGTTTTATGCACTTTGTGTCACTTGATGGTTAGATCTAACAACAATGTGCATTCTTGAATCGTGATTGATTTTATCAAGCGTAATTTTCTCCGATCTCAATGATCAAGGGAGCTATAGAGCTCAAATGACTGCATTTTTCTTTGAGCTATGGATTTCAAATGAAACTAGCATGGTTCTTATAAGCTAACGCGTTTATGCACTTTGGATCCATAATTTATGGTTGAAAATGAACATTCTTGACGCTTGATTTTTAGCCTTAAATGACCTTTGATTTGTTAGGAGCTTTAGAGCTTTTGAAGTCTTAAACTAATCTTGATAATGAACCTGGATTTGGTCCATAAGCTGATGTTTGAGGGGTTTATCTCAGGCGAGAAGAAATAGAATATGGATGAATGATTGATGATGTAGAATGAAGAAGAAATGATAGTGGGATGTCCTTGACCCATTGGTAGAGGAAAGATGTGATGGATGAAAAGGATATATGTTTCCAAGAATAGAAGAGGATGGACTACCAGAGGTGAGCCACTAATATAAGATGATGAAGGGATGCCAGGATGTGGTCCAAGAGGAAGAATTTGGGCTACGAGGACATGTCCCAAGAATAGAAGAATGATGGACTACCTATTAGGGCGATCCCATACCTAGATGAGGAGGGGCTGGTTGGCATCCCCTTAGAGATGATGAAGGGATACTAAGACATGGCCCAAGAATAGAAGAGGAGAGACTACTTAGAAATGTCCCACAAATAGCGAGAATGGATGACTACTAGAAGGTGGCCACACCTAGAAGAAGATGATGGGCTACTCGGTGTTGACCCCATAGAAAGATTTTGATTAAGGAATGGTGATAGAAAATGAATGATTTGATGAAAAATAAGATAGGCCATGGATCAATGTAAATCCTGTTTCTCATGAATGAAGAATGTGAAGATGGAAGAATAAGAGGAGAAGAATCAATTTCCTTGACCTTATGCTCTTCCTTTACATTTCTTGATAAAAGGATCAACATTTTTCTCCCAATATGTGGGCTTATCGAGTTCTAAAGAGAACCCTTTCTTTCAATCTTCTAGAGGATATCTTCATGTTCCCTGTAAATTCCCGATTTTTCTTCATTTTGAGAGAAATCAATTAGTAGAGATTTTTCTCTAGTCAAGACCAGGTTGAATGAAGAAAGAGATCCATAAGGATGTGGAAGACTTAGAAGATTTTTGATGATGATTGATAGAAGAAAATGATGTGGGAGATAAGAAGATGTGTAGGAAAGTGTCTCATGAATGGAAAAGGTTAGATTTACCTACCTATGTCAATTTTCTAGAAAATAGTGAGATTAAGTCTTGGTTTGTAGAAGTAGGATCGCATTTGTCTTGATTCTTTTCACACATATCTTCAAAGTCAAAGATTTATATGATTGATGAAGAAACCCAAGTTCGTGAACTCTTCGAGGACCGTGATTCAAGAATCTCATGAGATGAATAATAATGAAGGGTCCTAAGAAAGAAAGAGAGGACCACAACTCAAGAATTGTATTATATGTTTGATTAATGGAACTTGGAGTCACATGTATCTTCAAAGGAAGAAGACGTTGAGGCGATTTGGAATAAAGGTCTTGTGAAGAAAGGGAGGACCTGATTCAGAGTCATTTTAGATGACTTAGGGATATCCGATGAATCAATAGTAGTTGGGATCCAATCTTAGAAGATTCAAAGTGGGAATCCTTAAAAGGTAGTTTAGATCTAAATCGAAGAGGAAATGTTTGGATTAGAATTAGAAGAAGAGTGGGGGAACTCAAATTAATAATTTGGATCGAAGCATCCAAACCAAACCATCGACTATGAGATGAAGGTGGGGAATAACTTACCCATAATGGGCCCTCTAGCATGAAGAACCAAACGAGGTTTAGTTTTAATGGGAATCTTTTGATTTGAATTGCTAAACCTAGGTTCTGTATTGTAGTAAGTGTGAGAAACCATGCGATAGTCAGTCATTATTGGTGTCATTTAGGTACAAATGTCTAGACCTAGATAGTTTTATGGAACTCCTTCAAAGTGAAGAAGTGACATGTCAATTTGGGTATCATAAGGTAACCAACTAGACATTGGTAAGTATAGATATGCGTGTGTGATTTTCCAAGAAGGTCTAAGGAAAATAGACATCGTGATGATGCAATATTAATGAGATCAAAATGGATTATCTAAGAAAATAAGTTTTATGAATGAATAATCATAAGGAACAATCATGCAAGTTGGAAACAAAAAGCCAATCAAAAGGAAATACACCATATGAAAATGTGTGTGCAAAGTGAGTTCGATGTAAAGATGATCAACATAATGTCAATATTTACGCAAGCTCAAAATGAACAAGGCATAAATATTAACAAAGAGTAGATGTGAATCCCAATTAAAGGATACAATGACAAGTTCAACAACCAACAAGACCTAAAATGTTAAAGGCAAGGTTATAAATGTAAGCCACGTAACCACACCAATTGGACATGTATGTCAAGCTTTGTGGAGAAGCGAGATATTAGTGTCAAAGTGGCATCGAAACAACACAAACAAAAAAGTGACACCTCTTCAAGATTTTGGGACAATGTTTGAAATTAAATGAAGTCAAGGTATACTAAGGATGTGTTAAAATGTTATCAGCATAACACCACAATGCGGATACTTAGATCACGTTTACAAAAAACACGACATAAGTATCTTAATTGTGTCAAGAGATAATGCAAATAAGGTAACACATCAAGGGGAGATCAAATGATGAGTTAATTTGAACTATGATGATGATCTTGACATGGGTATCAAGATCACAAAGGCTAACAATGATATAAATACACCTCCGCACACTTTAGATGTTTAACTTACCCCTGCAAACATGGATGGGCGAAATGAGAAAAAAAAAGTGGCGAAAT
Organism: Taxus wallichiana var. yunnanensis; assembly: GCA_018340775.1. Lineage (NCBI taxonomy): Eukaryota > Viridiplantae > Streptophyta > Pinopsida > Cupressales > Taxaceae > Taxus > Taxus wallichiana. The sequence goes on along the minus strand of CM031242.1, from coordinate 603,517,404 downwards.
AATCGATTGGTAGCACAAAGGTAGTCACCCTTCTTTTGATCAACAAAGTGTCAAAATAATTTTAAGGAAGTAAATCAAAAATGGGATGAAAAATGTTGGCTTCACTTTGGCAAGAGTTTCACCTCACCCTAAGGAAAGTAAAAACTAAGCAAAAGTAATTTGTCACACGTTTCACAATAAAAATATGGTTCACAACTCAACACTGTTTTAGAATGGTCAAAGTGGGCTCCTAGCCAAAGTATATTTTCCTAGGTGGTTCTCTCGTCCTAGGTGTTACAAATATTATCCACGAGCGGACGATTTACCCAAATAGTCCCAACTATCTTGGGAGTATCTCGAATTTTCCCCCTTCAAGCACAGTGGGCATTAAATGCATCCATCGTGTACTTAAAAGGGTCGCGTAGGGACAACTTGTAACTCTATCTCACAAAGGAATCACTAGTTAGATAGGTAGTGCGGAGCACTTCCCATTTTGTCCACAAGGTTCCCTCTTGTGTGGACTACTTTGGGGTTCTTGGAACCACCCCCATTGTTGTAGCTTAAGGTGTTATCTTTGAAGGGGTTATGTTCCAGTTGAGCAGAGAGGGGACGTACCCTTTTCCAAAACATGCAATACAAAGTGTTTTGAATATTTTGTTCTTTTTATCTTGTTTAATTAGGTGTGGTTTGCTTGAAAACACCTTTTGGCAACATGTATAACAACCGTATTAGTAGTTTTTGACTTATTTTTTATTCCTTCGCTTCTTTGACAAGAATGGTATTTTGGTCTTGTATGATGATTTTTAGTATTTTTCCATAAAAGAGAAAACACCTTTTCTGATTCTCTAGATCGTCCAAGGACGCAAGAGAAGAGCATACGTGATGTTTCCAAAATCCAAAATGATATCAAATGGAAAAACACTTTAATTCACATACACCAAGTTAACTAATTCAAACTCCAATATTCCCAACAACCTAAAAGCATAAAAAAGGACTTAAGAATCGTTTCTGATTCCCAAGATCACCCCAAGGGACATGAGGGAAGAGCATACGCGATCTTATTCCTATAAGTAAACATGAAAAGTTTATTTAATCAAGTAAAAGCATGTAAAAACATCCTGCAAAAATGAGTATGTGATTAGATAAAACTTGCAAGAATTAGAAAACCAAGAAAATCAAAAAATTCTAGAAATACTAAAGGTATCTAAATTTTGTAAGTTTCCTCGCAAATTACACTGTTATCTTTCCAACACTTATTCAAACTCAAAATAGGTTAACGAGTCAAAAGTTATGATCAAAACAAGGAGCACTAAAAAGTTGTAACCAAAACCAAATTAAACAGATATACCTACGCCCCTTTTATGCATGTGTGCCCCCTTACAGAGACACCTGCACCACCAAAAAGGCATGTGTGCCACCAAAAATATGTGTGTGTCCCCTTACAGAGACACCTCGCGCCACCAAAAGGCATGTGCACCACCAAAAAGACATGTGCACCACTCTGTGTATTTCTGATTTACAAGCATGCGCCACTTAAAATAAAGCATATGCACCACTAAAACAATGTATGCGCCACTCGAAAAAAATGTGTCTACGCCACTAAAACAACATGTGTGCTCTGGTTAGGGCATGTGTGCCAATCAGAAGGTTTTCAAAATGCAAGAAGGTATAAAGACAAAATGACTTTTGCACCGGGTTAGTGCACCTACTGCGCTGGTTTGGGGTGTGTGTGCCGGGGGTTAGCACGCATGCACAAGCGGGTTAGCAAACAGAGTGACAGTTTTACCAATGCACCCACACCACTAGAGAGATGTGTGTGCCATGAAAACCGCGCCTACACCCCTAAAAATGTACCTACGCCAGACTTGTAACCAAAATATAGCAAAAAACACAAGAAAACTCACAATATCTCAAATTTTGACAAGTTAGCTTAAGAATGGAAATAACCCATTAAAATTATGGCTATGAACATGAGGTTACACATATCAAATGAGCAAAAATTCCAAGAAAATGGACATTAATTACTACATGTGCATATCAAAAGTTAGCCAAAACAATGAAACTTAAACTAAAATTGTAACATCCCCATTTAAGATACTAGTAACAAGGGAAAAAAAAAAATTTTTTTTTCGATAACGTTCTCTATTATGAATTATAAAATTCTTGGAACACACAATTTCCTTTTAAAACTAATGTTCCCTATTCGCATATTTACAATATGGAACACACATTCAATGCCATTCAATCTTATAATAGATTCTATATGCTGTCAAAATGACTCGAGGAACTCGCCGATCTTCCATTTTCATGGCTCGGAGTTTCATCGATCCTTCATTTCATGACTCGGCAACAACCGATCCTTCATGTTTGTTTATGCATAGTATATTATATATACCAGCTTCTCTTAACCATTTCCAGCTTATCGAAGTGATCCATTTAAGAAGCCTATCTCAATATCTCATTTCGATATTCATCTCGACATCCCGCATCTTAAATTAAGTGATAAGGACAACGCAACCAAAGACTTGCGATATACTTGGCCAAAGATTTTCACATGCTTTGCATGATCATATTCCCCGGATGTGATACACATCAATGGAATACGTCCTTCACTTCACTTCACCTATTATCTAGAATGGTCTTTCCCGGTTCCTACCATCCTCTCGATTTAAGATCGTTTTAAACTTTCAATTTCTAACTAGCAATATGAATAAATATAGGAAGGCACTCCCAGTAACTAAAGATACGCAGACATGCGGTGTCATTCCCCACGACTCCGTGTGTCTAGTTATCTTTAGTATCCCGGAGTCACTCCGTATACGTGATCATACTCCTATCCCTTGTCAAGAACTTCACATTCAGCCTATGTATTCTTAATGTTTTAATTCGGGAGGGCATTGTAATATGTCAGCTATAACATTGTGTCGTCATGAAGACCCCGTCTTCATGAAGACACCTTGTCAGAAGCCGGGCGTATGTCAATGTCCTACTGAATCCTCCCATCGAGAGTACACATCCTGCTCAAGTGATTTGGATATGATCTTAATATTTTAAAATCAACTTTCAGCAACCATGTTGATCCCTTTATCCTCGTTCCCGTTACAGTTGTATATAGCTAAGAGAGACTAAATCCGTCCTTTAGCTTGCTATGCATCTTCTCCTTCGTACCGAAGGGCTGCATTTCTCTACTTGGTTCTCTTCTTAATCATTGGATTAAGCAGCCCGTTACCGACGGACGTGATAAGTTTAACCTGTTAAACTTAACCAAGATTTTTCCCAACTGTAACTAAATTCAGAATTCTAGTTATTAGACGTCATTTAAACGAGGTCTAATTCCCAATAAATGTATTCATTTATTTTCCTTAACCTTACACAGTTAAGGTCCATTAGTTATGGATATACTTATCCCATATCCTTTATTCTGAATTTAACATACGAGGTCATTAATGGAGTTCGAAAGCGAAGTTCGATTACTCCGAAGTTAATTGATATTCCTTAGCTTCCAAGCTAATCCTGAATACCTATCAGTTATGGAATCATATTCTTCCTAATCCTTTCTAATGTCAATTAAGAATTCATCTTTACCCAAGTATGATCTAATTGCGCATTTCAACTTAAAGTTGTAATAAGGTAAGAATAGATATCATTTCCCATTTAGCATCCATCCACGGACAATTAAATAAATCCAAATCAGGAATAACATTATGTTTCCAATTTAATCAACAATATCAACTGATATAGTCATTAAAATATCACACTTGTATTTGTATTCATTAATTCATGTCATAATCCATACATTTGCCAATCCAACTGAATGGGCATTGTTTACATAAAACATCATTACAACTCATAGATAGAAGAATACACTTTCTTCTTTTTACAATTCCTCAAGAGGAATAAAAGTAAACAAATACAATTCATCTTCAACCAATCAAGAAGCATCAGAAAACAGCCATGTCTTCATTCTAATCAAATTCCATCTGCAAAATTATTTGCACGGGTCAGTTCAATGAACTGAGCATATTAAGCACTTATCATTAAAATGAGGTGCTTCAATTAACTGTCTCAATAAAAGAACCCTGCTTTTATGAAACGACAGTAAGACATCAATCAAGAAATAGGCACCAAAGAATGATCAGCATAACAACTGAACCATCAAAATACCATCACAATCAACCAAAGAACTGCTGTCCCATTTTCCACGTAACCGTTACAAGTTCCAAATTACAATATTTGTAAAGTTAGGATTACAAATAGCGTACTGCTGATATAACATACTGTTATCTTTTTCCACTCCTTTCATTAATAATAAAAACAAAGGATAAAACTAACTGAAATGTAAACCCATTACTTTCCTTTCAGTTCATGCATCATATTAGGTTCCTAGCAATCACGCACAGACGAGAAAGCGAACAGCAATGCATATAGTTGCTCATATCTAAGCACTACAAAATTCGTTAATAACGATTACAAATTTTCAACTGTATGAAAGAAGAAAAGATCATTTTCCAAGTCATTCATCCACATTACTATCTCCTTCCTCATGACTGTCCTAAAAATGGAATCCAAACGAGACACAAATCAAGATAACAGTTCAGAGTGAAACTTACAAAATCCATTCGGAATTCACTTTCCGGCAGCAAGAGTAATTTCATTCATAATCAGCTTTAAATGAAAACAAGGAAGAATTTATCGTCCTTATCAATACTTCATTTAAATCAGGCTCATATGAATACCCAAAACAGGTTAGTACAACATCGTATTTATCATAGATCAAATAGTATAAGGATGCATACTATGTATTTACTGTACTAGAAGAGCCCATACTTTCTTCACTGTATTTTAAACCAGATAAACAGTTATACAATCATGCAATCAATTAATCACATGATTTTCTATTTCCATGAATGCATACAGTTCAAGATGAAATTTATTCATGGCTGTTACCTACAGCAAGACCAATCATAATGCTATTTCCATAATTCAAACAACCCAAAGAGAAGAATTCGTTCCTTTAACTATTCAAATAAGAAACAATCATTTTCTTCAACTCTACAAGAATTACTCATGCCGATTTCATTTTTCCTTGAATGACAGTGCAAAGATCAGAAGACCACACGAATACATTCAAAATTTCCGTTTGTACAGAAAAATAACAGCACTCAGAAATCATCTAAATGTCACTGTAATCTTTGTCAAACTGAACTTATAACGTTCATCAAAACCAATTTACTATTTCTTTCGAATCGAAAACAGCATAAAGAAGAATTCATGTTCCTAAAATTTCATTAAGAAACGATCATTTTGCTCAGAATGAACTAAAAACACCCAAGTCGTGTTTATTCAAGCATGACAGCTCAACTTATAAAGATATCAGAACAATCGCTCATATTGAAAAGCAACTCACCTAACCTGTGCAGTTCCAATCCAATATACCGCAAACAATGAATATCCAAAATACCGCAAACAATGAAATAACCAATTCGAGTTCTATCTCGATCAACAATTAATTCCAAAAACAGCATTCTCCTTTTTCTTAATGAGATACAGAACTCAAAATATATATATATTCATATATCAATACCTCTGTCAAGGCAAACCCGCATAGGGTATTAAATATATAAGCTTGGTGCAGTCAAGACAAACTCAAGCAATAACCCAAATTTCTATATTTTTCCATTTACTTGTACAGAAAACAAGCCGAGATAGTAATCGTGACAACAGTCCGAACAGGAAGGCCGAACAACATCCATAAAACACAACGAAAATCATCCTGTCCTCACAGCAACGAGGGAATGTAATCATATGCAAGTTCAGAAGAAAAACAGTTAACCTTTCCTACTTCCACGAATACCCAAAACGTTATTCGTTCATTTCTTATGCAAGAAAAAGGGACAACAATAAAATATTACCATTTCTTCCTTTAAATCGAGTTCATAAGCTCAATAAAACCCATATGCTATTTCTAACAAAATCCAAAACAGCAGAAGGAAAAAGGATCTTATTTCCTTTTAAAGATTTCAGTATAGAAACAACATCAACAACTCGTACATCCTGTACAGTTTTCATCACTGAAATTCATATAGCAAAAGAACAATTGCACAGCAGTGAAAACAACCCACACAGTCTGCCAGTTCTTTATATAACACTTAAGCAGAGAAAAACCCATCTCAAATTCCCAAATACCATCAACAACCAATACAACAAGTTCATATTCCAACTCGATTCATGCAAAGACAAATCAAAGCATAACAACCAGAAACGAATTTACCTATCATTTCCAAAAATGACAGAAAAATCGACTAAATCCAAATCGTATCAACATGACAACAATCACATAAACCCAAAACCCAAGAGCAGGGTTGTTTTAATGAGACGTTTAAACAAAGCAAGTATTTTTAAAGAGAAGGGCTTAACATGCCTGCAATTTCTTTTCCAAAACTCGAAGAAAACTGCGTTTGCCGAAGATATTTCCTTCCTCGGCGACAGCACGAGCTTTCCAACAATTCCTTTCCTCTTCAGGCTCAGCAACAACCTCCAAATCTTCCCAAGAACAGTGATAAATCCAAAGAAACTGGTTCGACTGAACCAAACAAAAAAACCAAATGCAGAGCAACTTCACCAAATCCAAATCGACACAATGACAATCAACATTTCCCTCCTACGCCTTCCAAGGTGAGCTGGTCGCGAGGACCAAGAACATTTAATGCATTAAAGGCTCTGCCTTTTTCCAAATTTCCACGCCACTGCCAACTTGAGTTGGTGAATTCCAAATTTTGAATTTCACATGCAAAACCAAATTTAGCTCCATGTCCAACTAAATACCTCCGCCACTTACCTGCCCCCGCCAAACTGGCGCTGTCCACGTATGGACTCCCATTTAATGCCATTGAATACCCCTTCATCCTTATCCTCTCCCTCCAAGGGTCTGCACGGCCCCCTTTAGGTTAGGATTAGTTTAGGATGTTTATTAGTATTCAACCTAGGTCATAGTTTAGTTTTAGGTTATTAGGACTTAGGTTTATTTCCCTTTTTTTTTTAATTTAAAAATCCACTTAGGATAGTAGTTTAGGATGTATGTTAGAACTTAGGATTAGCTTAGGATTTAATTCCTTCTAACCACTAACACTAACCAACCTTCACCCAGTCTTCCAACTGACACTCACGTCAATGCTGTGCAGGACGTTTCGTCCTTTGTTTCACATGCCAAAGCCACCCGTGTCCAGACATTTCCTGTCTCACGAGGTCTTAAGTTCGACAGTACAAGGTTCAAGAATCAAACCTTTGTCGTTGGCATTTACGTGCCAACTACTCATACCTGCAATCAGGCGCTACACATTTATATCATCCTCAGGTTCGGTTAAAGAGTAAATCGACACGAAATCACAAGAAGACTACAAAATTGATACTTTGATCAATGAAATTGATTCAAGGTGTGTCATTAATCAAAGAAAGAGAGTTTAGCAAGTATACGACAATTTGTCATCACATCAAAGAAACACACAAGCACAATAATGTTTGTCCTATGCAATAAATTACAAAGATGCAAGAATCCAAGTTAAGCAACACATTCTCTTAAGATCGTAATATATCTTAACATGTTTGCCTTCATTTCAAATGCAAGTATTCTTTTTCCTAATAGATTTGAAAAACTATTCACCAAGATAACAAGTCATGGGAGTTGGGGTTTTAATTAATCAAAGGTGATTAACTAATAGGTAGGTGTAAGCTTATAGAAGCCAATTAGAGGAATATTACTACGATCTAGGCTATTAGAAGGGGATTAAATCAATTAAATATTGATTTAGTAGTTAAATGAAGGGGAAGACTAATTAATTAATCTAGATAGAAGAGGTGATTCATTAATGAAAGGTCATTAATTAGGGTGTTAGTTGGATATGCGACTTAATCAATTAGCATATCATAATTAATTAACGACAACAAGAGGGAATATGAGCTCTTTTGACGATATGTCGTCGATTTGTAAGAAAGTGGATAATTAGCGCAATTTAAGTATTTAAATTGCTTGGGCGTAATTATGGGTGTCTACAACTATTACAAGATTAAAGAGATCTTTCAAACTAGGGTATCCACGAGGAAAGATTTGTGTGAAGAAATAAGAGTGAAAATCTGAAGTGCGTGACTAGGGTGATCTACGAACTAGAGTGGAAGGAGTACATGGGTGTAGGGAAGAAGGTTTCAGTGGAATACGCCATCTCATGAAAGGGTTTTACGGGGTAGGGTTACGTAGTTAGGGCATGGGAATAGAAGGATTATTTTTTCATAGAGTTGAGTTGTAGATTTGAGCAGTGAGAAGGAGGAGCAAGGAAGAGTTGTTTTAACCCGACAAGAAGATGGCACCAAAGAAGGCAATTGTTTCACCTAAGAAGGGCAAGGAAAGGAAAAAAACTGCGCTACCGGTTTTAATAAAGAATTATATGTGAAGATGCAATACCTAGATGGGGTGTTACTTGGGAAAGAATGGGTATCCCATGTGAGGAAGATGGTCGTGAGTGACTATAATCATCACACAAGTACCACAAAAAAGGAAATGGTGCTAGAGTTGGTTCGTCCAACAAATAAGAGGACACCAGAGGGGATGCCAATCTACAACGATGAGGTGAAGGTAAAATTGGAGAAGGTCGGGCTATCAGTAACTATTCGAGTTGCCCTATTTTGGCAATCCCGAGTGGTTATACCAATGGTTGATGTCACGTGTGCACAAGGACCACTTCTACTTTGTGGGCCACAGAATGCACATAACTCCCCAACTCATCTCCAAGTTTACCAGCCTGATCTGCATGAAGGAGATTTGTTAAATGATGACACGGATAAAGAGGCTATTAAGAAGACCATGGAAGAGTATGACTATAAGAAGGGGTCTCGCTACTTCAACATCCCTGATATCTCTGACCCAATGATGAGGATGGTTGCGCACCTAGTAACCAAGATGAATGGTCAAGAGAGGTGGACACAAATAAATAAGGCATGGTTGAATGTATGCCAAAAAATTTCAAAAGGGACCATCTATAACATGTCCACCTATATTGTAGAAGAGATCATCAGTGTCATGTAAGAAGGAGAGAAGATAATGTTTGAAAATTTTCTCCTCACCATCATCTTCTTAAAAATTGGAGTGCCCGATGGGCTAGAGAAGTTTGTATGGGAGTATCCAGATGAATATCCCTCCCCGCAATAAGGTTTGAGAAATACACATGCGATACCATGATGGCCGCCCACAAGGCGTGTCCAGAGAAATGGTATAAGCGAATGCACGATGCATTCGAGGCTGAGTGGAGGATACTAGAACATATTCCAAAGCACTAGTAAATGGAGAAGCTGATTTCGTTATCTATCAACATTTTTGCATTGGCAGGTTCACTCTGTTAGATATGACCAAGAGTCCATGGTACAAACTGTCTTTCTCTTTCACCGTGCAATATTTCCAAGAAAGGGTCAACCGCTTCAAGGAAGCTAAAATACTAAGGTTTGACCTTAGCGAGGTGGACCAAGACCACCATAACTTGTCGAGAATTTTCTCGATACCCCTAGAATCATGATTATGTGGAGAAGTATGTCTCCCATGAAGTGCGCATGACAAAACCCTTGACGCTACCATTCTTTAGAAGGACCACAACAAGAGTATACTTGTGCATTAGGCCCAAGTATGAAAAGGGTACTTACTTGGAGAATGATGTCTCCATCCTAGAGGATCCCACTGGTAGGAAGAAGGCCACACCAAAGAAGAGGGAAAGGGAAGAGACCCTGGAGAAAGAGGCGCCAGAGAAGAAAGCACCAAGTGTGTAGACAACACAATCTATGGGTGTGCGATTCAGGTGCCAAGCCAAGCACATATGTGCACAGGAATAAGTCTCCCGTCAAGGAGAAGGAAAAGACACCTGAGGAAGGGGTTCTAGAACAAGAAGAGTCACCTAGAAAGGAATCACCTGCTGAGGAAGAAGATGAATCCCGATTAAAAATACACAAAGGTGATGAGGATGGTAGACTCAAGGAGATGCGGAGCTTGGAATCCTGCGGGTGAAAGAGACGATGATGAGGATGAAGAGGTTCAGGACCATCCCGTGTATGATGTACACAACTAATAGGAAGAAAGAAGTGAGGGGAAGGGTTGAGAATAAGAATGCATTCAAGGAAAAGGGGAGAGTGAAGAAGTAAATACTAATGATCAAAGGAACCCCATCCTCACCAAGGAGCGATAGAAGAGGCCACAGAGAAAGAAGTATCGGATATAATAGAGAATTTATTAGAATAAGAAGTAGAGTGAAGTGCTAATGAGATACTCAAGGAGATAGAATAAGAGAGCGTATGAAAGGATTATGGAAGCACGGGTGGATATCCCAACTTAGCAGTGAGCTTTCCAAAAGTAGCACACACAGGGAGAAAGAGCATGGTAGTAGCGTAGGGACAGGGAATGGGTTATATCCATGATCCAAACAAGGTACTGTGCACACGGTCCCAAAGCATCATTCCTACAGACTAACTCCTGGACAATGTCTTCATTCGAAGAAGAAGGCGCATACCCACGAACCAAGAAAATGCTATCTTGGGTATTTGAGTCCCATGTCAATGAGCCTGAGTTCAAAGTTAACCAAGGGGCACTGATGAAGGTGCTAGAGACCAAAGGAATAAACCCGCTAGTAAATGCTCAACAATTTGTCCGACGAGAAATTATGTAATGCACTCAACAAGGTTTCAGTCGAGGTTGAGGAAAGACTCTTTGGAAGGAATGACAAGGTGAGATTCCTAGAGGGGGAATTGGAAAAGAAAAAGGAAGAGCTCATTGAAAAGAGAAAGGATCTGAAGCAAGAAGATCTTATCGAGCACAATTAAGGCACGAGATGAGGGAGGAAAAGGCAAAGGTGCACGAGGTATATAAGAAAATTGAGATGATTACAAATGTTATTGTCTTGAAGCATCCATACCTAGCACCGCCCGAGTAGAAATACGAATCAACCTTACAATGCTTGGAATATTTAACTCACATCCTTATGATGGAAAGGCGGTCACTCATGTTGGAATCATCTCGAGGAAGCATTATTGGCGGAGTGCCAAGAGAAAGAGGAAAAGCATAAGGTTATGGAGATAGTTGTTTGGTACACCAAGCTCCTCACCTCTATAAAAACCACCACGTAAACAACAGATGAAGCCGCTTATGATAATTACGTTGATAGGGATAGAGTAGCAAGCATTCTAGTTGCTACGCATGAGGCAAACCTCAAGGAGTTTTAGGATAAGAATAAAGGAAATAGGGCAGAGCAGGATAAGATCTTGGTCGAGGTAGAGAAGAAGTCAGAAGCCATTGAGACCCTGAGAGGCTTGATCAAAAACCAATGAAGGAATTATATCCCCAAATCACCCACAAGATGGATGTATTGGATGACCTTAAAGTAGTTGGAAAACATTGTTGATACACTGAATGCTAAGGGTGATGAACTAGGCTTTGAAGAGGTGAGTTCCTTAGTAGGTGACCTCTGTCAACAAGTGCAGGGTGAGGTGGATGCTTGGGAGAAGATTGAGGAAGATATAAGGAAGGATTTCCCACTCATTCTTCAACAATAAACAAATTCTTCTTCATTCCTCCATTCTTTATTTCTTTCATTTCTCATTCTTCATTCTTCATTATTTATTCCAACCATTCAAGTCAAGTCATTCTTTATTCTTTGGAGAGGATGTTTTCGAGGATGGAGAACAAGCTTAGTGTGGGGTGATGTTGGGCCTCAAAATATTGACTAAGTCTAGAAAAATGTTTGCGCATGCGGGACCAGTGAAGAGGATGGGCACACGGGGAAAAGCGTGCAAGACAAGGGTTTTAGAATGGTTTAGTAGAAACCACAATGTGCATGTAAGGTAAAGAAAAGGATTTTAGGACTTAGTCATATTCGGATTTCCAAGAGGAACTTGAGGAAAAACATGACCCAACTAGGCATGTTGAGTGGATAAGGTGCCAGCGCGAATTTGTGGTCAAGGAAAGAATATTCCATGCATGGAACATTCTGAAAGACATCATTGTAGAAAGTGGAGAGCTCGGATCAAAAGAAGCATGCTCTATTAAGGACCACCTTGACACTTGGCAACCGATCTGCTCCTGAAGGAAGGCATGGCAATGGGTGTTAGACCTATTTATAGAGATGCTCGGGTAGAAGAAAGGGGGAAAAGAGAGAGGACCATTTTGGAGAGAGAATTCACCATATGGGTTGATGAGGGGAAGCTTCAGGATCATCATAGAAAGGATGAAAGGTGAAGCTCTATAGAAATAATAGGAGGTTCTAGGGATTGGGGTTCTCATTAGAGGACTGTAGGAATGTTAACATATCTAGGGGGATGGGTCTGCTAATTTTTGTAATAAGGAGAATAGCTAGAACTATTGATACCTGAGTTAGATCTCTATATTGGTTTGTTATGGCTCTTGTGAATGTAATGTGGTTACTGAACTATGATCAACATGAATATATGGTTCTGTTCTAAATATATTGTTCATGGGTGTAAACCCTAGTGCCTTTTTCTTTATGTTATGGATCAGATCTACTATCTGTATGATGTTTCTTTTGTTATCTAAATGGGTATGTTTGTGTAAATGACTCATCCTATGCTTTCAGAATGTATGCATGATCATTTAATTTTTGCACTTAATTTGTCATCAATGACAACATCTTCTCATAATGCTCACATAAAGGAGGGGCTCATCACCCGTGCACACCTCGGGTGAGTACCAAGCTACCACCGGTGATAGGTCACCATGCAAGGGATTAGAAGGTTATTCTAAGGGCATAAAAATGACTACACATATGCTAATCCACTTAATTATCTTTTGGGTACAATTACTTCTTCCTCACCTCCTAGGCCTATTATTGTACATTTGATGGAAATGACATTTTTATTATTATATTATTTATAATGCACTTTATGTTTAATATTTTATTAATAAATAACTTATTTGCATGTCGTGTTTGATAGTCATTATAGAACAACATATGAACTTTTTTACCCTTAATTAAATTATAGCTCTATTTAATTAGGTGTATTAAGGTTTATTACAAATCTTACAAAGATGTTACAATATAAATAATAACTTATATTTTCAGCTCGATTAGATAGAAACAATATACATTACACCAATCAACCTAACATATGCATTGAAATTATGAAATGGATGTATAGAGGCACTTAGCTGATTATAAATGAGATATGGGGATGTGTATAGTAAATCTAGGATGTTTGAACCTGAATGATACTCACAATAGAGGTTGGCACTATAAATCAACATAGGGTAGGTCTATACAAAATGATAGGACCATACCACAAGGTCTTAACCCCGTTGTATGGTTTTGTACCTAGTCTTCTTTGTATTATATTTTTTTTTCGGTGCTCACATTCTTATATTTCTTTGTCGTTGCAAACTCTAGTTGTCACACATGCAATGGGGCTCTTTAAATAGACCGAACTTCATCTCAAACCCTATCTATGGATGAATATCCCTACAAAACAAACATTATGAGGGTTATGGGAACCCCATGAACCACCGACATTATTACTACCCTAAAGAGGCATCAAACTACATGTTTTTGTCCACCTAGCACGTGATATCTAGATAGATCAATCGATTTGGTGTTTACTTTAACTATGCTTGTTTTGACTTAACTATTATTAAAACACAAGGAGAGAGAATGTTTGAATGATTTTAAATGATACATATGGATTCATTTACATGGTTTTTCACTTGCACCTACCGTGTGTGTTTCCCTAATTACTTCATATGTGACAGTGTAAGATTTAGAGAGCTTTGGATTCCTTTTGCAAGTGTAGGAAGTGATTGTTGTAGTGCACTACCTTAGAATTTCAAAGCTAGAAAATGATGTAGTATTACTTGCTTAAATATAGTGTTCCATAGATGATTTTTATAATAAATGGAAACTCCGTATTAAGTATAATACCCAAGGAAAGATATTTGAAAATGTGGTTGGAAGACATATCGCTTCTAAGATTGTACATATGGGTCAAGACTGGATATAAATTCTTGACCCAGACTGCATCTCCTGATTAGGAGTAGGAAATATGCCACATGAAGTTTGGAGATTATAAACTAATTTTTGTATTGATTTTGTGTATTGTATTCTCATAATGTGTTGAGATTTCAAAGTAAAAGGATAAAAAAGCTAAGCAATGGAACTTGGAAAGTGGTAAATGTTAATGGAGAATTTTTAGATATCATGGCATGAGTGCATAGGAAAATAAAGAGTTTCCTAAGTGAAAATTTCAAATTTTCAATTTCTACACACTCTCAAAATGCTTACTTATTTGGGATATTTTAAGAAACATATCCAATTCTATGCACAATCTCATAACTAGAGTATTGGACACATTGTTCTCCCTCTTACAATGGGATATACTATTTTTCCTAAACATTTTTTAATTGTCAATACTCTTAGGACATGTGGATTGCTTCTAAGATACCCTTGGATGTATAATCTTTGGTCCATTCCTTTTGTTCTCCATCATTTTTTAAATATTCATATTGTAATCGAGTTTTTAAGGTTAAGGGTATCTCTTATGAGGTTCCTTTACCAATTCCCTCTTCTCGAGAGAGAAATGATTTCTACACCATACATAGTTGTCCTAATCATTCTATATCTACATGGATTCCATCTCATGTAGGCCTTCTCCTATGAATCCTCTTGCAATAAATCAATATCTTAAATGTCTCTCACAACCTCATCTTAAATTTATACATTCTCTTCTTATTGTGCACATTGTAAGTGAAAAGCCCCAAATTAAAAATGCTCAAATAAGCTCGTACAACAATAAAATTATATAATTTGTTTTGAAAGTATTATTTCATTATCAAGTTCTTGTTCCAATTTTATGTTAACTAACTCACTACATTGCATTTCCCAATGACACCATGGATATACATCGTCCCAACATGTAATGATGTGGTGATTTCTAGTTAAATTGGTAAAGCCAATAATCATGCAAACAATTAATTTTAAAAATTATATGTTTAAAGGGTAATGGATTCAATGATGGTTTAAACGTCACATTTGTGTTACTTTATTATGGAATAAATCTTTAGTAATTGTTTACTAGTTGTACCTATTTCATTATAAGAGTGCGCGATTATAACATTTTGAATGGGAAAAACATTAATAATTTTCCTATTAACTTACCCGTGTTAAAACTTCCTAGCTCATTTTACTACGCCGAAGGCATTCTATAGTGAAGTGAGACCTCCTAGTCTAACACAAGACATAAAACAAAGGGCGGAGATTGAATTTTTCATTGATGTACTACATTTTTTCATCCATCTACATGGCATGAACAGTGTCAGTCATTTCAGTTTAGTATCTGGGAATTCATAGGCTTCTTCCAAGCATTCACCGATCTATTTTCCTAATTGTTTTTCTACTTTCCATAACATGAGCGTCCAGTGGAAGATTTGAGACATGGGCATTTCGTTCAGCAGCAGACTCCATTACCAAAGTATGGACATAGATCATGAAATTTGACGTTAAGATAGGCATGCTCTTTTTACATATATAACCATTAACTGGAGATTCTAGATATATGTGGTGAATTTCTTCTCCATTATGCACAGAAGTCCTCCATTTTCTTTATACATAAAGCCACCGGGACCACACATAATCTTACATTGTATTAACTATAAACTATTCGACTATACTCATAAACTCATCCCATCAGATGAGCAGTGGTAGTGGCCATGGCATTGTATGAGCTCCCTCCTATCAGCACAAATTTTACCCTTTCGCACATATCTCTCATTTTCTTCCTTGCTCAAATTCCCTCTTCACCTTCCATCAATTCCCTCACTACATGTTGTCAATTTTTTTCCTCTTGGACAAAAATGGACAACGGTGGTAAATCACACCTTGGGACCATAAATGCTTTTCTAAATCAATTCATGAACTTGGTTCATTGAATGAGGTTGCAATTTTGAATCTATTTGTACCTATGAGTTACTGAATAAATCAAGTTCACACAATGAATATTTAGTCATAATATCAAATGGTACAGAGAGTGAGGTGACAGAGAAATATGATGAGGTCACAGATAAAGATGTTGAAGATTTGCACAATTTGATGAGGAAACTAATATCAGAGTTCGTTTGACATAATTTGGGTATACTCCTCACCTATGTTATATCTATAGAAAGTTTCAAAGGAAATAGAGAAAAAGGTAAATTGATTGAGGTGGATGATGTTCAGAACTTGACTGAAGAAAGACTTGATGAAATGATCAATTCAGTTGAGGTTTTGATATGATAATAGGTGGAAGCTCTGTGTTTTCCTAAGATCAAAATTGGCCCCTGCAGGCTTACTTTCCATCATCTCAGGAAAAAGTGGTTAAAAATTTAATAGATCAATTTTAAGGTGTCCCTATACCTTCATTGTTCTCCGGAAGTAAAAATCCCAAAATTTTGAGGGGTTAATGCAGAATTTGAAAATTTTCTAAATGGCCCATAAGGGCTGAGCTCAAACAGCTCAGAGATCTCACCCGATGATTGGGTGGACCGAGTCCCTAATAGCTCGAAAAAACTAATGCCTTTTCAACTGGTTCGAGCTACGTAGGTATCAGGTGAGGCTAAAGCACTAACTCACTATGATAAGCCATAAAGAGCTCAACGTCATGGATGATGAAGTTAATTTTGAGAGGATTCGCTGAGTGTCAAGCATGCCACATTGAAGCATACATGGTGGTGAGATCGAGAGCGGGTGTGAGCTTGGCCATGACCAACTCAGTCGACTTACAGGGTATGGCTCGATTGAATTTCTTGAACATCCAAACCAGCATCCATGTGAGGGAATGGTGAGCTACTCGCTCAAGTCATTCTTAGATCTGTGTCGGTACACACAGGAAAACACAGGTTAGCTCAGTTTTGTGATTTTGGTAAATAATGAATGATACAGCTTGGGCCGCTAATTATGTTTTGCATGGTGTTAAAGAGGGGTTCGAAGTGCATATTCGATGAAGGCATCAAGGCTCGTGGTACATTGGAGGCCTGGATTGAATGTAGAAAAGGTAATTCGAAAGCTCGGTTTGAGACCAATGCACGCCTCTGTAAAGGCCACATAGTTTGGCAAGATTGAAAAACCAAACGACACTTCCAGGAGCTCAAACATGGCAAGTTATAGAGGTTACAAAGTTATGCAAAGCATAAGTTCAACTCGGTAATATGGCATACTGTAAAGCAATTAAAATTTTGATGGATGACTCGTCGAAGCGGAAGATGAGCTCGGCTCATCATGAAAATAGTTTATGTCTTGGAGATGAGTGTAAATCGCGGGCCCATGTAATAATCTGTCAGGTGAGCTCAAATGTTGGGCCAGGATGATCACACGAGACGGGTAAATCCGCCGGTGAATGGATGGCTCATTGAAAAGATTATTTCAGTGCATTAAGCGGGGTGACATTGCAGCGATACACGTAGGCCTAGAGAAGAGTAAGCGACCGAGCGAATGCGGGTGCAGACAAGTCACTCGTTGTAAGAGCTCAATGGGAAAATCGGGCGAGTTCAGTGATGAATAGCTCGGTTGGTGCGAAGATATCTGAGCTCGGAAGTTTAGGTGAGATAACGACAAAAGTAGTATTTGATGGGCGGTAGAACTCATAGGCATCGTGGGGTCATCGAGAAAGACATTATAATGGCTCGGTTGCATCAAGACATGGCATTTGGATGGTGCTCAGGGATAGAGTTTCGGAGTCGTATTTTGGAGGTCACTCGAGTTTGGGCTTTCGGGGAGTTGGTGAAATGACACTCACCTCGGCGAGGTGATGGTTCCATCGGAAGATCATTTTGGAGATGCCCGTTTCGGGCTTTCGGAGATCACCCTGAGTGAGTTGGCAAAATTTGAGACGGAGTTCCGAAGCCCAAACTCAAAAATTCATAGTTCGGGAACTCGTGTCTTCGGGGTTTGGAACTACGTTGCAAGTTGTCAACTTCGAAGCGTCAGACCGAGTCAACAATCATGTCGGTGAGGTGATCAGAACTTAGAAGATATATGGCAGGTTAGTTCAATGCTACGTGGCGAGTTACAAAGGCCCCTAGGTGTTTGACGCAATGAAGGTATGGTTGGTAATGTTTAGCATAAGTGAGTTTCTCGGTTGACATGAACGTTGATCAAAGTGGAGAGTTTTCAGAGCTTTCGTTTCTGTGAAGGGCACTTAGTAAATACAAAACGTGGAGCCAAATAAGTAGGGTAACTTTAATACCGATAGCACGGCCAATGGATAACGAAGCGGCCAACTCAATGAAATACATGGCAGTTTAACAAATTTGGAGGCGCGGTTAAAATACATGAGATGGAGCAGTTTTCGAAGAAGCCAACTGATGCAATGGTGAGTTGCTGGTTATCATGGACGAAGTATCGTAGCTCGTTTATGTGAAGTTTGAGTTGGCATCTAATGCGAAAAACATGGGCTCCAGCGTTAAGGAAAATACAAAGAGCCACCGAGTTATTTTCAGAGTTGGAAAGTGTGAACACAAAAGGTGGTGAGTTGGATAAAATTCTGATGCAGCAAAAACACAACTTGCCAGGTAAGAATGCCAACATGGGAGGTAGCTCGTCACCCAGCTCGGAGAGATGACTAGCGAGCCATTAACCAATCTAGCTAGCCAATGAGCACCAAGACTCCTCTAAATGAAAATTTTCACCAGAGGGTCCCACCAAAGGCACAAGGTGCTTTTACAAAAAAAAAATTATTAAAATATTAATTTTAATTATTTGGAGGAGGCATTTGAATTTTGGAGACATCATTGTCAAGTTGGTTAAGCAATGCCCAGGATACCCAAAAAATGACTTTTACTCAAGAAACCATAACTTCCTCCGGGTTATCAGGCTTTTCCACAAAATTGTAGTTACTGGAATCGGAAGAACGAGAGCTACACAATGGAATCATCAAGAAATGGATTTTTGGAGGTTTTGGTGTTCAAATTATAATATTTCCTCATTCCAAAAATGGTTCCTCGAAAGGTGGATTTGCAATTAATGAAGCAAGCATGGTTAACATGTATTCTACTACAATATTGCCTAGTTTTTAGGAATTTCTCCTTCTTTCTCTCAACAACTCACAAGTGTTATAAATTGTAAAGGGGTGCTTATTCCAAAAAAAGAGGGTTAGACATTCTTCCAAGCTTCCCCTCTCTTCACAAGCTAAGTTGTTGTGAATTTGTAGGCTCACAAGCCTTTCTTCTCAAAATTGTAATGGCAGCCTATGCCTTTCCCGCTATAATGATGCACTTGTGAAAGTGCTTGAAGTAATGAGAATTATGTTTTTTGATCAATTGACAATCCTTACATGATTTTTTTGCTTCTATTTTCCTCTCTCATGTTTGTAGGTGAACTGTGCAACCAATGTTTCTTTTGCAAGTTTTGGAGGTCATTGTGTTTATCAAGGAGTGAAGTATTGTATGTAAATTGGGTTTGTAATGCATGTTCATTCTTCCTCATGATCATCTCTCTTCATTGGAAAGCTGAATTTTGTCTAGAAAAACCCTTTTCTTGGTGCATCACCACTTCTAAGTTTAGGTTTTATTTCTTGCAAATCTCTCTCCCTAATCCCCTTGAAATGTTAGTATAGGTCTAAGTAGCTATTTTTATTGCATTAGGAGTAGTGTAGTGCTTATTTTAGGAAGAGGAAGTCGGCCTTCTCTAGAGGTTCACCTCGAGCCCAAGTCCCACAGCTTGAGAGGTGATCCCATGTTACCCAATCACACCGAATGCCCCATCTACACTCAAGACATTTCGGGGTGCAATGATTTTGCGATAACACTACACTTTCCACTTTCGCTCTACTTACACGGTCATCTCTTTCCACCTTCATATCTATGGCTACTTTGTGCTCCTTCACAAACATAAACTTGTTAAACCTCTCTTAAAATACCAACCAACCGATCATTGGAACCCCATACGAAATGCTCTCCACCGTAGAGTTCCAATCGTAATGAGAAAGGAAGCCTCCAGTAGACGGGTGAGAAAAGATTGGATTTTGAGGATCCCAATTGGAAACAACCAATCCTCGGTCCCGGTTCAACTCGCAAATCCCAACGGTAAAATCTACAAAAGATCCATATCCTAGTCATGGGAGAATGTGACATATTTATGTTCTCTGCGCACTACCCACGAAATTGGTGACCACTTACTTCAAGTCCGTGCACAAGCTCTATAATTTGGTATCTCGACAAAAAGATCTACTTCAAAGGAAACAAATAACACCATCGATTGTAGTCTTTTATTTTACCAAACAACCCAAGGCGCACTGACACATCACTCAGCCAGAACTAAGTGCTCACCCAAAGCGCGCAAGGGTACTAGGTCCCTCTTTTATGGAAGATTTTTCAAAGAGTTAGCATGAGAAGCACACACACATAGATATATTCCAAATCCATAATAATAATGTAGTAATAAACCATAAATAGATCTAGATCATAACCATATGCAAGAATAACTTATATAAGAATCAAGGTTAGATTTACAATGTACTATCCAAGAACAATGTATTAACAACCAATATCCAACCACCAAGATCCATTATATTAATTATTGTAAAACACAGAAGTTGAATACATACATAGTAATGTCACCATAATTCATGTGCACTCATAAACTTGTAGCATAACTCTACTAAAACATGGATCTCTAAATTGTGTAAATCAATACATATTTATAGGTAGTGGGGACTTTCCCTTCACTACTCATGCACCCTCCAAAATAGGCTACATGCTAAGAATATCCATGTGTGACCTACAAGATAAATACAAAATCATGCAAGTACTTCTAATAATAGACCTTATATAGATAACTCTAGTTCACATCCTATTATTAGCTCAAAACTATGCATGTTACTTTATATTCCTTCGCATGAGATCTTCTCCCAAAATAGACTTTTCTTGAACTACAAGTCTTCTTGTTTCAATCTTATCTTTATACTTTGCTTGACCGCCACTCCAAGTCTATCTTTAGCTTCCTATCCCAAAACTGGCCAAGTGTTCAATATGTCCATCCTTCCTCCCATGTGCATTCATCTTTCTCAACTCCAACACACACACCTTGTCCTCCTCACGTGTGCATCCTCATGTGTGTTTCTTCTGTAATGCCTCTTACACGCACTAACCTCTATTCTCAAGGACTTAGTCATTTTCCATGCTCAACATTACCCCACATTAATGATGATTTCAATCTGGAAACATTCGTCTTCTCAAATATTAAATAAATAACCTTAAGAATCAAAGAATAAAATAATGTCTAGCTTACACTAAAGAATAAATAAATTATGTTAC
Source organism: Taxus wallichiana var. yunnanensis (assembly GCA_018340775.1). Taxonomy (NCBI): domain Eukaryota; kingdom Viridiplantae; phylum Streptophyta; class Pinopsida; order Cupressales; family Taxaceae; genus Taxus; species Taxus wallichiana. The sequence goes on along the minus strand of CM031242.1, from coordinate 603,496,112 downwards.
TATGTAAGGAGGATGGGAAAATATTTACTCAATGATGATTCAATAGTATTCCATCCCTCCACTTTCATTTTTTTATTTATGAACAAATCCCCTATCATAGCACTAACTTATTCAAATGATAGTTCTTTACCCTTGGCCTTGAATGTTTCGACCAAAGTTTCCAACTACTTTCCAAGGTCTTTTAGCGCATCCATTTTGTGCGTCACCTAGGGATACAACTCCTTTAGCTTATTCTTTATATAGGTCCTTAGGATATCAATTGCTTCAATCTTCTTCTCAACCTCTGCAAGGATATTGTCTCATTCCACCCGATTTCCTTTGTTCTTGGTCTGGAACTCCTTCAGATCCACTTCATGAGTGGAAACTAGTAGGCTCGCCATTCGATCCTTGTCTTCACAGTTATCATAGACAACTTCTGCCATATGATCCATTGTTTTGACTGATACTAGAAGCTTTAGGTGTACTGAGTTATGGTCGCCTCGATCATTTCCTTACCATGTTGCTTCGCCACACCATAAACTCTTCCGAGACTCGCACAAGGGGTTTCTTTTTCATTATAATTATACGCGTCAAATCCTCCAAATAGTGGAAATTTGTCTCATACTTCTGTGTGGGGTCATATCCGAGCATGCTAGTATGATAAAGTCCACTATCAATTCTTCCTTTTATATGCCTCACACAACCTTCCCTTTTCCTCCCATAGCTCAGCCTTTAACTGCGCAATAATATGTTCTTTCCCCTTATCTCCTTGTCTCTTTCAATAATCTCCTTATTCTTTTCATCCAATTCCTTCTGCATCGCCTTTATTTTATTATTCTTATAAAAAATTCTTGACTCTACTTCCATCGACACCTTATTCAGTGCATTACATGCTTGCTCATCAGTTAACTACGAGAATCCACTACCAAATTCACTTCCTTTGATCTCATATAAGTACGGGTATTTATTATGTCTCCCAAACTTACTTCAAATTCTGGCTCATCAATATGAGACCCAAAGGCCCAAGATAACATTTTCCTCATGCGTGGCAACACACTTTCTTTATTAAAAGATGACCAACTGAAAATTTGGTCATTTGGTACTCATGCTGCAGTAATGAGCGTGAAATAATTTGTTGGGATCTACATCATCATAGACATAGTAGGTCCTTGTGGGGTGTATGCGGGTCTACTACCCATGCACACACCCTTCAAGAACCCTATCACAAAACTCATTTCTCCTCCCAAACTCCCACCTTTCTCCTTTTCTTCTTCCTCATCCATGTTGCACTCCACCTCTTAATCGACCAAGTTTTGTATGATACCCGAGAACTTCTTTTCCACAATGGTCTTTAACTAGGCCAAACCCACATAGTCTCTTGCATATTATCCCGAATTCTTCTTCTCCCTCCACTTCCATTTCTCAAACATCCTCAAAAGGTGCACTTCGCTCCTCACTAGACTCATGCACAATGTATATGGGGAGGGTTTCCTTTGGTTCTCGTTCCTCTCTTCCATCTCTATTTCATTGTGCTTCAAGATCTCCATATTTTTAGAGTCGAATCCTAAACTATCCTTTGTTTCTTTTCACCGAGACTTCTTCCTTCAAGTATAAGTACCTCTGTACCTTCACTTGTCTCCTTTGTCCCTATGACTAGCCCTCATGTGTGCTCGGTGCCCTACTTGTTGTAGAGTATCTTCCCTACTCTCTCTTTTTGTTTTTGCCTTTCTCCTTGTGGGGTAATCAAATATACTAACATCATGATCTAAATACACACCTTTAGAAAAATTTGGCCTCAGATAAATATAGACTCTTGTTGTAGTTCCGCCAATGATTTGTATTGCGATCGGCTTGAGCATATGTATGTGATGCGAAACATATCTTTCTACATATGCACGCTTCTTCAAATAGACAATTTTGTCGGCTCATCTCACAATGTTCTGGTCTACCTCACTTAGATAAAATCTCAATTTATTTACCTTTTGAATCTATTAATCATGCTTTATAAGTACTTGCGTTGTAAAGGCAAAAGGTAACTTGCACCACGGGCTCTTGGTGCCATCAATCAAAGTAAACCTCGACAATGAAAAAGTGTTGATATAGTGTAAATTTGGCTCATCCTTTACTGAGTTGGTAGATTCTTTGGGTTCCTCCATTTAGCGCCAAAGGCATCACGTATCTCTTGTAACACTTATCTATGTGTGCCTTGTATGTCGGTGTCATAGTATCACAAGTATAAGTAGTAAATCTCTTGGCAGGGGAGGGGTCTTCTTCAGGGTACTCCCATATGTTGTCTTTCGGCCCATCGGCACCCCAATATCGAGAACACAATCAATAGTAGATATTTCCATACATTATCTTCTCTCCATCCCACGTGGCATCAATAATATCTTCAGCTATATAGGCCGCAATGTTGTAGATGGTCCCCTCAGATATCTTCCTACATACATTCAACCACCTCTTGTTTACTTGGGTCCACCTTTCCTTTTTGTTCAATTTGGTAAGCAGGTGTGCAGCCATCTTCATCACCGGATCACTAATATTTGAAATATCAAAGGCGTGCCCACCTTTCTTGTACTCATATTCTTTGGTTTTTTATTTTATAGCTTCGTTTTCACCTAAGTCATCATTAAATGATTCCCCAGGTACAAATGAGTCCAGTGAACTTGGAGATCAAATGTGGTCTTATGTGCATTCTCCTTCTAACAAACTAAAAGTAATCTTCATAAACATATGACATCAACCATTGTACAATCTCTCAGGCTTCCTGAAAAATGGTAGTTCATAGAGTTATAATAACCCGGTCTTCTCAAAACCCTCTACACTGAATCATTATAGATTGGTTTGTTGTCGATCGTCCTCTCTCTTGTAGGTCGAACCAATTCCAAGGTCATGTCCTTCTCGGTTTGATCATTTCGATGGTTATAATCACTTATAACCATTTTCCTTACGTGGGACACCCACTCCATTCCCAACAATACCCCATCTAGATATTGCATTTCTGAATACCACTCCTCATTGAAATTTTCTTCCACACATTTTCTTTCTCCCTTGCCCCTTTTTCTTGGGTGATAAAGTTATTGTCCTCTTTAGTGCCATTATTTTTTGGTTAAATTTTAATTTCTACCTTGTGCTTTGGTTTCCTCGATGCCTCAAACCTCTAACCATGATTCTCCTATGCAAACTATGCAAATCGTGCCCTAGTTTTTGAAACCCTAACCCAAAAACCATTCTTTCCTTCACACTACACCATTCAAACTACATAATTTCTTCCAAAACTTGCTCTACGCATGCCTAACCATGTTCTTATTCACAATCTAGATCTTAAATCTCTACCTTCACACTCAATCATTCACCAATACTCAAAAGGATTCCCTAGCTCACACAAGCTCTTTCGAAAATTTTCACAAGGTAAAAATAACTTACCACGACCCTTTATTTATAGTTTTTTTATTTTTACCGCATTAATTACAATTTCAGCACCTACCACCATACTACGGCACGATAAATTTGACTTTTTCTTTTTTCCAAATGTGCTTCCTCCATGCATCCAACACATGTAACCTCTACAACCTTCTAGCGTATAAACTACGATGACCACAAACCTCCTTACACGTGGTCCCAAAGCCTTGAAGTACAATAACCACTTACATCTTATTCCAAGTAGTTATCTCTCATTTCTTTTACCTACCTCACATTTCCCTGTGCATTCACTCCTTGTACATGGATTTTTCCTTCAAGCATCTTCCTTATCATCCCCATTTTCTTTATGACACCTTGTAGCCATTTTTCAACAACTCGCATCAACATTACTTTGCATAGCCCTCTATTACTTAGGACTCCTCTCGTGAACTCTTATTTTCCTTTATTCCCTGTAATCCACCTCCCACACTAAAGGTATGTGCGGTCCTCTATGCATGAATGCAATAGATAGTAATCATCTTTTGGCGCGCAACTGTGCTTATTACACAAAACACTGGACTAAATTGACAAAGCATAGCAACAATGAAAAGAAACACATAGAAAGGAAATGAATTAAAGGGAAACCTAATCTAATGGAAATATTTCCTTATTAAAAACACCATGAAGACTTATTTATAATAGGGCTTCATCCTACTCCCATTTAAATAACCAGGAAACCATGTCCCATCGAGCATCTATAACTAGAAAGAACTTGAATCAAGTATGTAAGTCACAACATATGGTCCCAACCAATGCACTTTGAGATTTCCAGGGTGGCGCAAAACTTGGAGTCATAAATAAGAACCATTGGTCCAACTTCAAGCTTTTTATCCTTAATATTCCTATCATGTCATGCCTTCTACCTTTCCTATTCTATCTTCTAACTCCATCGGAAATGTGTGCCTTTCATCCAACCGCATCATTTATTAATGCACTCTTATAATGCTTTCTCATCATCTTGACCACCTACATATGCAATACGCAGGAAGGTAACATTAATTCCACTAGTAAAATATCCTCCGCGCCAAAAAAATCTAAATGGGTGCGACTTTATTCAACCTCTTATAGGTTGTCTTTCATGCCCAAATTACAATAGATACTTTATCATCCTATTCCCTCCTTCCTACATCACAAATATTAGTCAATACATGTCCCAATATCTTGTTGAAGGCCTCAATAGTTCCATTATCTTATGGGTGATAGAGTGTTGTTTTATGGTATGCCACCATAAATTCTACCAATAGTATCCTAATAGTCTCATTAAGGAAATGAGTACCCTATTAGTTGTCAGAACTCTTAATGGGCATCCATACCTATTGATAATTATCTCCCACAAAACCTTGTTGTCATAGTTATTTTGCAATCCTTTGTAAGCACCGCTTCTACCCACCTTATAACATAATTTGTACAAGTTATAATGTAGCATGATCCAGGTCCTCGTGGGTGGAGAAATAGGAACCACAAAGTCAATTTCCCATTTTTTGAAAGGTTACGCACTAATAATAGGCCTCAAAGGCATTTCATCTCTATGCCCAAACTTCCCAAGGCACTGTAAATGAACACGGGCCTTAGAACATTCTTTACAATCCTTATACAATGTTTCCCACCTTAGGCCGTCAATAAAATATTGCATGATAGCATCTCCTACATAATGTCCACATGCAATACCACCATGAGCTTCCTTCATAATATCTTCGCACTCATGCTCAAGTACACACCGGCACAAAACTTCATCCTAACCTAGATTATATAAGTCTTCACTAATCAACATGTAAGGTGCAATGCATATGACAAGTTGTTTCTTCTCTAAACTATTAATCCCTTCAAGCACCACACCAACACATAAAAATATAGCAATATCTTTAAGGCGGAGGGTGCATGGCTCAATCGAAAAGTTGTGCATCTAGAATTATATCCTCAATGCTCTACACATCCTCACCTAATTTAATCCTTGATAAATTATCTGGTCCAGAATCACTCTTTCTTGGCTTCACCACCGCTATGAAGTCAAATTCCTAAAATAACAGAATCCAACAGCATATGCGCCCCTACAAAATGGACTTGTTCACCAAGTACTTAAGTACCATGTGATCTGTATAAAAATAAAAGGTGTATCCAACAAGTATTGTCAAAACTTATGCAATGTGTAAATCATGGACAAGGCCTCATGCTTTGTAGTTGTATAATTTTGTTGAGCGGTGTCAACTTTCTTGCTTACAAAAAATAGGATGATCAACAATACCTTCTCTAGGCTGGGCTAATACCACACGAATGGTCATGCCGATGCATCCACATACACATGAAAAGGTTTGGTCCATGAAGGAAAGTGTAGAATAGGTGATGTATTAATCCTTTCCTTCAATGTTTCAAACATGCATTGTTGCGCTTCACCCCAATGAAACTTTCCTTTACTCTTCAATAATTCCTCCAAAGTCGCATAAATCCTAGCATAACCTTTGATAAACTTCTGTAATAACCTATGTGCCCCAATAATCCATGCACCTCACTCTAGTTAGTAGGTTCCTCTAATCCAAAAATAATAGCAACCTTAGCAGGGTCTACCAACAAGCCTTCTTTATAGATAATATGTCCTAGTGAATTCCCAAAGGGTGTAGAAAAAATGCACTTCTTAATGTTTAAGGAGATTCTCAACTATTGACACCTCTCAAACATAAGTCTTAAATTATCATAGTGGTATTTTAATAGCCCATAAACTATCCAATCATCCAAGTAAACATGTAAAAACTTATGAATGAAGTCTTGGAATGCCTACACAACAATGCAAAAAAGACCGCATGCGCATTCTTCAATCCAAAAGGCATAATTGTGTATGCAAAAATTTCACACTCAATGGTGAAATTTTTCTTCTCTTGATCCTCTTTAGCAATCCTCGAACTTGATGATATCCCAAAATCTAGCAATGAAGGAGTGGATCTCACGCCCTACAATGCCTTTTAGAATCTCTTCAAGAAATGTGTGGGAAAGGGATCTATTACACATGTAGCATTCAAATCCCTATAATCCACAAAAATTATTAGCCTTCCATATTTATTTATGCTTATCATCATAGGCCTAACCCACTATAACTCCTCAATGGGCTCAATGATCCCATATTTCAACATCTTATCAATTTCTTCCTTTACCTTGACGTACTGACTTAGGATTCATCCTGTAAATCCTCTTCTTAACTAGGCATACACCTTATTTTAACTTGATCCTCATCTCTCCAAATGAGGGATGTACCCCTTTTAATTCATGATAGCCTCTAATAAATAAGTCTTGGAATTCACATAGCAACTCAATTATCTTAGCAACCTCTGAGTCATACCAATAATCATTAATATTGGCCTCCTTTGGTTCAGCATTTGCCCCAATGTTAACCTTATTTTTTTTCATGGGCTCATGGTACACATGCGCCTTATCATTTGCATGGGGATAGAGTTGCTTCTATCCTTTCATTCCTTTTAGAAACAGATAAGGGTTAGGGCTAGGAGGAATACCTGTTGAATGTCGAGATGGTGTGCGCGTACCGTAGAGAGAGATCAGGTTGATTGCGAAGAACTCCTTTTTGTCTTGGAAGGACTACCTGCAAATAAGAATACAAGACCACAAGATTTTGATTAGACAATAAATGAGGGAACTACCTTGGGCCCAGGAAATATAACACTTCCTTTCGAAGGTGGTCAGTTCCCCTGCTAATATGAATTAACACGAAATATTGTAAAATAACAATTTAATTGCTTCGTTGAAACAAGTAGGGGAAAGGCTGGTTTTTGGTTTTGAGTCACAATAACCGATACCGTTCTGCTGCTAACCGATATCGGTAGGGGCTATGTTTTAGGGACTTTTGGTGAGGGTCAGTTGTAGGGTGGTTGTGTTGTTTGTAAGGCTAGTATATGAGTGGGATTAGGTAACGGGGTGATGAGAGGTAAATGAATGATAGTTAGATGTAATGTGTTGCTGGGTAGTAGATCTAGGAATAGATTTATGACGGCTGTGATTCAAAAGTCTAAGAAATGTTATTAAAGAGGACATACAAGATACAACTTACTGGTTATTGACGAGGATGCAGGTCCAAGAACTGTGATGACAAAGGTAGAACTCAGGTAGGATGGCCTGACACTCAGAGATGAGATATCTCCCTCCCGATGATCAGATGAGTATCACAGGGCTCTGGTTATTCAGTTGCAGTCTTGGGCTTGATCTCCTTCGCTGCAAACTCTTCTTGTCTCTTCACTTGTCTCTTGCTTGCTCAAGTAAAATCTGGATTCTTTTTATCGCTTCTGATGATCCCGATTGATCCAAAAATCCTTCGACCTTTGTTTCTGGTTAGGGGAGCCCATTTACAGGGAACCGATGGCGGTTACGTAACCGACGGCGGTCGAGTAGGAACCGGTATCGGTCAGGTCAAAGTGGGCTATTTTTAGTAAAATAGCCAACTTTCCCTCCTTTTCTCCCGAGGGATTAGTTGCAGGCTTGGTCAAGTGACTAGAAGGTCGGTTTTGGGTGCGAGAAAGGGGTCATTAGTCATGGGTGTGGATGTAGACCAAGTTATAGGTCTTAATTAGATTAGTTTAGGGTTAGGCCTAGGTCATGATGAGGTGAGGTAAAATGAGGTGGCGGGTAGTAAGGCGATGTGGATTTATTAATTATAAGATAATTAATAAATAATTGTGTAAGGTTTAGGTGGTGAGGTTAGGTTGCAAATGAGATGCGGGTCACAAGGGGTTATAAGACACAAATTTGGTGTCTACATTAGCCCCTTATTGTCGTGTAGTTTGTTTTGTAAAGCTGCACGGACAATAATATGAAGTGGTTTCCCCTGTTAAGGGTATAGGTAATCCCCCTCAAATCTATCACAGATTGAGATAGCGTGAAATCAGGGATAGGGTTGATAAAGGGTAAATGGTGTGGAGATGATGGTGAGGTGGTGAGGTAGGTCCAAAGAAGCAGACGCACGTGGAAATGCATTAGTGCGACTAGGGTACATGATTTGACGAGCAAACCAGCAATGCATAGGCAAAGGTCGATAGTTTATCCAAACAAGGGTGATATAATCCTGGTATCCAAGGCATAGGAAGTAGCTCCAGGGTATATAACGGGTAAGGTACAGGAACGTTTGGGCATGTTCGGCAGTACCAAATGGTTGGTTTGGTTGAGATAAACGTCACGGTCTAAGTCTAGGCAAAGTTGGTCGACAGATCAAGTCAAGGACCCTAATCATGCTAAAACATGAACAGGTGAGCTCGAGTGAACAAAAGTTACATGATGGGTGGATAAAAGTGTATGTTGTTGATGTTGGGTGAGGTATTTAAGTGGTACGGCCTTGGGTCGGGCTGATTGATGAGTGAGGGCCGTGGGTCGGGCCAAGTTGTTGGGTTGTGGCCTTGGGTCGGGCCAAATGGTTGGGGTGAGGCCTTGGGTCGGGCCAAATTATTGGGTCTTGGGTCGGGCCAAATGGGGTCGGCCTTGGGTTGGGCCAAAATGGTTGGGGTGAGGCCTTGGGTCGGGCCAAATTGGTTGGTTCAGCGCCTTGGGTCGGGCCAAATGGTTGGGGTGAGGCCTTGGGTCGGGCCAAATTGGTTGGTTACGGCCTTGGGTCAGGCCAAATGGGTTAACAAAGGGGTTGCAACAAAGGTTGATATAGGCGATGTTTGTGAGAAAGGGCGATTAGTAAATAGGGGTAGAAATTGGGGAAAAGTTGGAATAAAACCGATGTCGATTATCTATGACCGATATCGGTTAGGGGACCGATACCGGTTCCTTAGGGCATAATAAAACCGATATCGGTTATAGGTCAAAAACCTATAAAAAGAAAAATACGGCCTGTCATTGTCACATTTGCAATTTGAAAACCGATTTGAGTTGTCTGAGGTGGATTATTGAGATTGGAGCATTTGTTGGTTGAGGTGGCGCTATTTGAGTGGAGGAGTGAGTGAGTAGTGGGCCCGAGTGAGTAGGAGGCAGCAGTTGATTGGTGGAGGACCCAGCAGAGGGGAGTTAGAGCCATGGCACAGCCAGGAGGAGCAGGAGGTGCTGGACCAGCTGGACCACCACCACCCATCCCACCACGACGACGTGTCGTCGTACCGGTAGGTTCGAAACCCCTCATTGTGTGGATTTGAGTATATTATGTTGTATTTGGGTTTTGGGTAGGAATGTTAGATTTTGATAAAATAATTAATAAATGGAAATGATTTGAAAAAAGGAGAGGGTAGATAGGTTAAATAGGCCAAGGCGGCTGGGTGGGTAGGTTTTTAGGGTGTTTGGGCGGGTATAGAGGGAGAAATAGGAAAAAATGGATTTGGGGGCAAATGGCTAAACGATGTCGGTCGCTAAGCGATCGGTCATGAAATTTTTGGTGGACGGAGTTTTGTGAGTGACCGGTGTCGGTCGTATAGTGACCGGCGTCGGTGAAGAGGACCGGTGTCGGTCATAAGTGACCGGTACCGGTCCTTAGTTATTTTTATTTTTGTTGGTTTGGGTTTTGTTGTTGGTTTGAATTTTTGGTTGTTGTTTGGGTGTTTTGGTATTATTTGGGTTGTTTGTTTGGGTGTTGTGGTATTGTTTGGGTGTGTTGGTATGGTTTGGTGTTTGGTATGGTTTGGGTGGTGGGGGGTGTTGGTATTGTTTGAGTGTTTTGGTATTGTTTAGGTGTTTTGGTATTGTTTGGGTGTGTGGATTGGTTTGGGTTGTTTTGGAGGTGTTTTGGTATTGTTTGGTGTTTTGGTATGGTTTAGGTGTGTTAATTTGGTTTGGGTGTGGTGTGGTATTGTTTGGGTGTGTTGGTATGTTTGGGTTGGGTGGGGGTGTTTTGGTATTGTTTGGGTGTTTGGTATGATTTGGTGTTTTGGTGGGGGTGTTTGATATGGTTTGGGTTGTTTAGGTGTTTTGGTATTGTTTGGGTGTGTTGATATGGTTTAGGTTGTTGTTTGGGTGTGAAGAGGGAGGGGGATATCGTAGAGGTTTTTAGGGTAAGATAGGTGGGTGTAGAGGGTATAAGTAGATGTTGTGATAAAGAGTAGGGCTAATGTAGTGAGTTGGTTTTGCAGGCACGTCAGCAGCTGACGATGCGGGACAGGATGCCCCCGCTGTTGAGACGGATGCGGCCACACGTGTCCGCAGCACAGTGGGGTATCATGCGCGAGGTGGGACTCGGCGGAGTCCAGCGATACAGAGCGATTGATAGGGATCACAGTTTGATGGTCACCCTCATCGAGAGATGGGATCCGGCGACCAATGTGTTCCATCTCCCGACTGGAGAGATGACCATCACATTGGAGGATGTGTATCGCATCCTTCGATTACCGATTGATGGAGAGGCAGTCTTTCAGGTTGATGCTGAGACAGCCATGGACAGCATCCTACATGTATTCGGGGATGCAACTGCGCTACTGACATATCACAGCGCGAGTATCACGTATGGGGATATGTACCGAGCCCACCACCATGAGACACGGCTTGCCGTGCTGATGATGATCGGGATCACCTGCTTCGCCCTCCCAGACTCAGAGGGAGGCCGCTTTCCACGGTGCTTATGGGGGTGCTACATGAGATGGTGGAGGAGCACACATGTTATGCTTGGGCACCAGTATACCTGGTGCAGTTATACCGAGAGCTGTGGGGCTATCGCCGGATGAGGCGATTCGGGATTTGCTCGACATTTTTACTACACTGTTGGGCATATGAGCATATCATATGCATTAGACTAGTAGGGCTGCCCCAGCAGCTAGGGCCACAGGTCATCTATAGATACGGCTTTCAGAGGTGGTTGGGGGTCGTGGGCCACCACAGCAAAGGCTTTGCGAGGGTGGGACGTCACTTATTACAGACATATGTTAGAGGGCCTGACAGTGGTAGATATTGTATGGAGACCGTATAGAGGTCATCACCCCCGTGGAGGAGCCCGATCACAGCTGAGATGGATCCAGTATACATTCTGGATTGCAGGACGGAGGCCTCGGGGAGTATGAGAGGATACCCCTGGAGAGGGTACGCAGGCAGATGGGGCTACGACAGGATGAGCCACCTCCCTTCCCTCAGTACGGAGGGATGATGTAGAGGCTCCACTGCCTGCACCACATCCTATGGACCCAGATTGGGCAGCAGAGAGGCAGGCAGACGATACAGTGGACGACGCCGGCTGCACGGGATCATTTTTAGTATGGTGGGCAGGAGAGAGAGCTGCGAGGATAGCACAGCCCGCACAGCCAGACTTGGCGGCTGTTAGAGCAGAGAGGGACCAGCTCAGGGGCCAGGTACAGTTATTACAGGGGTAGCTTGCTGCTGCACAGGCACAGATAGGTGTCTTACAGGGGCAGTTAGCCTAGGCACAGTATGCAGCAGTACAGTAGCAAGCAGTACCACCATGGTATAGTAAGTACCAAGACAGCACCACCACATGCACACCATAGCACGCAGTGTACAGTACAGTACCGCCCGCCCACAAGCACCACCACGCACCAAAGCACAGCACAGGGGCACTAGTATTAGGTGTCAGGGGACCAGCCCCAACACCTACGGTGGCTCGAGATCGTTATATGGAGGCTAGAGCGAGGCCCGTACTATCAAGATATTCTTGATGGTACCGGGCTGATTATCAGCCATATGCGGCACATAGAGCAGAGACCTCTCGGAGCCAGAGATCTCAGGGAGGTGCAGCCACAGCCGGTGGGTCTGTGACAGGCAGGAGGTGAGAGGCAGCACAGGGACCAGCAGGCAGACAGGCAGAGGGCGGTGGAGAGAGCTGAGGGGTCCCTGCATATTTTTGTATTGGTTCATTGGATATGGGCACCGGTCTGCGAACCGGCTATGTTTATAGAGGCCTGCGTGCCTAGATATTATGTATTCATTTATTCATTCATTCATTTATTGTATATACCGGCCTGCGAGCCGAGTACGGGTTGTACATTGATACCGGCCTGCGAGCCGAGTATGTTTTTGATATGAGAGACCGGCCTGCGAGCCGAGTCGAGATTATTGATAGTTATTGCGGCCTGCGTGCGGCTTTGTTGTATTATGAGATCACAGAGGCCCCGATGCAGGGCACATTGTATATTTGAAACTTTGTATATATATAGATATGATGATTTGACCCACATGTTGTGCGTAAAAATGTGTTAAGTGTTTTGAAAATGGTTTGTGATATTTAATGTATGATGAGTTTGATTTACATGGTGTTATATATTAATGATGTTGATGTCTTTTGTTGATGGGATGTATGTATGTATATATAAATGATGAGTTTAATTGACATGTTGTATTATGAAATGTTGTATGTTTTGTCGCTGGTTTTGTGAAATTGAATGTATGTAGCTATTAAGTTGGATCCAAATGGTGTATAGATTGATAGCTTTTGATATCGTTAGTTGATGGCTTGTGTGTTTTTGTAATGTAGATAGATGATGTTGATGAAATTGTAATGAGATGTGGATTTAATGTATGATTATAGATAACGGTGTTGTTATGCAGGAAAAAGGGACGGCGCCACAAAAATTTGCAAAATGAAGAAATGGACTTATCGATTTAAAAATGTAACCGATGTCGGTATATATATGATCGATATCGGTTACATAACCGATATCGGTTATGGAAGAATTTTTTCCCTAAAAATAGAACTGGCTGGGTTGTGAACTTAAGTTCTTATTTTAAGCATTCTTATTTTTAGAGTCATGCAACAAGTTAAATACGTGACTGCGACGCTTTTTGACTATTGAGATAGGTAATTGCATGAGAGAATTGAGTGATAAGGAGAAAAGAGATAGGGAAAATCAATGTGAGCTGAGATTCAGAAGGCAAAACGGTAAGTTAGATTTGAAGAGGGTGGTGAACATGGCAGAACAAGGAGAAGCATCCAGCAGGCAGGGACGAGAAGGAAGACAAGTGCCATCTCAAGCTGCTGCAGCCCAAGAGGTAAACGTCGTGGTTGTAATTTGATTCTTGCATGTTGTGTGAATAGTATGATGGAGATTAAGTAGATAGAGATGAGAAAGAAAAGGTGATAGGCAATGATTCGGGATAGGGTGAATGTGATGGGGAAGGTAGTCAGGGGTGTCGGGTATGTTTGTATGTACAGAGAGGGATAAACGATCAAATTATTGTCATAGGTGGTGTTTTTTTAGGCAGGGTGTGTAAAGTTGATATTGACCGATATCGGCTTAAGATAACCGGTATCGGTGTTGGAACCGATACCGGTTATCTAAAACCGATGCCGGTTACTGCAGGAATTTCTAGAATGTGAGAAAGAACCCTTGGGAATTTGAGTTATTGATTGGCTGTGTGTCATTTTGATGTGTGCAGGTGGAGGCAGGGTTCAGGATGAACAATACTGTGCCAGCGTTGTTGTCATGAATCCGAGCGGATGTAACACCAACTGAATGGACATTGATAAATCATTTGGGGTTAAGTGGAATCCACTATTATTCACGAATCGCACGTAACCATGCTATGTTACAGGCGTTGATTGAGAGATGGAATCCAGACAGGAATACCTTCTATCTGCCAACAGGGGAGATGACAGTGACATTGGAAGATGTGTTCCGTATTTTGAGACTCCCAATTACAGGAAGACCAGTATATCAGGCATTACCTAGCGTAGCATGGGGAGCGATAACAACAGTATTTGGTCCATACGCATGAGATTTGACACAGCGAGGTTTGACATTCACGTATGGTATAATGTATGCAGCGCACCCTGAGGAAACAAGGTTAGCAGTGATATTAATGATAGCGGTTGGATATTATGCATTACCGAGGGCGGATGGGGGAAGATTTCCAAAAGCATTGATGTGTGTTATTTGGGAAATGATAGAAAGGAACGTGACTTTTGCATGGGCACCTGCATATTTGGCGGAGCTATACAGGGGTTTATGGGCGTGTAGATGAAATCACAGGACGACACTGGATTGTTCATTTTTATTACATTGTTGGGCCTATGAGCACATTGTTTGTGTGTGACCAATAGGCCGACCCATCCAATCAGGAGAGACCGGAGTGCAGAGGTTGGGATTCAGACGATGGGTCCAGACAGAACAAGAGGCAAGATCCCAGGCCGTGATGGGTGACATCGAGTATTATAGGCAGGTATGGGAGATGGTGATGATTGCGGATATCTTGTTGGAGGCCTTATGGAACTATATGGTAACAGAGAATATAGCTGAGGAGTTGAGGGGTGTAGAGTGATTGAGGTGGATCGCAGGGCACAGGCCAGGTGAGTATGAGAGGATTCCTCTAGATCACGTGCGGCGACAATTTGGATTTGTGCAGGATATACCCCTGGCTTATAGACCATATATGAGGATCGACGCCGAGGTAGCATTCTCACCTCCCCGGCCAACACCTCCAGAAGGACCAGAGGAGATAGCAGCCGATCGCAGGGTAATGGATGCAGGAACGACAGAGGCCTATAGATTATGGTGGGTAACAGAGCTACGAGGGGTACGTGATCGTCCTGACATAGCTGTGATTACAGCAGAGAGAGATCGTCTGCAGAGTTTAGTTCATCAGCTCCAAACGCAGGTGAATGAGGCAAGAGGATTGTTAGCGGTTGCGGAGTCACGGGCAGAGGGACTAGAGGTGAGATACCTCCATGCGAGGGAGTGTATTCATATGTTATAGGAGAGATTGGCAGATCAGTGGGCGGTACCAATAGCCATGGTACCTTTGAGGATAGAGAGGCCCGGCGAGGCATCGATGATCATGATCATCACCTGGTTCGGGATGAGGCTTGAGGGTCTAAGTAAATGTTATCGAGGTATAAGAATAAATAAAGATGCCGACCTGCGTGTCGATGATAGAGAAGATGTATTTGTTTAACATCTAAATAAAACTGAATATGTATGTTGATTTGAGTTATGATAATAATAAGAATGTTTGTGTTTGAACCTTTTTGTGTTTTGAAAAAGGATAAAGAGGAATGTGATTAAATAGAAATACACAAAAATATTTATATTTACCACACATGATAGGTTATGGTAGGGGATGGTCGAGCTAACCTTGGGAGACCCCATGTCTCCAAAGTGCTGCCTACATAGCCCATTTCACAAAGCAAGGAGGGGCCTCAGACCGATGTAGTTCTCCCTTAAGACCAGGGAGAGGTGAATTCAGGCAATTTAGGTATGGTTAGGCAATTTGTTGGTTGGTAAAAATATTGATATTGATATTGGTAGGGTAATGTTGTTGGTGTTGGTAATGAATTGGTGATTTTGGAATAGGTAGAAGTGAAGTGAAAGTTAGCCTACCCAAGTGGTAGGGAACCATGTCCTGATTAAGATCAACACATAATCCTAGATTCGAGTCAAAGAGGAAAAAGTTACTCCGTAGTTGAAAAGAGCTAAACAAACCACATATTAATGCAGGATGAGCTTGAACCCCTAGGTACCGTGCATAGACGAGAAGTCAATAGGTGAAAAGAGTTGTATGATCACAATATATCGGGTGTACATTACGTCCCTTGAGTTTAAACAAATGGTGAGGTGAGGTGGATGGTATAGCTGAGGTACAGAGAACTTGTTACAAAGTGAGTGTTCTGACGAAAGAGAACCTACCCTAAATAGACAAGTCCATGACTCAAAAGTTCTTTTGAAGGTGGCTTTATTTTACTGAATATAGACTGATCGATGCGGGAAGTCTACAAGGGATATTGATTGTATTATTCTTGAGGTCTTCACGAAGCTGATCAATGCGAGAAGCTTCTGATAAAGGCTGACTGTGTATAGCTGTCCTTCAAGGGAGCAGTCTATTTATAGTAGCAGATGTGATTTTAGTGCATAGCTGTCCTTCGGGGGAGCAGTCTATATATAATAGCAGCAATAGTTTGGCATATAGCTGTCCTTCGAGGGAGCAGTCTATATATAATTTAGAGAGCCAGATGTCCTTTTGGCGTAAAGCATCTAGTTTGGTAGAAAGTTTGACTCAAGAAAATCCCATAAGCATATAATTAAGAATGTGTCATTTTAATACTTTGAAGTCATGGACTAGACTAAAAAGGGAAGGCATCATTAAGGGGAGGTGGGAATCAAACTATGTGAGCTTGATTTGATTGTAAGATGTAGGAAACAAAGTGTATGTAACGGTAAATGAGCTCAAGGGACGAGCGGTAGGTAGATAAGAAGTGATATAACACTAAATTCAATAGTAGAAAGGTCGAAGATGCAAGGCATTAAGGGGTTCAGGCTCAGGTTTACCATTAAGCGAAGCTAAACGATAAGTGCCTGATCCATAAGTGTGAGTGATTATGTAAGGCCCAATCCAATTGGGAGCAAATTTTCCACGTTTGCTCTTTTCTAGTTTGGTTACATGTTGATTCTCTTTGAGGACAAGATCACCAACCTTAAAGGTACGCTCATGAAGTCACTTATCATAAGCATGCTTGATGCGTTTTTGATAGATTTGAAGGTGATCAAGAGCTGTAAGACGACGCTCATCAAGAAGCTCCAATTGGGCTAACCGCTCTTGGCGGAAATCATCGTTGGTGAGAATATCCTGAAGAGATATTCTGAGGGAGGGTATTTGTATTTCGAGAGGCAAGACAGCCTCGGTACCATATACCAAAGAAAAAGGTGTGGCATTAGTGGAGGTACGAATGCTAGTACGATAAGCCCAGAGGGCAAAGGGGATGTGATCGTGCCAATTTCTTCCGGACTCATTGACAACTTTCATAAGGATTTTGGTTAGTGTTTTATTAGAAGATTCGGCTTGTCCATTCGCTTGTGGATAGTAGGGTGATGAGAAGCTAAGTTTGATACCAAAGTTGTCACAAAGGTCTTGCAACAACTTATTTTTGAAAGATTTTCCATTATCTGTTATCAGGCGATGAGGAACACCAAAACGACAGATAATGTGGTGGTTAATGAAC
Source organism: Taxus wallichiana var. yunnanensis (assembly GCA_018340775.1). NCBI lineage: Eukaryota > Viridiplantae > Streptophyta > Pinopsida > Cupressales > Taxaceae > Taxus > Taxus wallichiana. The sequence continues at coordinate 603,478,816 of CM031242.1, read as the reverse complement.
TCTACAATTTTTTCTTTTTTAGTTGAAATAAGTGGAATAGCCTCCACCCATTTTGTGTAATATTCGGTTGCTGTGATTATCCATCGGTGACGTTGCGAAGAGGATGGATGAATCTCACCAATAAGGTCTAAACCCCATTGTGAGAAGGGCCAAAGATCTCGTGCGACCTGTAGCGGATGGCTAGGAGTATGTTGAAGGTTGGCATGTTGTTGACACATAACACAACGCTTAACATATTCATAGCAATCGTTATTGAGAGTAGGCCAATAATAACCTAGGCGAAGGATTCGTTTGGCCACAGCAAGGCCGCTAAAATGTCCACCACAAATACCGTCATGGACCTGTTGGATGGTATAGGTGACCTCCGCGCCGGTGAGACATCGAAGGAGGATGCCATCAAAGCCACGTTTATAAAGGAGTCCCCCCATAATGACATAATGAGAAACGCGTTTAAGAAAAGCGCGTTTGCCGGTACTAGTAAGTTCAGATGGGAGAACAGAGGTTGTAAGGTAGTCGTGAAATTGGTGACACCAAGTATCTTGCGAATTAGCAGACACATTATTTATCATACAAACAACCGGGGCTGAGTAAGATGGGGCAAAGATTGAGCTTACCTTGTAAACTACGAAATTGTTTGAGGTTAGTAGGTGGGGGCATTTCTAGGATAGCTTTGACTTTAGATGGATCGACCTCCATGCCACACAAAGAGACGATAAAGCCAAGAAGTTTCCGAAATAACACCAAAGACACATTTCTTAGTGGAAGCGAGAATGGTTTAATATTGTAATAGTGATCAAAAAATAATGGTTAAAACATCGAGATGTTCACTATGATGTTTAGATTTGCCAAGAAGATCATCATTCTTCAAGGATAGTGTGCATAATGTCATGAAAAATGTAGGTCATAGCCCGCTGATAGGTCACCAAAGATTCTTAAGGCCAAATGGCATTACACGATAACAGATTCCCAAGGAGTTATGAAGGCAACCTGTTGATCGGCAGGGGCAACCAAAATTTGGTTGTACCTCGAAAAGCCATCCATGAGAGAGAGCATCTCATGGCCCACAAAGGAGATCAACAAGTTGGTCAATAGGTAGGGGAAGTCATCCTTAGGGCAAGCGAGGTCAAGATCCCGAAATCCGTGCATATCCGAAGTCCCCGTCGCCTTAGTTTGATCCATCGAAGAAGAGGGTCATGTTAGAAATCCATCCCCGAGGATAGTCAATAGGCAGGATGAAGGAAATTAGAAGGAGTCGTAAAGCTCCTCTTTGACCAAGAGGGCAATGCGTGGATGCATTTTCTCAATTTCATTTAATTGGTTTGGAATCCTTTTCATTGAATGTTATGGACAAATGTCGGATCAATTCCCCGGTCGGCGTAGGACCAAGCATGAAAGCTTGGTCGCGATGCGTACGGAGAAAGGTAGTAAAGGTGACCTATTCTGATGCGCTAAGGGATTGTCCGATCTTCACAATGTGAGGATCCTCCTCCGTGTGGATGTTGATTTCTATAGTAGACTCGTTCAACATGGTTTGAGTTTTAGATGGTAAGGCGCGTTGAATATAAGAGTCATCCGCACCAAGGTAAGTGAGGATGGAGTCATCATCCTGGCACTCAACAACGTTAATTGAAGGTGAGTCCTCTTCAATCATGTCTGGAGTACGATGGGGGGATAGAAGAGGGGTCCTCATTATCGCGTTGATAAGTGAGAGGAACTAGGAAGATAGCATTTATGAAAAAAAAAGTTAGAGGTGGGATAGATTCGGGATCTATCGACTCTGTGGGGTGACGAAGAAAAATGGGTGATGATGGTTCGGCTAGGGGTGACATCTTCATCTTCCGAAGATAACCGACACGAGGTTCCTTCTAAGTGTAAGTGTTCCCGGAAATCCGAGACCACTACGATCATTGTGCTTGCTGTAGTAGTGATGGGGATGATCATATGTCGGCCTTATTCATAAAGACAAAAACCAAAGCCTTTCCAAGCATAAGTCAAGAAGGTAAGGGTGAAATGACGATTTTCAGGTATTGGAAATTGATTGGAAGGGAACCACACCAAGAGGAGGCTCAGGGGCAACGAAGATGCGTCGACACCCCCATATGTTAGGTTAGTGCGGTAAGAGGTGGTCCGTAGGATTACTTCCCCACACACGGTCATAGGTGAGGATGTGCATGTACTACTCTGTGTGGGGTATGGAAAGAACTAATGTTATATATCAAGATACTCCCCAAACATGGTGTTAGAAAAACATCTACTAAGGGGTCCGTGGTTGGGATAGTTAGTTGTGGAAGGGAAGTGGTTTTGAAAAATGACGGTGATTTCTTGGGTTGAAGGTGTAGGTGCTTTTGAAGTGAATGGTAGAGGTGTGGTTGAAGTGGATGGTTGGGTTGGATGAATGGGTGTCTTGATTGGTACAAGCACATCATTAGGGCGATATAACATATTGGTTTTGAAGGGGGGAGGATCAGCTTTTACGGTGTAAGACTTCCCCTCGTACTCAAATTTTATGCATCTATGTAAGGTTGAGGGAACGCATCCCATAGCCCGGATCCAAGGGCGACCTAGTAATATATTGTATTGGAACTCTCCCTCAAGGACATAGAAGAGTTCGGGTAAAGTATGTGGTCCTACACGAATGTTAAGGATCACGGTGCCTAAGGTAGAGGTAATAACATCATTGAATGACCGCAACATGATGGGGTTGGTACACATGTAGCTAGAAGGGATATTCATTTGTTGGAAGGATTTTGAAGAGATGATGTTTAGGATATCACCCCCATCGATCATAACACGACGTACCAATGTCCCGGATGTAAGCGAGAGATGAAAAGAACAGGGTCGATCTTCTCGTACCAAAGTCAACAATTTCGTCTTCGGAGAAACTGACCATGTAGCAGCTTGTTGTACAGAGACAGAAGTGGTTGGGGCGGCAGGTTGTTTGGTGAGGGAAGCAACGTGATTGGGTGTTAGAATGGAGGTAATAGGCAGGGTTTCATTAGGTAAGACCTCGATCCTTGAAGATTTCAACGAGAGCTTGTCGATGAGATTCAAAAGTCCGAATGAGATCATACAAAGGTGTCATTTTTACAGTGATTGGTGAAGCTTGTTTGATCATGGCTCGGTGGGCAATTCCATTAGAGATGGGGTAGGCGGGTCCGCGAATAACCACTTTAGGTGGTGGTGCGATCGGGATGGTGGACGGAGAAAGAGAGGATGCAGGTGTGCTTTCTTTCACTTTCTTGTTGTTTTTCTACGCTCGAGTAGCAACACTAATCATATTAATCTCGTGGACCTGAGATGAAGATGGTCGGGATAAATCATGGTCTTTGAGAGGTGGGGTTGTAATAATGATAGATATTGGTGAGGCGGGGATAGGTGGTATAGGAGAGGGAATGGAAGCCAAAGGTCTCTCCCTCTCGTAAGTTGTCTTTCTTAACCTTTCTATCTGAGAGAGGTGATTGACAAAGGATGGCTTTTAAAGCTTTGCATCCCTCCACATCATGTCCTGGTGTGTGGTGATAAGTGAGATTTTAGACTCATCATAACCTATAGGTCGAGGTTTAGATGGGTCATAAGGTCTAAGTGGGGGTAGAGAAATGGTCGCATTCTCCACCAACATAGCAAGGATTTTGGCGTAAGATCCTTTGAGTGGGTCAAAATCGGAGGAGGATGAGGGTATTGATTGAGCAGGTTTCGGTAATGTTTGGGCATGGTTGGTTCGTACGGGTGGTGGTTTAGCCAAGGGGTGTTGACACGTGGTTTTAACTAAACGTGGTTTCTTTGGCGCAGGAGCTACGTTTAGCTGGTTAGATGATGAGGCTCCAGATAACGTGGTATCCAGAGACAATGGCGACAAAAGAGGAGTGATGGAAAATAAGTCCTTTGATGATGAAATTTGTTTAGGGTTGATGGGTGGACAGGATATGTGAGGTGACAATGTTGATATACCCTTAGATCTCTGTATGGGTGCAGAAGGCGTAGGTCGTTTTAAAGAAAACGCAGGAGGTATGATATATTGATGCAAGGTGGAGGGATGAGGTCCCAATATGGAAGGTAGGTGTGATGATGATGGTTTTAATTGTGATAGAGGCACGGATTGAGGTTGTCTCCTAAGTGGAGGGGCGGCTTTATTTTTGGATAAATCTAGTCGCTTAGGCGGGTGTGTTAGACTGGGTATTGGTGAGGTCCCAAGTGTAGGGGAAGATTTGGTTAGGCTAATAGAGGTGGATGAGATACTTGGTAGAGATGCGGGGGATGGAGATGAGGACATAGGCATTTTGAGTTTCTGTAAACACTTCGGGTATATGGTAGAGGTGTCTGGATCGGTCATCTGCATTTGAGTAGAATAGGGGGTACTCAAACGTTCCCATAGGACTCGTCTATCTTCTAGAGAATGATAGTCTTCAGGTGTGAATTGGAATTTTTGTATGGAAGAAAGGTGGGTTGTGATTCCGGTCCACTGTGGGTGTGATGCAGGGGGTAGACGAGGCATTGTATCAATAGGTGTTAAGAGGTCAACCGGTCGCTGAAAAGATTTAGGCGATGAAGAACTAATAGGTAGGAGGGCATGTTTGAGAGGATCCGTCATGGTTAAAGAATTTGGTGATGTCGGTGCAAGAGGTTTCTCATCTAAGGATGACAAAAGGAGTAGCGAGCCTTCCTCTTGTGCAGCAAGAGTGGTAGAAGGAGACGTTTGGGAAATAGATAAGTTAGATAACATCCGTTCTCGCAGTCTTGTAGGGATGTGGTGTAAGAAGACTCATCTATGAGAAGAGAACTCTGGGCAGTTAACTCCTTTATGGGTAAAGGAATGATTTCACCTTGGCTTGATGGTGGTGAAGGAGGTTCGGGCCCCTATGTCAGTGAAGAGGCTTGATTCAAAATTTTCTCGATAGAGGCTTTTGGCTGGGAATCGAAGACTGCATGGATCTCATGAACACTCTCCTCGGCTAAAATATCTTGGTTTAGATTACTGTTAGAAGAATGATTCGGGAATGGTTTGTTGAATATTTTCAAATTTCGGTTGGCAGGGGCGTTAGGATTATCGAGGGTTATATCCCCTGCATCAACCATTTCCTACACTATGTTTTTCAACATCTTGCAGCTTCTCATGACCGTGTCCCTTTACGTGTGGAAGTTACGAAGTCATTTTCTTTGTACCAAGAAGGTATGGTGCGAGTGGAATCAAACCCGAGTGAGGTTTAACAGAGGCAAGGTGATAGCTCCGGCTTTGAGCAATTTTTCCAAGATGACACCATATGTTTCTCCCAAGGGAGTGTAATTGATGGGCTCGCTTTATATTTATAGGTGGTTTTGGAGGGTATTAGACGGTGGTTGGGATTTGACCATCACCGCGTGCACGGCTCCTTTTGATTTCGAGCGATGATGGGTGAGGATTGGTGGTGTTAGGTTTGTTGGTGGAATCTTGGGTTCGGAAAGTGGGGTTTTTGTTGCGCAACCACAATTTCTCTTCCTCTAAGGCTCGAATCTCTAGTTTTTCGAGCCATAGTAAAGGCCTCGTCAAATGTGCGGAAAGTTTGAATTTGAAGGGTAGGAGAGATGTGCTCAGCGCAGCCCACGTAAAAGTTCATAAGTTTGGTCTGAGGCAAGGCATATGTAAGTTGGTTGATAAGGCCCCGCCATCGTCCAACGAAATCTGCGATAGATTCGTCTTCAAATTGTCGGATGGCATAGAGGTCGGTGATAGATACTTTCTTGGCAATGTTAATGGAGAAATGATCCAAGAAAGATTGGGCTAGTTGGTTAAAAGAGAAGATTGAGTGCTGGGTTAAAGCACTGTACCACTCCAAGGCGGGTCCTGATAAGGACATGGGAAAGGTGCGGAGTAACAAGGCATCATCATGAGCAATCAAATAACAAGCATGTCTAAATGATCGCAAGTGTTGTTGAGGGTCCTCCTTACTATTAAAACGGGTAAATTTTGGTAATTCCCATTGAGGAGGATATGAATGAAGGGGGACAGAAGGGTGAATAGGCTCCCGACAAACTTGCTCGTATGTATGTCAGGCGCTACGACTTCCCAAACAGAAGCCTCCAGATTTTGCATTTTTTCCATCATTTGTTTGATGAAATCCATGGTTGGATGAGATGATGGTGTGGTTGTGGTAAACGGAGGCAAATTGGGCCAAGGGCCTCCACTAGACAACGGTGGGGTTAAGTGTTGATAAGGTATGGAGGATGAATATGTTGAGGCGACCGAATAGGGATGTCCCATATAAGATGTTGAGGTCACAGGATACGTGTATGGGAATGAAAAGGTAGGCGGAGCTTGAGAAGGAAAGCTCGTGTGGATAGGTGGCAGAGAGCAAGTCATGAACGGAGCAGTCTGCAAGAGAGATGAGGTAGGAGCAGTCGGTGGTAATGATATGTGGGGTCCAAGATTAACCAAAGGAAAGCCAATCTGTGTCGTATGAACCTCTGAAGCCGTCGGATTGGGAGACGGGGCTAAAGATGCAGAAGCAAGGCGGTGTTATCAGGCGGAGTGGGAGCTAAATGAGCAGCTATACTAATAGGCATGCCAACAAGGAGTTGACCATCGGGCGTACGGTCAGGGGCATGAGACAAATAGTATTGTACAGCGCTAGGATTAGCATCCAGAAATTTGGCAAATTCCTTATCTCCTACAGGAATTTTGGGGATCTCACTGGTGTCCGTAGGGTTCCCTATAGAATGTGAAGGGGGTGATTCAGTAAAGGCACAGAGCAAGCATGTGAAACCATGGTGGCGGCTTGCTTCCGAGTGATAACAACCATGGACAAGAGTATACAGCAGGGCTTCAATCTATCGGGAACAGAAACAGCCTCAGAATGGTGAAATTGGTAGGTTGCTGGTTTGTCGAGAATCAAAAGATGCAAGATATCGATATCGGTCTATAACCAATGTCGGTTAGACTATAGCCGACGTCGGTCAGTTAACCGATGTCGGTGTAATAAGACTGGTATAAGAAAATATAAGAAGCTGCTGATTTGATTTTTAACAATGCTTAGTACATTTATCAATTGTTCTGAGGTGATGACAGAAGACAGTGTATAACAGAGAAAACAGAACTGAAAACAAGCAAGATGCACACGCAAATCCAGAGACTAACCCTAGGGTTAATTTAAATTATCGTGGGCTTATGCCTTTAGACGTAGAATGATGTCAAAATCCTAAAAGAAGACTTAGAGGAAATGTCAAGTTTGTTTTGGCTTATAAGGTTACCTCAATCGGGCGGAGGAATACCACGGAAAAGGGGGGATGTTTTGAGCTGTTGTGTTAATTATGAAGTGATTCGGTATGTGTTGTGCAGTGAAAGTAAGATTAATTTCCTGTCAATACTATGGAAATCACCCCCACGTGTACGACCTGTTACTTAGTCTATGTTCACTAGAATTGAAAACAACAAGCAAGAATGTAATGCACGTGTTTTAAACCCAAATCGAAAATGATATTCGATGAAGAAAATAAGATGACTTTCACTAATGCAAAACTAGGAAAGCAAGACAAATTCCTTTACTAAATATAACAAAAACAGCAACAGCAAGTATGCTCCCTAAATGAAAGCAAACAAGAGAAACAGAAACCCGAAATGGGTCCCACCGGGCGTGCCAAAATGTTTCACTCGGAATGTTTCAGCTTTTTGGGAATAGAGTTGCTTCTATCCTTTCATTCCTTTTAGAAACAGATAAGGGTTAGGGCTAGGAGGAATACCTGTTGAATGTCGAGATGGTGTGCGCGTACCGTAGAGAGAGATCAGGTTGATTGCGAAGAACTCCTTTTGTCTTGGAAGGACTACCTGCAAATAAGAATACAAGACCACAAGATTTTGATTAGACAATAAATGAGGGAACTACCTTGGGCCCAGGAAATATAAAACTTCCTTTCGAAGGTGGTTAGTTCCCCTGCTAATATGAATTAACACAAAAGATTGTAAAATAACAATTTAATTGCCTCGTTGAAACAAGTAGGGGAAAGGCTGGTTTTTGGTTTTGAGTCACGATAACCGATACCGGTTTCTGCTAACCGATATCGGTAGGGGCTATGTTTTAGGGACTTTTGGTGAGGGTCGGTTGTAGGGTGGTTGTGTTGTTTGTAAGGCTAATAAATGAGTGGGATTAGGTAACGGGTGATGAGAAGGTAGAGGAATGATAGTTAGATGTAATGTGTTGCTGGGTAGTAGATCTGGGAATAGATTTATGACGGCTGTGATTCAAAAGTCTAAGAAATGTTATCAAAGAGAACATACAAGATTCTACTTACCGTTTATTGACGAGGATGCAGGTCCGAGAAGTGTAATGACAAAGGTAGAATTCAGGTAGGATGGCCTGGCACTCAGAGATGAGATACCTCCCTCCCGATGATCAGATGAGTATCACAGGGCTCTGGTTATTCAGTTGCAGTCTTGGGCTTGATCTCCTTTGCTGCAAACTCTTCTTGTTTCTTCACTTGTCTCTGCTTGGCCAAGTAAAATTTTTTCTCTCACTTCTGATGATCCTGATTGATCCAAAAATCCTTCGACCTTTGTTTCTGGTTAGGGGAGCCCATTTACAGGGAACCGATGGCGGTTACGTAACCGACGGCGGTCGAGTAGGAACCGGTATCGGTCAGGTCAAAGTGGGCTATTTTTAGTAAAATAGCCAACTTTCCCTCCTTTTCTCCCGAGGGATTAGTTGCGGGCTTGGTCAAGTGACTAGAAGGTCGGTTTTGGGTGCGAGAAAGGGGTCATTAGTCATGGGTGTGGATGTAGACCAAGTTATAGGTCTTAATTAGATTAGTTTAGGGTTAGGCCTAGGTCATGATGAGGTGGCAAAATGAGGTGGCAGGTAAGGCGATGTGGATTTATTAATTATAAGATAATTAATAAATAATTGTGTAAGGTTTAGGTGGTGAGGTTAGGTTGCTGCATCCCAATAGTGAAGGTGTGTCTTTATCACCTTCTCTATTCCAAAGCATGGAATTCATAGTTCTTACAATAAGCATTGCTTTAAAGAAAAAAGAGGCGATTCTCACTTATCCCAGCATCTAAAAGAGAACATCTTTATGTACCAATCCATGATTTTTATTCCAAGGTATACAACTTGGTACCTGTGCATAGAAATAGTTCAATATTTCCCCTTCACCATACCTTGGTACTGGTTTCTCCCCTAATTTCCTAACATAATGTGGCCTACTTACGTGTGTAACCACACTCTTCATCTTGTGCCAAATCATTTCATAACTCACATGCACCAAGATGTCACAAGGAATGTTGGTTGCATCACTCATAGACTCGTGCATCATCCCATTGAATAACTCCTTCCTTTGATGTCTTAAGAACTTTAGAATCTCGAATAGTGTGCACATAAATTTTTTCAAATCCTCTTCACTCAAAGTTTCTACATAGGGTGTAGCTTTTCCATTTGTTAAAGGAATAATCACACGCTCCTCCTTTTTCTCAAAACTTATATATCCCTTATTAAAGTGTAGATCAACATTATTTGCATAACACTAAGGGAACCTAAGAAATGTTATAAAATTGTCTTCCTCTACAAGTGCCAAGACCTCAAAGTCCCCATTAAACTTGGCTCCTTCTATAGTAATAGTAGCATCCTTCAGAACTCCAATGGGCATGGATTTAGTCATGTTTGCCATAAACAACACATTTGAAGTTGGTTGTAATGCTGGCCTCCCCATCTCGATTCCACATGTCCAAAGTGAGCACATTCACTTCTGCACTTGTATCAATCAAAATGTTACTTAGCATCCATCCATCAACAACAACATTCAAATTGATCTCTTTTTCATAATCAAGACTATGAGGAGGTAAGTTAGCATGTAAAATATGTCTCTTGTACTCAACTCAGCATGTATTATTTTCTCCCTTAACCATTCCCCTAACAAAATAATGATGTTCTCTTGGTACAAAGAGCTTACAAACGTCCTTCAATTCATAAACATATTTATGGGGAATCTCAACTATTTTTTTCTAATCTAGCTTCCACGAATGCTCTTTTAAGCATTATATCTCACCCTACAAATTTCTAATAACTTCCATGGTTTCTTGATAAACTTCCTTCTAATGAGTAGGGTTTGGATACTTTGCATGCAATACCTATGTTTTCTTAATAATCATCTTATTCTTTGGAACTTCCCTTGTGTGTGCAGCCTCGGTGTGTGTAGTGACTAATACAAGCAACATCTCAGATCAAAGTGCTACTTTTGGCAACCACCGATCTTCCACAGTACACTAAAGTATAACCATTCTCACTCCCTTATCCTACTTGTGCTTCTTGCTCAGGTGCTCATATAAATATGGGCATTCTTCATAATTGTGGTTCTTTCCGCAAAAGGAGAAAATAATATTATGAGGTAATTCGCGATTATAATGATCAAAGGAACTGCATGTATAACATGTTCCACGGGGAAGCTCACTTTTACCACCGCCACGACCTTGGCCTCTGAATCCCCCATAATATCCTCTACCTTTACCACCTCCATCGAGTGCCCTTCATTTTGATTATGATTTTCAGCTTGCTCCTTGGATTTTTGTAACACTAGTCCGATATACACCAAGATCAATGACATCATGAATTTTATCAATCAACCTATAATTCTCTCAGATCATGAGTGGTAGACTTGTAAATCTTACAAAAGAACAAGAAACATTCTTCCTCATCACATGTTACAACAATGGGCACCTACTTGAATCATGATCCAAGTGATAGATCTCGTAGTCCAACAACATGGCACACACCGATTTATGAGGGAAATTACTCTTAGTGTGTCCTTCCACCTTGCAATCTATACACAAAATACCACTACATGTCTCATAGTTGAATTAGCTGAAAAATTTTCCAACATTTTTTCCATAGTTTACAATCTAAGCTTCCAAAATGGGCTAACTCCAGTGTCCACACTCCTAACTACCTCAAAGCACACATGAGCTTCCTCAAGTTCCTCACACGAGGCTGTATGAGTCTTGTGTGAGAGTGCCCTTCCGAAAGGGGTGATCAAACTTCAAACAAACTATTGAGCATGTTGACTTGAGTGAATATCGTAAGACAAAAATAACAATAAATTTTTTAGCAGGCATCAGACTCCCTCACGCTCTTAGACATGCCCTATTTGATTTCCTTTGGCACTCTAATGCTCTTCTTCTCAAACTCAGGTATGTGAGACTCTGCTAAGAAAGCATCACGTAATGTGGTATAGTCTGCACAAGTCTTGTTTAGATCATATTTCATGTACCAATTATGCGTACGCCCTTGCAAAGTAGTTATAAACTGACTTGCTTTATGCTCTAGAGATGTAATCCCCTTATCATGCCATAGTATCCCACACAAATGCATGTATGCATGTGCTCGATGCATCTTCAATTCCTTTGTATTCTAGGAGATGAAGACACATCTTAAAATATAATTTCTGGGGTTGGTGTAGACCATGCCCACCAAATCCAAAACCTATATTGCCTCATGATTTCCCTCTGCTCTAGAACCACCAAATCCACTAGATCCCGAGATCCTTGACCCTCCTAACTCTCATCTTATAGTAGGAAATGAACCATAGGATGAATTTCCTTGTGTTCCAATATTTATGGTAAACTAAACTCCCATGGTCTGTGAATTCATACTACTTCCAGACATAATACCAAAGTTCTACACACCCATGTTCTATGTTGATGACGCACTTTAAAATATACCTCCAACTCGGACCTCTAAATAACGTAGATGACGATTACGCAGTCATAGATGAATTGGCTATCTGATTAACTTTTGAACTTGATGTAAATTTAAATCTATCTGTTGTTACTCTACTACCCACAATAGCTTACTTACTAATTACTATTGCATAAATTGGAAAAACTAAGCACAAGGGATAGGTCACTAGGAGTGATCAAATGTGTGCATGCAGCCTTTGGAGTTTCCACCTGCACTTTCATCCGAGTTCAAAGAGGGTTCTCTATCATGCTTACCCAAATGAGGGAGTTCCAAATGCTCTGCTCCAAGTCCCGTATGTGAACTCCAAATCTGTCGAGGCGTCTCTCTCCACAATGCCATTCATTTTGCAACTTCTTGTTGCTTCTCCAAATCCCTCGCATGCACCTCATTAAACTTAAGCCACCTCTCTTCTCTCTACTTTTCTGCACCAAGTCTAACATCTTTCACCACATCTACTCCTTCCCTCATGCATGGTGAGGTTTAGCTAGTCATAGGACATTTTTCTAAATCCAAGGTTATGATCAAGATCTTAATCACTAAAGGGATAGCGTGCAAATAATACCCTCTTGGTTCACGTAGGAACTAAAACTCAAAGACCTTTGGATAGGAATAATTAGAAACGTGTGTAATCCAAAATTTATCTATTTACAACACCACTCCACCAATGATCTACGAGTGCATGACCAAGTTAGATTAGCATTATGCGAGCCTAGAATTCTTCCTGTGTCCAAATAAGTGCTCTATAATTCTAGTTTCTCTTTGATGTGTATGCTACCATCCACTGTATACAACTCTATAGGAAAATAAGAAAATAACATCTCATAAATTTCATGGTACAAATTTTGTTCAACCCATGCGTGTGCATCAAAATCAGGTCCTATGTTAAATATGTGAGCATACTCTTCTTCTAAATTCTCTAACCAATCCTCAATGTTGGCCAAATTCAACCGATACATCTTCATCATGAAACATCCGGCAAGTATCGTTAAAAGAGGTCCTGCAATGGAACCAAAATTTAGTCTTTTATTTTACCAAACAACCCAAGGTGCGTTAGTACATCACTCATCCACAACTGAGTGCTCACTCGAAGCACACAAGGGTACCATGTCCCTCGTTTATGGAATTATTTTCAAAGAGTTAGCATGAGAAGCACACACATAGAAATATTCTAAAACCATAATAATAAATCAGCAACAAACCATAACCAGATCTAGATCATAACCATATGCAAGAATAACTTATACAAGAATCAAGATTAGATTTATGACATAAGATCTAGGAATAGATGTGTTAACAACCAATATCCAACTACCAAGATATATTATATTACTTTTTGTAAAACACAGAAGCTAAATACATACATAGTAATGTCACCATAAGTCATGTGCGCTCATAAAACAATAGCATAACTCTACTAAAACATGGATCCCTAAACCGTGCAAATCAATACATATTTATAGGTAGTGGGGACTTTCCCTTCACTACTCACACACCCTCCAAAATAGGCTACATGTTAAGAATATTCATGCACCACTACAAGATAATTACAAAAGCATGCAAGTACTCCTAATAATAGACCTTCTATAGATAACTCTAGTTCACATCCTATTATTAGCTCAAAACTATGCATGTCGCTTTATATTCCTTCACATGAGATATTCTCCAAAAATAGAATTTTTTTGAACTGCAAGTCTTCTTGTTTCAATCTTATCTTTATACTTTGTTTGACTGCCACTCCAAGTCTATCTTTAGCTTCATATCCCAAACTAGCCAAGTGTTCGGTATGTCCATGCTTCCTCCTACGCGTATTATTGTTCAATTCCAATGCACACACCCTATCCTCCTCATGCATGTGTCCTCATCTCGAATTTCTATTATAATGCCTCTTATGCGCGCTAACCTCTGTTCTCGGGAATTAGTCATTTTCATGCTCAATAATGATGGGGGCTATGAATGTTTCCATATGCCTTATTTTCCTCTCTTTGTAATTTTGTCGCATCTTCTTTCAAAATAGTTGTCTCTTTCAGTTCCCCTTAAACACTAAAGTAATCCTCATATGGCACAAGTCATCTTTTTGCTGGCTCTTCACTCATTTTTCTAGCAAAAATTTTCCCTAATCAAAACTATTCAAGCAGATGAGAAAGGAAGGGGCATCTTATAGTTGGTGGTGGTATTATTATGTTCTTGTTCTTCCACAAATTGGATAGTTGTCGAATTATATTAGTTGATGTGTCCGAAAACTAGTAACATGTCATCGCAATATAAATTGTTTAGTTTAGTTTAGCCACCTTAGCTATTAACATAATCCCCATTATCAACATGTTATTAACATAAAAACAGCCATTTAGAAAAGACGTGTCCCCTACCCATGAGTTTTTATTCAAACAAAAATTTAACGTGCAAATCGTTTAATTCATGATAGCAACAATGTTGAGGCATTAATTCTTTTGATCATTACGCCAAAGGTGTATACATAGTTATATTTTATATGGGTTGAGGCTTATCAAGATCGACGCATTTCAATAAATCAATGGTACAGAGGGAGGTTACAATACATATGTTTAAATATTGTGGTTATGTTGGTTCCTTAAACTCGTTGCCTATTTAGATTGAGTACGCTGGCTAGATTTTCATCCTCCATTACACATTTGTTATTGGACTATCATCGCTCATCGTGATAACGGTGCTACAAAGGTTACATTACACATAGCACAAGTTCTCACAAGCATAAGAAGAAAAATTAATACAGTAGATATTACACTTGAATGAATTTCCTTCTAATATGTAATCTTCTTCTTCTTCTTCTTCTTCTTCAAAGATACACCAAAGAAAACAACAAGAGTAGGCGCAGCTTTCCTCTCTAAGACAATTGAACTCCTGCTTGAGATCCGGATCAATAAATTTGTATATAGTAAAATAAGGATATAGCAAGGTTACAAATTTATCTCTATGTGCAGGTTTGATTTAACCCATAATGGTGCCAATTTTAGGATAGCTATTAGTGAGATATCTGTTTAGCATAGTTCCTCGTAACATTATGTTTATTTATTTAATTTAATTCTTGCTACAACTATCCAATTAATTCTAAATTTACAACGTTAACTTGGGTTTCAAGCGAGGTTAATGCCTCTAGATCTCAAATAAATTACTTCTATTATTATGCAAGTAAAATGGAAGGTCTAAAAGGCCGTTTAGGATGTGTCACTCTTTATGTTCTCGCTTTAGTTTTGGAAGAGCGCTTTTGCGGTTAGTGGGTTCGTTTGACATGGGTCTATTTTTTCTTCACAAATTTTATTTTCTATTAAATACATGGAGAAACAAATAACACATATGATACTTTTGAGGCTATCTCGATTCATATTATATCTTTTCAACCACAATCTTATCGATTTAAGTAATATCTATATCGAATGCCCTTAAAAATGTGTCCTAACATAAACCCTAAATTTCCTGCATTAAACTTGTCCTATTAAGAAAATATTGATAATGGCATACATGATGAGGATAAATCTAAAATATCTATAACCTACAAACCCTAAAATTTCATTGTTATACTTGTCATATCAAGGAAATATTGATAAAAAGACATACAAGGTGTGGGTGATGTTTAATTTTTGTGAAAGATCTCAACACCAATACAATGTGTGCAAGCGACTTGCCTTACTTACCAGTGATAATACACTAATTTTATTTCTATTATTGGAAAATGAGAGAGTACTCTATTTGTATATATGCTTCATAGTGGATGGGAGATTTGGACATGTTTTAATATGTAGTAACTAAGAGGTGTAGATACATAAATATTTTATTATAAAATGATATGTAGGTAAAAGACAAGTAGATTGAAGATTGGAAAAAGAGGACACACATTTAATATGTAGTATAAGAATATTTATTAAGCAATATTCTACCTACCATGTAACAATTAGATCAGTAATACATATGAAATCATGTGAGGGGGAGTATATTTTTGGTTTTATTTTTCTTTTAGGAGCGAGCCTTTGTCTTTTTGTTGCATTTCTGTTGTGGTTTTTTTGTAGTTTTACTATGGTATTTTTGTGTTTTTGCTGCTCTTTTAGGTAGCTTCTCTATTTTATCTCAAGGGTGTCTTGGATTGTTCATACTCACTGTTGACTGAGTGACCCCTTTGTATGTCCCCATTAAGATTGGGTTTCAAACCTGCATCCTCTTGGAATTTCCCCATTTTTATTTAACCCTTTGACTGCAATTTCCACTCATGTGAAAAATGCAAGTGGCATAGAGATGATAATGTGGAGAAAAAATAATTCAATAGCTTGATAGTCATTTTAATACCTAAAACTTACCTTCTAACATATCTCCATAATATGTTTCCTTGTTGCCTTCCACACCACACTCCTTTTCTCCTTGTAATGATTTGAAAGATTTGAATGTGTATTCTTTAATTTTTACTCCAAATACATATATAGTTAGAATGTATATGGTTGGAAGCTCTTCCAATTGTCCTCGACTTACATCCATGCATTCAACAGATTCCATGTTTTCATATTCATTGCCTCATCACTAGATTATAATCCTTATGCCGACGTAGACACAAAATCACACACTTTGGGGTAATTATTTAGTCTCGGTCGCATATTACTATTCATATGGTTCCTAAGTAAGAGAATTACTAATTAACCCATGTCTTTAGCCACATGTCTTTGCTTTATGCTTATGATTTCATTATTGCACTCTTACTTTCTCATTTAATATTTTCATCTTTCAACAAGTATCATTTTGGAAAAGAGTTCCCAGACTTGGATGTCAGCCCCAAATGCCCCATCCCCTCTAGGAGCCCTTTTCCTCTTTACACTTTGGTCACACTTTTTGGGTCCTTTCTATCCATTTGAGCATCTTATCTTTTTGGTAGTCAGCCTTTTCAAGGTTAATTACAAAATTCAAGTGAAGGAATCATATAAATATAAATTTATGTGATCATAATAAGGGACCAAGCACTAAGCACTACTTATCACCACCTAAGGTTGCATCCATCAAGGCATCTATAGCTCTATTTGCATCCATCTAGCTCCATCACAAGGGAAAAAGGTTGGTTCATCTACATCACACTTCATAGGAGGAGTTTATTCTATTCCATGCACACATTATTTACATTCTACATCTAGCTACTTGCTCACTACTTCAAGTGTGACACGCACAAGAGAAACCTAGGGCATAATTTTGCACACACACATAGAACTAAATTGGGTCTGAGATGTAGTATAACACTCAATTATAAGTCCACCATTGTGGCATTGAGACACCGACCCCCTTCATTTGCATATTTATTTTTAGGGTTTGATTCTTTGTTTGGGGTTTTACAAGTGATTCATTCATTCTAGATCCACAATGATATCCTATGGAATTCATTGACATAGTAGTGACAAACATTGAGGGTTTCACATCATATGGCGACCTTGTGAAATTGGCTTCCTGACCTCCTTCATAAACTAGGGTGCCTAAAACCATACAAGAGCGCCTCGGTGCCCCCATCCTTCTCCAGAACCCCGGTTCAGCCAAATACGCCAGATTTGCACTTTTACAGTCCTCTATGATGGTCTTCCATTCCTATTCAGTTGGTGTGACTCAATCCCGCAACATCTTTGAATCAGCTAAGTCTCATCTAACCCTATTTGTACTTAGTTTCTTGGTTTTTATTTGAGTATTTCATTTCTCATTTATTTACTACAAACTTGCATTAGATGAGGCTATTATTTAAAATTTAGCCTAATCATTTTGATGAACCCGATCTTTGAATCCCCCTTCTATTTATCACTCTCATACTTTCATACTCTCATCAATCTTATGAGGAATTTCTTATGCAGACCATCTTAAATCCCTTAATGATCATATTGCTAAGCATCCCCAAGATCTAGACTTGCTCTTACATGTTGCTCATGAGGAGGCTACAAAGTGGCGAGCTTTCTTTTTTCCAAAGCATTTCCACCGCCATTGCTCTACGACCACCTATTTCTACTCTGCCACCCATTTCTACCATCCTCATTTTTGTTCCTACCCCAACTAACCACTTCACTTCACCTCTTTTTTCTCACATACGTAAATTTTCTTCCACCGACACTCAATATTTAGCCTCCCTCTATCAATATCTCCAAGCACAAATTCGTTAGTTACATCAGGCTACTTCTCATGTGTCTCCATCTTTGGATTCCACCTTATTATTACACACTCCATTCGCACTCGCCATATTTTTCTGGTTCTCTTCCTTCTTTTTTTTTAACCCCAAGCTTCCCATCTTTACTAGGAATGGTGACCCACAAGAGCATCTTTAAGCTTTCCATATGGCTTGTCTATATTTTTTGCGGATGATCATATCCTCTTGGTTAAAATCTTCCCCTATATCCTCCATGATTATGTGATGTGTTGGTTCTATGACCTACCTATCCGCTTGGTAACATATTTCACGTATCGGCCAATGCTTTCATTACTTATTTATCTATCAACATCAGCTATAAGATCTCCTAAGCTCAACTTGTGTAACTTAAACAAGTATCTAATGAACACTTCACAAATTTCATTTTATGATACAAAAACAACTTAGCTAAGATGTCCAATGTGCTTGTGGACTCGAGCTTCGAGGACTTTGTTGATCAAAAACACTTGACATAACTCATGCAAGAAGTCCGCATGGGAAAACAGGCCCGAGGAGTTTAAGGGCACGAATGGACAGGGGAAGAACCCATGCACGGAGGGCAAGTTCAAAGCATTCAGGACTTAGCTGATTTTGAGAATGAAGACCTATTTTTAGAAGATGGCATGCAAAACACACCAATGATGTAGAGACGTGAGCACCATGCATTTTCTATCTTTAGAGGATCGTATTGGAACATTTTGCATGGAGACAAGCTAAGAATAGGATTGATACTTCAATTAATCGTAAGAGGTCTATAGATAGCACACTTTCATGTGTGGTTATTCCCGTAAATGGTGTTTGGCTATTAATAGCATGCGGCCTATTTTTGGAATAGATAAGCGGTGAAGGAAAGTCCCCACCCTATATATATGATGAGAATCACATAATAGTTGACAGGGAGAGAGATATATAGGTATATGCAGAGTGTAAGAGGTAAGCATAAAGAGATATGTGCATATGACTGGATTATTATATCAGATCCATGTGTGCATCAAGTATAGAATGCCATTATTGTAAGGAGATTCTGTGTTTATTAATAGATGGAAGATATTGGTTGAATCTAAGTGTCATTCCTATGTGTAATTGAGTAGTGCATGTTCTTGATTCAATCATGATTATTGTTTAAGTTTTTCTTTCATAGATCTAACTATAGCATGCATTGTAGAATGATGGATTAGTTATGGATCTATATGTTTATTCCTTCATCACACTAACATCCTACTATAACAACCCTAAAGAGGGACATGGTACCTTTGCACACTTCGGGTGAGTGCTCGGTCCTAGGCTAAGTGATGTGTCAAAGACGTCTAGGGTATTATCCGGTGAATTGTAGGTTGCATCATTAGTTCCGTTGTCAATACCTCTTTTTAATTTTTTTCGGGATGGTTAACGATGAAGACGTGCTGGTTAACTCTACCAAGTATATTACAAAGTGGATGCACAACCTAGAAGAAGAATATTCACAATGGTTCAACAAAGGGATTTGATTTTAACACACGCACTTGGGTAGAACAAAATTTGTATGATATCTTATATGAGAGATTTTTCACCATCTTTCTAGTAGAATTATATGAGTGGCTGATTGCTTATGCATCTAAGTGGAATTGGAGGTATCGCGCACTTTTCTAGACATAGGAAGAATTTTAGGCCCTTTATGATGTTGATCTGATCTGGACTCATGCTATGGATACGTGGTTTTGTGGTGTTCTAAAAATTATATTCTGGAATATTCAATTTCGATGTATTCTTGCCTGTAGGTAGCTGGATTCCAATTTTTTTGGTATCCTAGAGTAGCATATCTCGCAAGGTATTCCATTGGCGATCAATATTTTGATGGTAAATTTGAACCTAGAGAGTAAAACAATGGCTAACTAAACTTCACCACACGCGAAAGGTGAATAGGTTTGGTGAAAGATAGTAGACCTAGTGGTAGAAAGGTAGAGAGAGGAAAGGCAGCTTAAGTATAATGAGGTGCACAAGAGGGAGATAGAGAAGCAGCATACCATTGCAAAAAGTATGGCATTGAGGAGAGAGATGGCTCATGAAGGATTTGAAGCTCACGTAGAAGACGTGGAGCCAAAGCATCAAGAACTCCCCCATCTTAGAAAGCATGACAGAGATCCCCACTTGGCTTCACATGCACTGTGCCAACAAATACTACCCGGTCGTGGTGCGCATCTTAATCCACCTAGTGACCTAGTCCTTGCGCTTGGTTTTCTAGTATCTAGTATGATAAGTAACCAGCAAGCTAACTTGGGAAGTAGGAGAGAAGGAGTAAGTCAGGGAGCAAGTACATCAATGGCAGGACAGATAGCTTCAATGTTATTTGGAGGAACATTTTTAGGTGTGATGCATCCTAGAATTGTTAGTTAACACCTGTTACACTGCACATCACTCGGCCTAGGATGAGCACTCACCCAAAGCGTGCGAATGCAAGATACCAGTCCCTCTTAATAGTTGTAGTAGCAGAATGGTGGTATGATAAAATAGTAAACATATATTTTAGGAACTAATCCATCCATTCACCATTTATATCCAACTAGATCTATAAGCGCTAAAGGTAAATCATCATGAAAGTAATAACATGCATTGATAAAACACATCACACACTTTGTTTGGCCAATTTCCTTTATCTATTCATTGAACCAACAATACAGTAGCTTCATACAATACCAGGCATGCATGCATGGATCTGTTACAATCATCCAGTCGCATGTGGTTCCATCCATTCTCTATGTATGTCTCTATATTCTCTAAGTAGTTCATTACATATATATAGGGTGGGGAACTAACCCTTCACCACTTAACTCTACCAGAAATAGGTCACATGCTAATAACAACCACGTGCCTTTTTACAATTATAGCCATACATGCAAGTATGCTATCTATAGATTGTTGATAGTTAACTAAAGTGATGGATCTATGCTTAACTTATGTCCATGCAAGAGTGAGTTGACATGTCCTTCCAAAATCCCCACGAAGAGTGGCGCACAAGCCTCAAAGCATCGCTTTATGTACTCCGCATGCCCGGTCTCTAAGAATAGACTTGATCTCCAAAATCAGCTAAGTCCTTGAGAGTCTTACTCTACACCTCCGCATGTGACGCCTTCCTATACCTTCGCACTTTTGCTCCTGTGCCATTCTTCCACACGGACTCTATGTGCAAGTTCAACTAAGTGTTTCCTCTGATCAACATTACCCCACACTAATCTCATTGTCGCCCTGACAATGGCGATGCTCAAAACTTATACATAGAATGGATAAATAAAAATAAAAAATTTTGAATAAGAATCTTGAAGAAAATAAACACAACTAATAAAACTGCGTTTAGGTCTCGGGCCCTCTGTCTCATCCTGAAGCATCAACTCTGGATATTCTTCTTTGATATCTACTTCCAGTTTCTCCCACACTATTAGCACTGCTCCTGCTATTTCCAGCACGTCTACAATGATGGACTGCAACTCTTCCATGGAGAGTTTCCCTTGCTCATTTTGTATTACAAGAATCACACTTGACATAGAGGTTTGCACCCCTTCTAGTACATCCATCTTCTGAGCAATGAGATTTCCTAGCTCCTCCAACCTCTCCTTATGCGGTGCCTACACCGCAGCTAGTGCCTCACGCTTTTGCTTTACCAGGACTAAGCATTCAGCACAGCCTAGGGAAGCATCCTTCATCACCTTGTGGACCTCATTTTCTTCCTCCAAGGTTTTCACCATGATCAATGCTTCTGGGGCTATGCATATGGTTAGCACATGATTGGCCTTCTTCAGTTCGTTGTGGGTGGCTTGTAGTAGACCTTCATAAGTAGCAATCTTCCTAGCTACTGTAGCCTTGCACCTTTTCTAGTCTTTTCCCCAGAGTCCTTGGGCTGTGAGGATACACGCACCTTTTCATCCTCCAACACTAATGTTATCATTGTTTTCACATAGTGCATCGCAGAAGGAAATTATTTTGGTACCTGGGATTCCAAATTTGGGCATACCTTTATAACATCATCTCCAATTTCCTCTGCCATACTAACAAAAGTGTCATATTTTCTTTTGATTAAGTCCTTTTCCTAGACTAGGCATGCTATCTCCACATCCTTGGATTTTAATCTCTCTGTCAGTGCCTTGATGGTAGTAGATTTATCTATGTTTCTTCTTGCTACTTCGGAGGATACTTTTACTAGAGCATTGCTCACCTGCTCATCTGACATCATTGTTGGTTTGATTGTCATGTGGCACATTTCAGGTGCCTTCTTTAACCACCTTGATGTGCACGATTCTTCACCGACATCAAAGTTGGGCTCATCCATGTGTGTGCATAGACCATGAGAGCTGCTTCCTTGTGCACAGAGTCACCTTGTCCTCGTCCATGAGTGCCCATCCAAATAAATCCTTTTGCCTCGATGGTACTCTGGAACCAAGCATGAATGATCAGCTTTGGGTCTTCTGCATACCCCATGGCATGTGCCTTGGCGTCCTCCCTTGTTCGATGTGATCGAGGTCCTCTTGGAATAGCTGCATCAAGGTTGGGAATACCAGATGTATCCCCACCCTTGTCCTATGTAGCCTTTGATTGACCCCCTTCTTCTCCTTCCATCTTCTCCTCCTCATATTGAGGCTCTTCTCTAGTTGGAGATGAAGGCACCTTCTCCTCAGACTCCTCTATTTCCTCGCTTAGCCTGAGTTTTCTCCATTTCTTCTCCTTTGGCTCCTTCACCTGCGGGGTTCCTCCTTGTGCCCTTGTGTGCTTAAACACCTTCTTAAATATTTGTGTTCCCTACTCCTCCCTCATAGCTCCTTCTCCCTAGGGGAGTTATCACGTGCTCCCCCTCCTAGCCAAATGGCTGCCTTCTCCTCCACACTAAACCACCACTATCTTCGGGTTCTTCATCCTCTTCCTCATCATCTTGCTTGGGCGTAGAGGGCCTAGGTGCTGGAATGTTCTCCATAGTATGCTTTCCCTTCTGGCCCTGGAAGCACGAATTCATTCTCCACATACTTTTTATTCTCCATTTTAGGCTTTAGTTGGAGGTATATTAGCACGGCCCTGATATCCACAATGGCCACTATCTCTGGCTTAATGCTTAAGATTTCCAAGATGTTATTCTCGTTGTATGCATTTCTCCTTGGATATCCATAACTTTTTCTCAGGGTGTGATTCTCATAGTCCACTTTATGCTTATTAAATACCAACCTTTGTGTGTTGGTGAACCAATGAACTTCAGCTTGGAAGTACTGTGTGGAAATGCATATGGCAGTTTGCACCAGGGGCTCCATGACCCATCTACCATTGGGAAGCACGTAATACAAAAATGCTAGTAGACAGAAAATTATACGTACTTTCCCAGGACCGAGGGTAAATCCTTGGGTATGCACCATTCTTCCCCAAACACCATGTAAAGCCTATCATACCACTTCTCAGCGCACTCCTTAACCTCCTCTGTCATCGACCCTTTGCAAAGATATTTACTGAATCACTCAACTGGAGACTTATGATTCATGGGGTATTCTCGATGTTCTCTTTTGGGCCATCTGGTACCCTAATCTCCATGAAGACTAAACTCAGTAAGATACAGCCAAAACTTATCTTACTCCCTTCGCGCGCTTCCTCAACTATCCACTTTGTAATGAATCCGATGATGTTATAAGTGGTTCCCTCTGACATGCGATTGGCCACATACAACCACATAGAATTGACTTGTGACCAATGCTCTTGGTCATTCAACTTTGTGGTGAGATGTGTAGCTACATGTGCTACTTTGGTCAAATTTTCAACTTGTCAATGTCCATCCCACGCGGTCCTTTTTGATAGCCCAGTGCCTTCTGTGTCTCCAAAATGGAACTTTTTTCTACTAAGTTGGTCTTAATGTCTTCTCCCATTGCCTGTAATCTAGTAACTATGGCAATGAGGATGGGTGTCAGTCTTACCCTCCGTCCTACAAAATATAAGAAGTCCTCATGGACTCGACTCATCACCATATGTATAAAGGTGCATACTCTCCAAAGTATGGAAGCTCATAAAGCCGGTAGACACCATTTCCTGGAGTAGATTTTCCCCACATCATCATATATCGGCATGCCATCTTCAGTGCACCTATTTGTTTGAGTGGTGAGTAGGTTTTCTAACTTCTTCTAGTTTTCACTGGTTCGATGATTGTATTCACTTATCTTGCTCTGTCTTATGTGGGTATTCCATTCCTGCCCCACAATAACTTCTTCAAGGTACTACATTTCGTAGAAATTTCTCTCTAGGTCCATCTCCTCCTCTTCTTACACCACCACCTTCTTCCTTTCTTTTATCGGTGTTACTTTCTTCTTTGGTACCATTCTCTTATAGGGTTTTGTTTTGTAGGTCAACTGTTGTGTGTTTTGAGTGATTTGCTTCAAACCCTAACCCGATTCCTCCGTGCCCTAATTTGTAATTACGAACTTGCGCACCCTAACTCTATTGTATTACTCTGCTTTTTCAAACCCTTCTTCTAGGGGATCCAAGCCCTTCTAATACACAAATCTCTTCTCCGCGCCTGGTTCGCTTACTTCACACCTTGAATCAGCTTAGGTTTATCCTCTTCACGTATAGGCTCTCTATCAAATTCTCGTAGTCGCAAGGGTAAAAATGAAATTGCTTCTTGTCCTTATATAGATTTCTACTTTTTGTTGCATTAATTTCTCCTCCACCTACCAAATTCTCCTCATTTATGACCCATTTTTATCATTTCCGCGGTATATTTTCGCACCAAAGCTATAAACCTTCTAGCGTGCCTATACCCTCTGTCATAGACTTCTCTTCAAGTGCGCACCTTCACACCCAAGTACCTCGTCACCGCATGATCTCCTAGTAATTACGATGGCCGCCGCTTACCTCGTGTTATACTTTCCCTTATCCATATTCCTTCTTTCTTATCTTAGAAGCAATCTTTTGTCAATTACCCTTAGCAACCTTCTTTCAACACCCACAACATGATATCTTCATAGCATATACTTGAGAGTCACCAACAATCCACCCCACATGAAAAGGATGTGTAGTCCTCTGTGCATCAACATGCTTCATATTGTAGTTAGTTT
Organism: Taxus wallichiana var. yunnanensis; assembly: GCA_018340775.1. Lineage (NCBI taxonomy): Eukaryota > Viridiplantae > Streptophyta > Pinopsida > Cupressales > Taxaceae > Taxus > Taxus wallichiana. The sequence continues at coordinate 603,453,896 of CM031242.1, read as the reverse complement.
CATGTGCGTAAGCGCTTATTACACAAACAAGAGCTAAAATTGACAAAGCATAGCAACGATGAAATAAATACATTAAGGAAATGCATAAAGGGAAACCTAATGTATCTGGCAATACTACCTTATTACAAACACCAAGAAGACTTATTTATAGTAGGGCTTCAGCCTACTCCTATTAAAGTAACCAGGAAACCACATGCCATCAATTGTTTCCAACTAGCAAGCACCTGACTCAAGTATATGAGTGATAACATATGGCCCCAACCAATGCACCTTGAGATTTCCTGGATGGTGCAAAAACTTGGAGTCATATAGAAGTACCAGTTGTCCCACTGCAAGTTTCTTATCCCTGATGTGCCGATCATGCCATGCCTTTTGTCGCGCTTTCTCCTGTTTCTGAATCCAGCGTGCGATGGCGCAACACTCATCTAGCTGAACCATCTTCGCAATCCATTCTTCCAAGGCCTGCTCATCAGCTAGACCTCCAAAGGCACGTAATGCACAAAGAAGGTAACATAAATTCTAGAGGCAGAATAGCTTCCGCACCAAACACCAATTGAAAAGGTGTGGCTTTGGTCAATCTTTTGTATGTTGTTCTATAAGCCCAAAGAACAACTGATACTTTATCATCCCAATCTTTCCTCCTAACATCACAAATCTTGGTCAATGTGTGGCTCAAAATCTTGTTAAATGCCTCAAAGCTTCCATTTACACGAGGGTGATAGGGTGTAGTTTTATAGTGGTAAACCATAAACTCATCTAAAAGAATTCATATTGTCTCATTTAAAAAATGTGTGCCCCTATCACTTGTTAAACTTAAAGGACAGCCATACCTTGTGAGGACATTCTCCCATAAGAACCGTGCTACTGTAGCCACTATACAGTCCTTTGTAGGTGTTGCTTCTACCCATCGTAAGATAATATATACAAGTGATGATATAGCGTGATCTAGTCCTACGCACGACTAGGGAGATAGGCCCGACAAAGTCAATTGCCCATTTCTCAAAGGGTTCTGCACTCGTTATTGGTCATAGGGGCATCTCATCCCTTTGTCCTAGTTGACCGAGATGTTGACAATGGTCACATGTCTTACAATACTCTTTACAATCCTTGTACAATGTTTCCCACCACAACCCAAAGTAGGATCTTGCACACTATTGCATCACCTGCATAATGGCCACCTGCAATACCACCATGTGCTTCTTCCATTATGTCCTTGTGTTCATGCTCCAAGACACAATGGCGTAACACCTCATCTCTGCCTAGCTTGTACAAATCACCACTAATTAACATGAATGGTGCTGCACGAATAGCAAGTTGCTTCTTCTCTAAAGCTTTCATGCCTTCGGGCGCCATACTAGTTCTTAGAAAGACAACAATGTCCTCTAATTCTGATGGCATGCATTATAACCTATATAGCTATGCATCAGGCATGGTCTCTTCTATTGTTTGTGCTTCTTCCCTTGATTGAATTCTAGACAAGTGATCCAGTCCAAAATTACTTTTGCCTAGTTTTACCACAACCGTAAAGTCAAACTCTTGAAATAAGAGTACCCACCGGCATATGCACCCTTGTAAAATGGGCTTGTTCACCAAATATTTTAATGCCATGTGATCTATATAAAACACAAATGGTGTAGCCAACAAATACTAATGAAATTTGTGCAAGGCATAGATCATGGACAAGGCCTCGCACTCTGTAGTGGTATAATTATGTTCTACAAGGGTCAACTTCCTACTAGCAAAGAAAATGGGATGATCAATGATACCTTCACCTGGTTGAGCTAGGACAACACCAATGGCTGTGCTAGAAGCATCCACATGAACATGAAAAGGTTTATCCCATGAAGGAAAATGCAAGATAGGCGCGGTAGTAAGTCTCTGCTTCAATATCTCAAATGCACGCTGCTGTGACTCCCCCAATAGAATGTACCTTTTCCTTGGAGTAATTCTTCTAGGGTGCGACAAATTTTGCATACCCTTTTATAAACTTCCCAGTACTACCTCGTATGACCCAAAATCCACGCACTCTTGACCGATCGGCCGGGCGCTTTCAAGCCAATGATGACTACAACTTTAGCTGGATCAACCAACAACCCTTCCTTGCAGATGATATGTCCTAAAAGTGTGCCAAAGGGAGTAGCAAAGATGCACTTCTTGATATTTAATGAGATACTCAACTATCAACATCTTTCAAACATTAAGCACAGATTGTCACAATGATCCTTAATCAGCCCATAAACGGTCCAATCATCAAGATAGACTCAGTAAAAGTTATGAATAAAATCCTTGAAGGCTTGTACCACTATCCTTGAAAATACAGTAGGTGCATTCTTCAATCCAAAGGGCATCACAGTATAAGAAAAGCTTCCCCATTCAGTAGTGAAGGTGGTCTTCTCTTGATCTTCTAGGGCAATCCTAACCTGATGATACCCTGAAAACCCATCTGTAAATGAATATATTTTGTGCCTAGCCACTCCTTCCAATATTTCCTCCGTGAATGGCGTAGGAAAGGGATCTGTGACACATGCTACATTCAACTCCCTATAATCAACACAAATTCAAATCCTACCATCCTTTTTGATGCTTATCACCATAGGACTGACCCATTCTGATTCATCCAAAGTGGTTGAATGATCCCATATTTCAGCATCTTATCAATCTCCTCCTTTACTTTCTCACGCAACCTTTTAGAGTAGAATAAAACCGATGCACCCAAAGTGAGGGTGGTAATGCCTTCTGGCCTACTATCCAGATTCTCTCACACTACTAGATATGATGTTGAGTAGGTTAATCACCATGATAAGGGTGTATGTTTGTAGGTGCATTACTTCTTAAAAACATAGTTGATAACGCAGTCCCAATTATTTTCCACTCTAAGAGATTATCCTGGGACTACCCACCAGCGTGCGTGCGGCAAGTCGGCCAAAGTATATGACAGCATAGTGCGTCATTTATGTTCATCAGCCCAATTTGTTTCTATGGCATGTAAGAACCCAGCCAAATCTGCAGATCTAGTATAGCGGGTATTGTGCAACCTATACATCGAACAAAGCGGAAACCCATCTTTCTAGTAACCATGTGCTTAACCTCTTGTCCCACCAGTTCATAAGTGCCATCAACCCAATTATCACAAGCAATACTAGTAGTATCGTTGATTGATCGAGAATCTTCCCAATGAAGGATTCCTTCATTAGATGGATCATTTACCTCTAGGTCCCGAATAGCGCGTACATAGATTCTATTCAAGTCCTCTTCGCTTAAGAATCCCCATATGGCATGGATTTCCCATCTCGTCAATGGTATTATGACCCTTTCCTCCTTTTTCTTGAAGCTGATATACCCTTTGTTAAACCTCAAATCGGCATTGTTTACATAACACCAAGGGCCCCTAAGTAAAGTTGGGAAACTATCTCGCTTCTGAAGCGCTAGTACTTCAACATTTCTTGTGAACTTGGCCTCTTGTATAGTGATAAATGCATCCTTCAAAATCCTATGGGAGTAGCTTTTGTTCTGCTTTTCCATGAACAATACATGAGATGAGGGCTATGATGGGGTATCCCCATTTTTTCCCATACATCCAATGTAATTACATTTACTTCCACCCCTATGTCAATCGAATATTGCTCATTAGCCACCCGTCCACTATAGCATTCAAAGTGATCTCCTTGTCTTACTCAATGCTATCGGGAGGGATATTCGCATGAAGTATTTGTCTTCTAGTCTCAAATCTTGCCTGCACGCAGAGTATTCCCCTTCAACCAATTTCCTTATAAAGGAATAATATTCTCCTAGCACAACATTCTACATACTTCTCTTATGTCGTAAATATCCGACGGGCTTGTTCGTATCATTGTGCTCCAATTTAAAGAGACTACTCTTTTAAACCTTGTATCTCACCTTGAAGGCTCTTAAGGACCTCCATTGTGTCCTGATAGACTTATTTTTGATGAGCTGGATTTGGATATCTAGCATGCAAAACTTCCTCCCTAGTGATTGTCAACTTTTGTTGCAACACCTCTCTTGTGTGTGCCACCTCAGCTCATGTGGTTATCTTAACTGTTACCACCTCAGGTTCTGGTGTTAACTTTGGCATCCAATGATTCTCTATCACGTGCTAGATTCTAACCATCCCCACACCCTTGTTTTCTTGCTTGTGCTACTTACTAAGATGCTCATACAAGTCTGGCACTCTTCATAACTATGGTCGTTTCCACAAAATAAATAGGAAATATTCTGGGGCTTTCGCACCTATAATGGTTAGGCGAGCCACATGTATAGCAAGTTCCTCAAGGGAATTCACTCCTTCCTCCACCTCGGCCTTGTCCTCTATATCCACCTCTATATCCTCACCCCTTTCATGAGCCCCTTCAAACCATCTTTCATTCCTATCATAAATGGGTTTTATTATAATCCCTATCCTAATGCTCATTCTTCCCTTTAGAATTATCAGGTCAAACTTTCTTTTATGACCCCAATATCAATGGCATCATAGATCTAGCCAATCAATTTACAGTCCCCAGATATCATGGGTCGTGGACCTACAAATTTTACGAAAGGAGGATACATTCTTCCTAATCGTGCGTTATAGGAGGGGGCAAAGACTAGCATCATGGTTCAAATGGAAAATATCACGGTCTAAGAACAATGAACGTACTGGTTCAGTGAGGGAAACTATCCTTAGTGTACTCTTCCACTTCACAATTTGTACACCATATCCCTAAGCACGTTTCATGAGCCGAGTTTTCTGATAATTTCTCTAACTATTTCACCATAGCCGCTATCTCGAGCTTCCAAAATGGAATAACTCCAAAGTGTCAATACTCCCAATCGCTTCAAAGACGTAAAGCGGATTCCAATGCTTCACGTGGATCGGTATAAGTTTTATGTGACAGTGCTCTTCGAAATGGAGTAATCAGTCCCCCGAAAAACCATTGTGCATGTTGACTTGCATGAATGTCATAAGAGAGTTTGGATAGAAGTGTTTTAAATCGTGCAAGTCATACTCACGTACACTTTCACTAGTGCCTTGCTTTATATCCTTGAGTGCACTTATACTCTTCTGCTCAAACTCTAGGATGTGGAACTCTTTGAAGAAAGCATCTTTCAATGCTGCATAGTCAATACAAGTTTGATTGGGGTCAAACTTCCTATACCAGCTGTGCGCGTATGCCTGCAATGTAGTAGTAAATTGACTTGCCTTGTGTTCAGGTGCCGTAATACCTTTTACGTGCCATAATATTTCACACATATGAACATGTTCAGAAGCATCCTCGATACCTCTATATTCTAGGAGATGAAGGGACATCTCCATATAAATGTTCTGGGGTTACTGCGGGCCTTGACCACCCTACCCAGAACTTCCTTGGTTTCCTCTTCCTCCAATACCACCTCGAACCACCGAACTAGAACTTCCCATACCACCCAATCCTCCTCATAAATTTAGAATAAGGCCCGTGGATTCACTCCCTATGCCCCAACAATGGTACTATACTGGACCCCTATAGTCTGGGAAGTGGTCCCAGCTCCAGAGGTGATTCCCACACTTGGCGCGCTCATATTCTGTGTAGATGATGAGCCTGATAACGTACCCCCAAAGAATAACGAAGTTTTCTGTGCTACCATTGGTGTACTTATTGTCTACCCTATTTCTATGCTTTCACTTCCTAAAAACTACTTTTACCTGTTATACTAGATACTTGGAAAACCAAGCGCAAGGGTTAGGTCAACAGGTTGGCTTAGATGCACGCCCATGGCCCAGGTCATATCTATTGGTGCACTTCCATGTGAGGTCAAGAGGTTTCTCTCACATGATTCCCTAGATGGGGAGTTCCGATGCTCTTACTCTTCTTCCTCCTCATGAGCCTCAAATCATTCACAAGCCATCTCTCTCCACAACACCATCCGTTCTACAATTTCTTACCTCTTGCATAATTCCCTCTAGCGCACCTCATCATACTTCAGCCACCTTTCTTCCCTCTAGCGAGCTGCCGCTAGGTCTACCATCTTTCACCAATCTTGTTTCTACCCTCGCACATGGAGATTCTTTAGCTCTCCATGGGTTTAGCTTCCAAGTTCAATGTTATTGTTGTTGCAATCAGCAAAGCACTCCCTGGATGTTGATCAAGCTTCTAGTTTGACATCTTGGACATCCGGTGTGATTGCACAACATTGAATCCTTCCACAGTGTGGTACTTATAAAAATGGGAGAGGAATATCCTTATTAGAGGTTGGTTCCTTAAATCCTCCGATCGATATATCACTTACAAGTTGCAGAGGTTTGAATTCCTAGTTCCTACCCAAAATTCCAAGGGGACAAGGATAGGGAATGCAAGAAAATGAAGCTAATGCTAATGAGGTGATGCACCAAAGGAGTTGCAGACACCTGATACTACAATACATACACAATCCATAAGAAAACACAACACAAAGCATGCAAAAATTTCTCAAAATGTAATGAAAGATCAGGAAAACAATGGTAGATATATGAAAGGATTGAGGGATTTTAATCACAGAGCATATATTAACATTCCAGATCCAATACAATGCATTACAGTGATCAAGAGGAAAAAGGGGTGTTGTATTGCATGGAAAGGTAAAAATTTCCACAAATTCTGCCAAAAGGAAGAAAAAGGAAGTTGCAGAGCTGAAAAAGTGTCTCCTTTTTTTCAAAAATGAACCCATTTTGGCTTTACAAAGGCAAGTCACGACCCCAGGAGAGAGAAACATGGGAAAACGTGGGAGAGCTTAAACCACCAACCCAAAACACATTAAAAAGCATGGGCATCCTTACAGGACCATCCCCTGACATTTTTTGCCATGCTGGGAGGGAATGCGAGCCATTCTTCATTAAAAATGGTGGTTGAAACGTCATTTCTGTCCATGACCACGTGCTAGAGGTGTTTTTCAATTTTCTCTCTCCAAACTCCATCAAAATGAAAAAAGACCCTGGAATCTTGTAGATAATTTCACCATCTTTCCATTGATATAAAGAACACAAAAAATCGAGCTCTGGATCGAAAGATATGGTCGTTTGAAATTTTAGGGCAAAACAGGGCCAAATCGGATTGGCGGGCAAAATTTTTAAATTTTCCACTTTTTGGTCATTTGGAAAATTTTCCAAAAATTCCCCACACTCCGCCATTCTAGGTGCCACGTGGCATGTTTTGATTGGCGTGGGCCTTTAATGCTTCATTTTCCATTGTTTTTCCCTTTGGAAAATTTTCCAAAAATTCCGTCGGGCCAATGATCTGAGGACACATGGCACGTGTTGATTGGGCACGGGCCTATCCTCCTAAATTTTTCATCACTGTTTGATCCTATTTCTTGACTCGGACACGTGGCAAAACCTCATTCGTTGTGGGCCTTTCCCTTGAATTTTCCATGTGGGCTTGTCTTGTATCTTTTGCCGCCACCGGACACGTGGCAAGATGTGATTGGTTCGCGTTCGGGGTGATTTTTTTCCTTTGAAATTTCCTTCCTTTTTCCCTTTGGGAAAATTTCCCAAATTTCCCCGTCACCCGCCAATCAGACACGTGGTGGTGTCTTCTTGGATGCAGGGCCTGGGTAAACATTTTTCCTTTTCATTTTAGCTTTTGGAAAAAATCCCAATCTCCCCCGCGCTCCGCTACCCCGCGTGCCCATGACCACGTGCCAAAATATGATTGGCATGGGGCAAAGTGTGGGCCAAAACTTCTCCATTCCCTTTTTAAAAATTTCAAAACACTTGGTACAAAAACCAAGTTTTCCTCCGACCTCCAAAGGTCCGATGCCATAGGACACGTGTCGTAGCATGATTGGTCGGCGGGCCTTTCCTTCGAAATTTTCCATGGCGCTAACACTTAGTCGATTTTTCAAATTTTTCCCCCTAGACACATGGCATGATCTGATTTGTCGGCGGGCTGCGGGGCAAAATATCCCTTTTGAAAAATTTACCAAACACTTGGTAAAAAAACCAAGTTTTCCTCGACCTCCGAAGGTCCGATGCCATAGGACACATGTTGTAGCATGATTGGTCAATGGGCCTTTCCCTTCAAATTTCCATGGCGCTAACACTTAGTCGATTTTTCAATTTTTCCCCCTAGACACGTGGCATAATCTGATTTGTTGGCGGGCCTACGGGAAAAATATCCCTTTTGAAAACTTTGCCAAACACTTGGTAAAAAAACCAAGTTTTCCTCCAACCCCCGCCACTTCCTTGGACACGTGGTGCCATTTTATTTGTTGCTGGGCCTTTTAGGGAAAATTTCCCACAAAAACTCCACCGGCCATAACTTCAAAAATACATGGAGTTAGGAGGAAAACTTTACCTTTCTGGAAAGCTTGAGAAAGAGCTCTATCTAATGGTGCCATTTCCAAAAGTTTTGAGTGCTTAAAAAGCAAAAATTATGACTGAGGCACAAGAGAGGGAAGAATGAAAGGAGTTAGCCACAAAATGAGCAAGGGGCACATTTTGGATAACAATTTTGGTGACTCAAAGGGGTCATCTCTGCTAGATGAAGTTACCAGTTGCTTGAAGCAATCCATTGGGCATGGAGTCATCAAATTCTCTGCTTGGTACCCTAACTGAATAGAACACTACAAGGAGGAGGGTGGAGGGTGGAACATCATCTAATTAGAGCAAGGCCTATAAGACACATTTCCAGGAACAACAAGCCTGTGCTAAAGCACTTAGGGAAAAAAAGCTAATCTATAGCAAAACCATATGCACAAGCACTTGGAGGAATGAAAACCTAAGCTAATATGTACAAGGTCGAGAATTCCCTTCAATAGCAATGCTTTAGATGGATTCTATTGACTGGAATCTACAGTTCTTCGTAATTCAATGAAGACAATTGGAAAGCATTGTTGTCCTTACACTTTGTGACCATGTATGGGCCACTCCAAATGGCATCAAATTTTGAATGCCTTCCCAATTTTTCTCTATCTGCATCCCATTTTAACACTAGATCTCCAACTTGGAAAGATCTATTCTTTACTTTTCTATCAAAGGTCTTCTTTATCAAATCTTGATCCTTCTCCATTGCTTGGGATGCTTGATTTCTAATTTCTTGGAGCTCCATCAATTCTGCATATCTAACCTCCATGGGCTCAAACTCCAACAACTCCAACTGTTTCATGAGTTCCAATGTTGGCAACTCAAGTGACATGGGCAAAATTACCTCTCTTCCATAAACAAGCTTGAATGGAGAGTTACCTGTAGATCTCTTGGGAGTTATCCTATCAGCCCATAAGGTTGATTTCAACTTAGTATGCCAAGACCTCTGATTTTCATCAAGAGTCCTCCTAATGATCCTCAACAAGTTCTTGTTTGTAGATTCAGCCTAGCCATTACCTTGAGGGTAATAATTTGATGAAGTGCTTAGGTAGATCCCATTCTTGACAGCCCATTTAGTCACCTTGGACCCAATGAATGCCAATGCATTATCTGATATTATTGTAGTAGGTATGCCAAATCTAGTTGTTATTCCCTCATAAAAGTCCAGGATGCTAGATTCACTTGCTTCCTTGAGTGCTACTACTTCAGTCCACTTGGTGAAGTAATATGTGGCTGTTAAAATCTATTTGTGCCCTTAGCTTGAATTGGGATTAATGGCTCCAATGAAGTCCAAACCCCATTGCATGAATGGCTGGTCAACTGAAATTGGATGTAATGGAAGGGAAGCTAGCCTCTCTTTACCCGTGAAGAAGGCACAATTTTTGCACCCGTTGATCCATGCATAACAATCACTGAAAATCTTGGGCCAATAATAGCTAGCCCTCATGATCTTTAGAGTTGTCACTCCAGTGTAAAATGACCACCACCTGATCTACCATGGAACTCTTCCAACACCCTATGAATCTGATTTGTACCAATGCATCTCAAGAACACTCCATTCACATTTTTTTTTAACAAAACACAATCAACAAGGGCATATGGGACAGCCTTGCAATCTAAAGTGTCTTCTTTTGGTCTTGTTCATCTCTAGAGGGCATAGACCTATGTGCTTAGGAAGTGCATTATGTCTTGGGTCCAACAAGGAGTGAGGATACCATTATTTTCCTCTTGAGTGCTTCCTTGCTCATGGCTGTAATGCAACACCAAAACAACCTCCTTCTCATTACATGCTTCCTTTTGTTTGCTCAAAATCAGCTGCTCACACAATCATTTTCCTCTAACCAACTTGGTGACTTTGATCTCAATGTCATACTCCATGACACGAGTAATCCAACCTGCTCTTTTTTCATTCAAGTCTTTGTTGAGGAGGAATTCTTTAACTCCCACATGAGAAACCAACAACTAAACCTTGTTGTTTGAAACTAGATGCTTGAATTTCTTCAACCTTCTAATTACTACAAGAACATGATTTTTAATGAAATAATATCTCACCTCATAATCCTCCGGCTTTGGTGAAGAAAGTAGTTGGCTACTCATCATTGCCTTTGTTCTCGATGTACCAAAATTGGAGAAATAGTATCATCACCCCCAAATGCATAGAGGATGAAATCCTTGGAGAAATTTGGGTTAATGAGAGTTGGGGCTTGAGAGATGGCTTCTTTGATTGCTTCAAAACTTTCCTTTCCTTCTGCTGTCCATTTGAAATCCATGATTTTCTTTAACATCTTGGTGATAGGCTTGACAAGGGCTACAAAATTTGGGACAAACCTCCGAACAAAATTTATTCTCCCCAAGAAACTCAAGGTCCTTCTTGTGGCTTGGAAATGGTAGTGCTCTTATGGCTTCAACTCTTTCTCGGATCAATTGCTAATCCTTCTTTGAGACAATGTGGCCAAGGAGTTTTCCTTCATGGGCTAGAAAAATACACTTTTAGGATTAAAGGATACTCCAAATCTTCTACACCTTTATAACACTTGTCTCAAATGAAAGAGGTGGCTCTTTGCATTTTTGAAAAAACAATGATATCATCAAGATATATTAGCACAATGTTGTTAATCAAACCCTTTAACACCATGTTCATTGCTCTTTGGAAAGTAGCTCCAGCGTTGGACAACCCAAATGGCATTTTCTTGTATGCATAAGTTCCCCATTTGGTTGTAAAGGTTGTCTTGAACTGATCCTCTTCTTTCACCATAATCTGATTATACCCTAAATAGCCATCAAGTAATGAAAACCTCTCAGAGCCGGCAACAACCTATAAAATCTGCTCCATAGAAGGAAGTGGATAATGATCCTTGAGAGATGCTCTATTCAAATCTCTGAAGTCAACACACAATCTGATTTCCCCACTCTTCTTTCTAACTAGAACCAAGTTGGCCACCCAACTAGAATGCTTGATAGGGAATATGATTCTTGATTCTATCAACTTATTCAATTCCTTTCTCATGAGAGGCTCCATGTGTGGATTGACTGGCCTTTGTTTTTGTCTAATGGGTTTAGTACTTGGATCCAATTCAATGGTGTGTTGAGCTAACTTGGGATTGAAACCTTTCAAATATTCATAGCTCCAAGAAACACATCAGGGAATTCTTGACAAAGTTGTATGAACTCATACCTTTCTTGCTCAGTTGTCACCTTACCAACTTGGAGTGATTTGCCTTCTTCCACCAAGATGGACACTGAATCTTCTCCCTTGACTTGAATGTTTGCTTTCTCCTTCCTAAACTGATCATTAGGATTGAAAATGGACTCCAAAGTAATAAGTCCCTTTGGTAGTTTGTTGGTTCTCAACTGTACCACTTGGTCACCATATTGCTCTCAACTTTTCCTAATTTTTAGCTGAGAACTCAACCTCTTCTTGCAAGAAATGGATGATTTGCTGGTCATTTTCAAACACTTGCCAACTTACATTGTTTTCTGGCACTAAAGGCCTTACAATCACATGGATGTTTGGCTATACCTTGTCTTTTTGAATGCTTTCAACAATGTCAAAGGCTGCCCCAATTGCTAAGCCCTGTCAACAGCTTGGTTATCTTTTCTAGGAATGGATTTTATGCCAAAGCCCTCAAAATATTCAATGAGGTCCCACACCCTATTTTTGTAGCACTTGAGTAGATCATTCTTGACAGCATGTTGCCCCTTAACTTGATTGACAATCAACTCACTATCACCAAAGACTTGCAAGTTCTTTATTCCTCTCTTGATTGACCAATGCAATCCTTGTATCAAGGCTTCATATTCAGTAGTGTTATTAGAGCATGCAAACTAGAATCTAAAAGTTGAATAATACTTAACTCCTTGAGGTGAAACAAGCACAAATTCACCTCCGCACCTTGTCTACTCCTTGATCCATCAAAAACAACTACCATACCTCATTGTCATCCTTGTGATTTGGCTTGGTGATGCTAGGAATAGGCTGATTTTCTTCATGCATGTAATAGACTCCTAACTCGAGATTCTTCTATTTCTTGATAAGGATCAAAATCATGCACCTTATTTTCCCATTCATCAAGAGTTAGATCTGGGATGCTTCCTACCTTGGTGTCAGTTTCATCAGTGCTAGGATAATCCTCTTGATCAAATGCTGAACAATTGGTATTGATCTGACTTGGAGTGTAAGGCTCAATGTGGAAGTTTGCAATAGGCTCAGATCTGATTGTGGCTTTAGTTCCATATCTTGTTCTGAACAACATGTGTGACCAATCAGCAGATAAGTAACCTCCAATCTTGGCTGTGAAATCCCTTGACAAACATAGGGCAAAGAGTGGTGGAAGATCTATTACTGAGACATCTTGTAAAACAACAACGTTGGGGCATGCATGCAAGGTAAGACTCAAGTTTTTATCACTCCAACTATTTTTACTGCTGTCCCATCCAATTGCACTACCCCTTTGGATATGACTTCATATTGAATTCCCAACTGATCAGCTATTTGCTTGGGCATTACTGAACTACTTGCTCTAGAATCAATCATGCAATTGTGTACTAAATGGTTTCCAATGATCAATGAAACATAGAATGGAGGGGGCTTCAACATTTTACCTTGCTATCCTCCATGATTCCCCTTAGGTTGGGCAAACATTTGTGAGTACCTTCTCTTGCATTTGGACCTATTGATTTGAAGTTGACCAGTCCTTCATGGTAGCTTGTAGCAAATCTCTTTGGCCTGGGATGGATAGTGATTCCCACATTGATATGTTTACATTTGTCTTCTTCATCTGATCAATGATGTTGAATGGATATGAAGCATCTCTTTGTTGTCCCTTGTCCTGCACATTCATTCCTTGCATATGGGCAGCAACAACTAGCATTTGAGTTGGCCTAGGAGCTGTTTTAGGTAGCCCTTATGTGTTTGGAATTGAATTTTGTTTGCTAATAATTTGTGGAGTGATAGAGGTTGTGGATTATTTGGATCCAATGGTTGTTCTTCACCCAAATTCCTCCTTTTGACCTTGTGTTGGCTTCAAACTTTGGGAATCATTTGATTCATGCCACAAAAATCTTCTACCCGCCGCTTGTAGGTTTACAAGTGTGGTATCATTTGGAGATGATTGCTCTGGAATGTTTCTTTGTTGGTTATTTCCTTGAATACCTTCACCCTCCACACCAGTATTCGTCACCATTAATGCTTGATTTAAGGCACTATTGAAACACATAGACTGGTTGTGAGGTTCATTGCATGGGAAACACCAATCATACTCTTGAGCTATGTTGTTTTGCACTGGCACTAATGCCTTAGAGGCAGATATAGCATTGGGATTATAGGGCTGAAATGGTCTCATTGGCGGGGGTCTTGTTTGATTTTAAATTTAAATGGATTGGGTGGTCTTTGAGGCTGGTATGGCTGCCTATTAGGCTAAGCTTGAGGCTGGAAAGAAGGCCTAAAACCTTGGGCTTGCTACCTCTTGAGTGTAACTAGCTCATTACCTAGATTTTACAATTGCTTCATGACTTCTTGAAGTTCATTTGAGGCACTAGAAGATGAAGTAGAAGCTTCACTTGAATTATGATTTCTAGGAGTGGGAATAGGGGCTAAATTAGGCACTTGATTTGTACTTGGGCTCTCTAAACTTGGAAACAATGGCATTGGAGGCCTAGGAGCTAGCTTGCCAGCTTGAATCAAACAATTTTCAGCTCTAATGGCAATGCTATAAGCAACAGGGATAGTTGTGCCTCCCATGGATTGAATCAACATAGAAATATCAGAATTTAAAGCTTTAAGGTAATATAGAAAAGCACCTTCTACTGCTGCCTTACTGCCACTGGAATTCTCTCCCAAGTCATTTGAAATATGAAGTTGAAGTCAGTCAGCTACTCATTGGGAGCTCTCTTGATGGTTGTCATTGTTCCAAAAGGGACAAGTTATCTCCCTTTTCTCCAAACTGCTCATGGAGGGCTATACATAGTTGGTTCCAATTTTGGATAGAACCTGAGGCAAGACTCTTAACCATTGCAAATCTTTCCCTTTGAATGAAGATGCCAGCAGTTTCACAGTAATTTGCATCTCATTAATCTCATGTATTGCACAAATGTTAGCAATATCCTTAACATGATCACCGGGAGTTGTATGATTTTCTCCAAAGTAAAGTATGGGATGTTCTTCAATGCTGCAACCGGGATTGGATTTTGTGAATTGAGAGCAAGTGGGCTTGCCAAGGTGAAATTGACATAGGGGTTGTTTGTGCCATTCTAATTGGCCTTAGAACCCTTGTTGATTGAATGAAAGGCCTACCAGGTGGAGGAGTTGAGAGAGTTCTGTTTGGTGGAGATGAGACCTTTGAATTCTCCCTCTTTTCCTTCTTCTTAGAGATAACTACGATATTCAAACAACACTTCTTCTTCTCCAACTCTTGACCTTGTGGAGATCTTTCTCATGAGTTTTCAAGCCTACACTTTGCTAAAACCAGCTTATTCTTCTTCCTTGAGTTTCCGGATGTGTGCAATTTAGGCTCTTTTAAGCAAAAAACTTGCAAAAATGCACATCAATTTTTTGCAATGAAGATGAAGACCTCTAATGTCCCACTGGCATGCCAAAACCGTTGTTGTGCAAATCAGCAGAACCCTTGATGTTGATCAGACTTCTAGTTTGACATTTGGACATCCAAGTGTGATTACACAACATTGAATCTTCTCCCTAGTGTGGGACTTGTAAAAATGGGAAAGGAATCTCCATATTAGAGGTTGGTTCCTCAACTCCTCTAATCAAATATATCCTTACAAGTCTGCAGAGGTTTGAATTCAAGTTCCTATCCTAAATTCCAAGGGACAAGAGATAGAAAATGCAAAAAATGAAGCTAATGCTAATGAGGTGATGCACCAAAGGAGTGGTGAAACATATTTTACTTTTGTATACATACACAATCATAGAAAACATAGCACAAAGCATGCACAAATTTCTCAAAATGTAATGAAGATCAGAAAACAATGGTAACACATATGAAAGGATTAGGGATTTTAATCATTCAAAGCATATATTAACATTTTAACATCAAAAACAATGCATTACATTGATCAAGAGGCAAAAATAGTGTTGTATTGCATGGAAGAGGTAAAATGGTTTTCCACAAATTCACCTTTAAAAAGGAAGAGAGGGAAGTTGCATAGCTGAAAAAATGTTCCTTTTTTCAAAAATGAGACCCATTTGGCTTTTATAGTGCAAGCCATGACCCTAGGAGAGAGAAACATGGGAAAACATGGGAGAGCTTCAACCACCAACCAAAAACATTAAAATAACATGGGCATCCTTACAGCCCATCCCCTAACATTTTTCACCATGCTGGGAGAGAATGTGAGCCATTCTTCATTAAAAATGGTGGTTGAAACATCATTTCTGTCCATGACCACGTGCCAGAGGTGTTTTTCAATTTTATCTCTCCAAACTCCATCAAAATGACAAAATTGACCCTAGAATATTGTAGATAATTTCACCATCTTTCCATTGATATAAAGAACACAAAAACCGAGTTCGGATCGAAAGATATGGCCGCTTGAAATTTTAGGGCAAAACAGGCCAAATCGGATCAAGCGAGCAAAATTTTTAAATTTTCCACTTTTTGCATTTGGAAAATTTTCTAAAAAACCCCCACGCCAATTCTCAGGTGCCATGTGGCATGTTTTGATTGGGTGTGGGCCTTTAATGCTTCATTTTCCATTTTTTTCCCATTGGAAAATTTTCCAAAATTCTCCGTCGGGTTGATGAGTCCGAGGACACGTGGCACGTTATGATTAGGCACGGGGAATCTTGTCCTCCTAAATTTTCATCACTTTGTTTGATCCATTTTTCCTCATTGACACATGGCAAAAAACGTCATTCGATGTGGGCCTTTCCTTCAAATTTTCCATGGGGCTTGTCTTGAATTCTTTTCCGCCACCGGACACGTGGCATGATGTGATTGGTTCACGCTTAGGGGTGATTTTTTCCTTTGAAATTTCTTCCTTTTGCCCTTTGGGAAAATTTCCCAAATTTCCCCATCTCCCACCAGCTCCGAGACACGTGGCAACATCTTACTTCACGCGGGTCCTTAGGCAAACATTTTTCCTTTTCATTTTATATTTTTGGAAAAATTCCAATCTCCCCGCTTCCACTAACCCCGGGCCCATGACATGTGGCCATTATTGGTCGGTGGGGTGGGCGGTGGGCCAAAAAAACTTCTCCATTCCTTTTGAAAACTTTTTCACCAAACACTTGGTAAAAACCAAGTTTTCCCCCACCTCCGAAGGTCCATGCCATAGGACACGTGTTGAGCATGATTGGTCATGGGCCTTTCCCTTCGAATTTCCATGGCGCTAACACTTAGACTTTTTCAATTTTTTCACCTTGACACATGGCATAATCATTTTGAGCCAAAAAATATCCCTTGAAAACTTTGCCAAACACTTGGTAAAAAAACCAAGTTTTCCTTCGACCTCCGACTTCCGATGCCATAGGACACGGGATGACATGATTGGTTGGGGCCTTTCCCTTGAATTTTTCCATGGCACCAACACTTAGTCATTTTTTCAATTTTTCCCCCTTGGACACGTGGCATGATCCAATTCACCGGCGGGCCTGCGGGGCAAAAATATTCCTTTAAAATTTGCCAAACACTTGGTAAAAAATCCAAGTTTTCCTCCGACCCCCTACTTCCTTTGACATGTGGCACCCATTTTATTGTCATGGGCCTTCCAGGGAAAATTTCCCACAAAAACTCCGCCAAGCCATAACTTCAAAAATACATGGAGTTAGGAGGAAAACTTTACCTTTCTGGAAAGATGAGAAAAGCTCTATCCAATGGTGCCATTTCCAGAAAGTTTTGAGTGCTTGAAAAGCAAAAAATTATGACTGAGGCACAAGAGAGGGAAGAATGAAAGGAGTTAGCCACAAAATGAGCAAGGGGCACATTTTGGATAACAGTAAGCTCTTGAATGTTAATTTGTTGATAAGGCATTGAGCAATACCTCTACAAAGATGTCATCATCATACTATACCATGTCAAGTAGAACTCGCTACCTGGTAAATTTTAATTGAAATTGAATACTCTAAAATATTGAACCACTTTAGGAAACCGTAAATGGAATGTATTGGTAAACCACTATACCAATCTTAGGGGTCTCATTATAGTGTGGGAAATTCCATAGGAGTAAACAAGCGTATCGATACCTCCAATTACTAGTACCCATGTTTAAATGACCACACCATTTTTGCAATTTTACTATTGAAAGATTGAACTTGGGCATTTTTCGTATAAACCGGAAAATGGGGATATATGGATGAATAATAACATTAAGTGGGCAGCACTAAATCTAGAGTCTAGTGGAAACTAATGCTTCTAATGTTTTCATATTTTCCATTATCATCCTAAAATCATTGAATCCATTCTTCAACACTTGCCAGTAAAAGGTTATGATGGTATGTCTTCATCGTGGAACCATTCTAAAACAACTAAAAAAGAGGTCCAATTATAAGAAGCGAAAATAGATGTGGAATGAAGTGTCTTAAATAAGTGATAGATGAGATTGGGAACTTCCAATGATGTGTGTAAATCACTCATCGTAGGCTAATGAATCTCATGGTAATTGCGGGTAGAGACCGGGGATAAAGGATGATGTCCTTTAATAGGGTTTGGGTTGCTGAGCAGAATGGTGGTATGATGATGCAATAGTAAACATATATTTTAGGTAACTAATGGGGCCATCCATTCACCATTTATATCCAAGGAAATCTATAAGCACTAAAGGTGTGATAATCATCATGAAAGTAATAAAGAGGATTGATAAAACACATCACATAGTTTGTTAAGGTGGATGAATTTTTTTAGCTATTCATATAACATAACAATGAGGGCAAGAGGGATAGAGAAAATAATGAAAATACCAATATGTCACACATGGATCTCGGAGTACAAAGTGGGTGAGATAATATGTGGTTGATCCGTTCTCTATGTATGTCTCTTCATATTCTCTAAGTAGTTCATTACATATATATATATAAGGCAGGGTGGGGAACCAACCCTTCACTTTCTCCAAGGTGTGGGACCTTGCAAGGTGAGAAAACTCTCCAGATTGAAGTTGGTTCTTACTCCTCTTGTTTAGGTGTATGCATGAATTTTTAGAGGTTCAATGCTAAATCCTACTCTAAATTCCAAGGAGATAGAGTTGAAGATGCAAAAAGGGGAAACAAAACTAAGCTAAAATGGTGATACACCAAAGGAGTGATGAACTTCTGTTTTGCAAATAAACACAGATCATAAGAATGTAACACAAAACATGCACAGATTGCCAAAATATAATGAAAGATCAGAAGACAATAATAAACACATGAGAGGATTGGAAAATCAATCACAGAACATACATTATCATTCCCAAGTTTAATACAATGCATTACAATGGCAAGGAGGCAAAAATATGTGTTGCAGCCTGTATGAGAGGTCTAAAACTCTACAAATCTACCTACTAAGGAAGAAAAGAGAGCTTGCAAGAGAAAATGTCCAACATTACAAAGATCGAATCCTTTCCATTTATAGCTGAAGTAAAGAGAGAGAAAATAGAGGAGGAAGCAAATCAGATCTCTAGGCTCAACCACCCACCATTAATCCTTTCAAATCACCCTGTAAACCCATCAAATCAAGCTTTGTTTCTACTTTTTTGTGTTGAGAAAAAAAATATAAATTTGGTAAAGCACAACTCTCAAAGCAATCTGATCTCACATTTATGGTGTGAGAAGACATTTTAGGGTTTTCCCCCATCAAATCGAGTTGATTCTTCATCCTTGGTGTGTGGGAGAAGGCAACCATGGTGGATTGAGAAAAAAATAACTCATTTGAAGCAATCTGGTTTGCATTAAAGGCATGAAAGATGTTTTTAACATTTTCTCCATCAAAACCTACAAAAAAATGATGTTTTTATTCCTCCAATGCATAGAGGAGATCAAGATCTTTCCAATGAGTCTAATTTTTCCCAAATCTGATCTCTGGATCGAAAGATATGCCCATCTAAAGATTTAGGGAAAAATCAGGGCATAAATTTGGGCACAAATTTCAAGGCACGAATTAGGTCAAAAATGGTGGCAAAAATCAGATTTTGAAAATGGGTCCACGGGGTCAAAATTTACTTTTTTCACTTTTGGAAAAATTTCCCAAAAATCTCTCATGGGGCCCGCCACTCCGAGACACGTGGCACCTCTCCGATTCATCCACGGGCTTCAAGACCTTTTTCCTTTTTTTTCATATTGGGAAAATTTCCCAAAACCCCCCCACGCCCCCGACCCACTCACACACGTGGCACTTTGATGTCTTGTGGGATGCTTCAAAATTTTCCACAATTTTTCTTTGAAAAATTTCCCAAATTTCCCTCCGCGCCTTTCCACCTCTTGACACGTGGCACTTCAAAATGATCTATGGGCCTTAAAAATTTTTTCCATTTTCTTCATTGCTTTGATTTTGGACTTTGAGCATTTTAGCCAAAAGGCTAATTTTCCCAAATCTCTCTCGCACCTCCACTCCCAACGCTTCCTTCCTTCCTCAAAATGCCCATGGGCCTAAAAAAAATTTTCCTTTTTCACGCCTTTTAACCAAAAGCACCAAAACTCCAAAATCCTCCCGACGCCCACCGCTCCCCTGACACGTGGCATCTTTTCATTGGTTACGGGCCTGTCTAGGGAAAATTTCCCCAAACCCCGCCAAGCCATAACTCAAAATTACAAGGAGTTAGGAGGAAAATTTTACCTTTCTGGAAAGGTAAGAAAATTCTCTATCTGATGGAATCATACCCAAAAATTTTGGTCCCTAAAGCATGCAAAAATTCATTTTAAGTACCAGCAAAGGAAAAGGAGGAGGAGTTAGCCAAAAATAAGCATGGGCTTATTTTGGATAACACTTTTGGTGACTCAGAGGGGTCATCTGCCTGCTAGATGAAATGACCAGCTACCTTGAAGCCTCCATTGGGCATGGAGTCATGAACTCAACTGCTTGTTACTCTCAATTCATTAGAAAATCTCTAAGATGAAGATTGTGAGAGTAGAAAAATCACTTTGACCTGGAACATGATCTATAAAAGATGCATCCTTGGGGCAACAAAACCTATGCCAAAGCACTTAGGGAAATGTAAATCTAAGCTACAAAAAACAATGTGCATAAGCACTTGAGGAATGAAAAAATCTAAGCTAATATGTACAAGGTGAGAAGTTTCCCTTAGTAGCAATGCTTTAGATGGATTCCATTAACTGGAATCTCATAGTTCCTCACCATCCAATGTAGACAATTGGAAGGCATTGTTGTTTTTTTTTGTGACCATGTAGGGGCCACTCCAAATGGCATCAAATTTTGAATGCCTTCCTGGCTTTTCTTGGTCTGCATCCCATTTCAACACTAAATCTCCAACTTGGAAAGTTCTAGCCTTAGCTTTCTTATCAAAGCTTCTCTTGATCAATGCTTGGTCCTTTTCCATTGTTTGGGCTACATGCTCTCTAATTTCTTGAGTTCCATCAATTCTACATATCTAACCTCCATGGGCTCACACTCCAACAATTCCAATTGCTTCATGAGTTCCAATGTTGGCAACTCAAGTGATATAGGCAAGACTACCTCTTTCCCATAAACAAGTCTGAATGGAGAGTTACCTGTGGATCTCTTGGGAGTTATCCTATCAGCCCATAGAGCTGATTTGAGCTTAGTGTGCCAAGTCCTCTAATTTTCATCAAGATTCCTCTTGATGATCCTTAATAGATTCTTGTTTGTGGACTCAACTTGGCCATTACCTTGAGGGTAATAATTTGATGAAGTGCTCAAATAGATCCCATTTCTAACAGCCCATTCAGTTACCTTTGATCCTATGAATGCCAACACATTATCTGATATTATAGTGGTAGGTATACCAAATCTAGTTGTTATCCCCTCATAGAAGTCTAGAATGCTAGATTCATTTGCCTCTTTGAGTGCCACCACCTCAGTCCATTTGGTGAAGTAGTCTGTTGCTGTTAGAATCCATTTGTGCCCTTGGTTTGAGTTTGGATTAATGACTCCAATGAAGTCCAAACCCCATTGCATGAATGGCTGGTCAACTAAGATTGGGTGCAATGGAAGTGTTGCTAACCTCTCTTTTCCTAGTGAAGAATGCACAATTCTTGCACCTCTTGATCCATGCATAACAATCACTAAACACTTTGGGCCAATAATAACCAGCCTTCATGATCTTGAGAGCTATCACTCTTGGAGAAAAATGACCCCAAATGATCCATTATGGAACTCTTCTAACATTTTCTCAATCTGATTTGTCCCAATGCACCTCAGCAACACTCCATTGATATCTTTTTGAACAAGACACCATCAACAAGTACATACGGAATAGCCTACAATCTGAAGTGTCTTCTTTTGGCTTTGTTCATCTCTAGAGGGCATAGGCCTATTTGTAAGAAGTGCATTATGTCTTGGGTCCAGCAAGGAGTGAGCACACCACCATTTTCTTCTTGAACATCTCTTTGTTCTTGGCTGTCCTCACAACACCAAAACAACATTCTTCTCTTTGCTTGCTTTAATTGGTTGACTCAAGGCCAATTGCTCACACAATCCCTTTCCTCGACCAGCTTGGTGACTTTGATCTCAATGTCATACTCCATGACATGAGTAATCCACCCTGCACATTTTTCATTTAGATCTTTGTTGAGGAGGAAGTCTTTAACTCCCACATGAGAAACCAACAGTTGAACCTTGTTGTTTGAAACTAGATGCTTAAATTTCTTCAAGCTCCTAATCACTACAAGAACATGCTTCTCAATGAAGGAATACCTTACTTCATAGTCCTCCAAGCTTTGGCTAAAGAAGGCAATTGGCTGCTCTACATTTTCTTTGTTCTGTTGTACTAAAATTGCAGAAATTGTATCACCACCACCAAATGCATAAAGGATGAAGTCTTTGGAGAAATCTGGTTAATGAGAGTTGGAGCCCATGTGAGATAGCTTCTTTGATTGCCTCAAAACTTGCCTTACCTTCAGCTATCCATTTGAATGCCATACTTTTCTTCAACATCATAGTTATTGGCTTGACAAGGGCTGCAAAAGTTTGGAACAAACCTTCAACAAAATTGATTCTTCCCAAGAAACTTTGAAGAGCCTTCTTATGACTTGGCAATGGTAGTGCTCTTATTGCTTCAACCCTCTCTAGATCAATTGCTAACCCTTCTTTGAAACAATGTGGCCTAGGAGTTTGCCTTCATGAGCTAGGAATATGCATTTTTGGGATTCAAGGATACCCCAAATCTTCTACATCTTTGGAACACTTGTCTCAAATGAAAGAGATGGTCTGCTGCACTTTTAGAAAATACAATAATATCATCTAGGTATATCAGCACTATTTTGTTGATCAATCCCTTGAATGCCATATCCATTTCCCTTTGAAAGTAGCTCCGGCATTAGACAACCCAAATGGCATTTTTCTATATGCATAGGTTCCCCATTTGGTGGTGAAGGTTGTTTTGAACTGATCATCTTCCTTTACCATGATCTGATTATACCCTAAATAACCATCTAGCAATGAAAACCTCTCAGAGCCAACAACAACTTGCAAAATCTGCTCCATAAAAGGAAGTGGGTAGTGATCCTTGAGGGATGCTCTATTCAAATCTCTAAAGTCTACACACAACCTGATTTCTCCACTCTTCTTTCTAACTAGAACCAAGTTTGCAACCCAACTTGAATGCTTGATGGGGAATATGATACTTGCCTCTATTAACTTATTCAATTCCTTCTTCATGAGAGGCTCAATGTGTGGATTGACTCAGGTCTCTATTTTTTCCTGATGGGCTTAGCACTTGGATCTAGTTCAATTGTGTGTTGAGCTAGCTTGGGATTGAAACCTCTCAAGTCTTCATAGCTCCAAGAAAATACATCTGGGAACTCTTGGCAAAGTTGCATGAATTCATACCTTTTTGCTTCTTGCCACTTTACTTTACCAATTTGAAGTGACTTGCCTTCTCCAACTGAGATGGGCTCTGAATCCTCTCCCTTGACTTGGATGTTTGCTTTCTCCTTCCTAAATTGATCATTAGGATTGAAGATAGACTCTAAAGTCACAAGTCCTTTTGGTAGTTTGTTGGTTCTCAGCTATACCACTTGATCACCGTACTGTTGTCCCAACTTTTCCTAATTTTTGGCTGAGAACTCAGCTTCCTCTTGCAAGAAATTGATGATTTGTTGGTCACTCTCAAACACTTGCCAACTTGCATTATTGTCTGGCACTGATGGCCTCACAATCACATGGATGTTTGGCTGCATTTTATCTCTTTTGATACTCTCCACAACATCAAAATTTGCTCCAACTGCTGCAAGCCTATCAACAGCTTGGTTCTCTTTCCTAGGGATGGAGTTGATGCCAAAGCCCTCAAAATCCTCAATGAGATCCCACACCCTATTCTTATAACTTTTGAGCAGGTCATTCTTGGCAGCATGTTGTCCTTTAACTTGATTAACAATCAACTCACTATCACCAAAGACTTGTAAGTTTTTGATGCCTCTCTTCCTTGACCAATGCAATCCATGTATCAAAGCTTCATATTCAACAGTGTTGTTAGAACATGCAAACTGAAATCTAAAAGCTGAATAATACTTAATGCCTTGAGGTGAAACAAGCATAGCTCCTCCTCCTACACCTTGTCTACTTCTTGATCCATCAAAGAACAACTACCATACCTCATTGTCATCTCTATGGTCTGGCTTGGTGATGCTAGGAAGAGGCTGATTTTCTTCATGCATGTAATAGACTCCTAGTTCATTTCTCCATTTCCTTGTAGGGATCAAAGCATGTACCTTGCTTTCCCATTCATCAAGAGTCAAATCTGGAATGCTTCCAACTTTGGTGTCAGCTTCATGTGTGCTTGGATAATCCTCTTGATCAAACATGAATAGTTGGCATTGATTGGGCTTGGAGTATGAGGCTCAATGTGAAAGTTTGCAATAGGTTCAGACCTGATTGTGGCCTTGGCTCCATACCTTGTCCTAAACAACATGTGTGACCAATCAACAGATAGGTAGCCTCCAATTCTAGCTATGAAATCCCTTGACAAACATATGGCAAAGAGTGGTGGCAAATCTATCACCGACACATCTTGCAAAATAGTGACATTGGGGCATGCATGCAAAGTAAGGCTCAAATCTTTAATTACCCCAACTATTGTTACTATTGTCCCATCTAATTACACCACCCCTTTGGATATGACTTCATATTGAAGGCCCAATGATCAGCTATTTGCTTGGGCATCACGGAACTACTTGCCCCTAATCAATCATACAATTATGTACTAGTTTATCCCCAATGATCAATGAAACATAGAATGGAGGGGGCTTCAAATTTTACCTTGTTGTCCTCCATGATTCCCTCAGGCTGAGTAGCATTTGTGAGTACCTTCTCTTGCATATGAGCTAGCTGATTTGAGGTTGACCAATTCTTCATGGCAGCTTGTAATAGATCCCTTTGTCCTGGGATGGATAGTGACTCCCACATAGATATGTTCACATTGGTCTTCTTCATTTGTTCAATGATGTTAAATGGGGATGAACCATCTCTTTTCTTCCCTTTAGTCTACACATTATTTTCTTGTACATGGGCTACAACAACTGGCATTTGAGCTGGTCTAGAAGGTGGCTTGGGCTGTCCTTGCACATTTGGAACTGCATTTTTCTTGCCAACACCTTGTGGAGTGATGGAAGGTTGTGAATCACTTGGATCTAATGACTTCCCTTCACCAATATTCCTCTTCTTTGACCATGTGTTAGCTGCTACACTCTGAGAAGGTGTTTGATTCATACCACAAAAATCTTCAGCCTGCCAATTCACAAGTGTAGTCTCATTTGGAGTTGTATCTTGTTGAGATGTCCCTTGTTGTTGGTTTGTTTCTCAACTCGCTTCACTCTCTACACCAGTTGTTGTCACCATCAAGGCTTGGTTCAAAGCACCATTGAAGCACATAGATTGGTTATGTGAGGTTCATTGCATGGGAAACACCAGTCATACTCTTGAGCTATATTATTTTGCACTGGCACTAAGGCTTTAGAGGTAGATGCAACATTGGGGTTATAGGGCTGAAATGGTCTATTGGTAGGAGGCCTTACTTGATTTTGATTTAGCAGGGTCAGGGTGGCCTATTAGGCTGATATGGTTGTCTATTAGGCTGAGTTTGAGGCTGATAAGAAGGCCTAAAACTTTGAGCTTGTTGTCTCTTGAGCGTAACCAGCTCATTGCCCAAATTTTGCAATTGTTTCATAACTTCTTGAAGCTCATTTGAGGCACTAGAGGATGAAGTAGAAGTTTCATTTGAACTCTATTTCTAGGGTGGGAATAGAGCTAAAGTAGGTGCTTGACTAGTACTTGGGCTTCCCAACTCTGATATAAGGGCATAGAGGCCTAGGTGCAAGTTTACCAGCTGATCAAACAATTCTCAGCCCTAATGGTGATGTTGTAAGTCAGCAGTAGAGTTACACCTCCCATGGATTGATCAACATAGAAATGTCAGAATTTAAAGCCTTGAGAAAGTATAAGAAAGCACCTTGAGCTGTTGGCCTCACTACCAATGGGATTCTAACCCATGTTCTTTGAAATCTGAAATTGAAGTCTATTAGCTACTCATTGGGAGCTCTCTTGATAGTTGTCAGTTGCTCCAATAGAGACAAGTTGTCCCCTTTCTCTCCAAATTGGTTATGGAGGGTTGTGCACAACTGGTTCCAATTTTGGATAGAGCCTACCTCAAGGCTCCTAAACCATTGCAAGGATTTCCCTTTGAATGAAGATGCCAACAATTTGACAACAATTTCCATCTCAACAATCTCATGGATTACACAAACATTAGCAATGTCTTTGACATGATCACCAGAGTGGTCTGATTTTCTCCAATAAAGTATGGGATGTTCTTCAATGCTACAATTGAACTAGGTTTTGTGCATTGAGAGCAAGTGGGCTGCTACTAATAAAGTTGACATAAGGATTGGGTTGTGCCATTATGATTGGCCTGAGAACCCTTGTTGATTGGATGAAAGGTCTACTAGGTGGAGGAGTTGATAGAGTTCTGTTTGGTGGAGATGGAGACCTTTGAATCCTTCTTCCCCTTTCTCTTCTTTCTAGGGATAATTGTAGATAGTTAAACAATCCTCTTCTCTCGGTCCTTGACCTTGTTTGGATCCTTCTCATGAATCTTCAAGCTTGGACTACTGAAACCAGTTGATTCTATCCTTTTGGAGTCACCAGATGTGCAAATCAAGGCTCTTTTCAAGCAAGAAACTTACAACAATTACACATCAACTTTGTTGTAATGAAGATGAAGACCTCTAAGGTCCCACCGGGCATGCCAAAACTATTAGTGCAAATCTACAACACCCCCTAAATGACCTTCAGATCTACAGTCCAGAATTGGGTCATTTAGTGTGATTGCACAACATTGAGTTTTCCAAGGTGTGGGACCTTGCAAGGTGAGAAAAACTCTCCAGAGAAAGCTTGGTTCTTACCCCTCTATTTAGGTGTATGCATGAATTTTCAGAGGTTCAATACTAAATCCTACTCTAAATTCCAAGGAGACAGAGTTGAAGATGCAAAAAGGGGAAACAAAACTAAGCTAAAATGGTGATACACCAAAGGAGTGATGAACTTCTATTTTTTGCAAATAAACACAGATCATAAGAATGTAACACAAAACATGCACAAATTGCCAAGATATAATGAAGGATCAGAAGACAATAATAACACATGAAAGGATTGAAAAATCATTCACAGAGCATGCATTATCATTCCCAATTTTTAATACGATGCATTACAATGGCAAGGAGGCAAAAATATGTGTTGCAACCTATATGAGAGGTCTGAAACTCCACAAATCTACATGCTAAGGAAGAAAAGAGAGCTTGCAAGAGCAAAATGTCCAACATTACAAAGATCGAATCCTTTCCATTTATAGCTAAGCAAAGAGAGAAAATAGAGGAGGAGGAAGAAAATCAGATCTCTAGGCTCAACCACCCACCATTAATCCTTTCAAATCACCCAGCAAACCCCATCAAATCGAGCTTTTATTCTTGCTTTTGCATGTGTGAGAAAAAAAATGATTTTGGTGAAAAAACATCTCTCAAAGCAATCTGATCTCACATTTATGGCATGAGAAGACATTTTAGGGTTTTTCCCCATCAAATCAAGCTGATTCTTCATCCTTGCATGTGGGAGAAGGCAACCATGGTGGATCGAGAAAAAATGACTCATTCAAAGCAATCTGATACATATTAAGGTGTGAAAGATGTTTTAACATTTTCTCCATCAAACCTACAAAAATGATGTTTTTATTCCTCCAATGCATAGAGGAGATCAAGATCTTTCCAACGAGTCTGATTTTTCCCAAATCTGATCTCTGGATCGAAAGATATGCCCATCTGAAGATTTAGGGAAAAATCAAGGCATAAATTTGGGCACAAATTTCGAGGCACAAATTAGGGCACACTTGGCAAAAAATCAGATTTTGAAAATGGGTCCATGGGGTCAAAATTTACTTTTTGCACTTTTGGAAAATTTTCCCAAAAAATCTCCGCGCCTCCGCCACTCCGAGACACGTGGCACCTCTGATTCATTCATGGGATCGCGGCTCAAGACCATTCCTTTTTTCCTTTTTAATTTTCATTGGGAAAATTTCCCAAAACCTCCCACACCCCACCGCCACTCCACCACTCCACTCCGACAATGTGGACACATGTCACTTCAAAATGATCACTCAACTTTTCACTCAGCCTTTTTTTTGAGACTTGGCATTTTCTTTGGCCTCCCAACACTTTTGCATCGAAAACCAAAATTTGGCCTTCAAATTTTTCTTTGAGCATTTTAGCCCAAAAGGGAAAATTTCCCCAAAAACAACACGCTTCCATCTCCACCAAAGTGGCCCGCTACTCCACCTTCTCATCTTTTCATGGATCCGGGCTTGTCCCAGGAAAATTTTCTTTGCCCATTTTTGACCAAATGCCAAAAAATCCAAAATCCTCCCAAAAACGCCCTACCACTCCACCCCGACACGTGGCATCTTTTCATTGGCATGGGCTTATTTTGGGAAAAAATTTCTCCAAACCCTCCCGAGCCATAACTCAAAAATTACAAGGAGGAGAGGAAATTTTTACCTTTCTCGAAAGGTAAGAAAATTTCTCTATCTTGATGGAATCATACCCAAAAAATTTTGAGTCCCTAAAGCATGCAAAAAAATCATTTTAAGTACCAACAAAGGAAAAGGAGTTGTACGTGAGTATGATGCCTATTTTAAGACACTTCTATCTAATTTGTCTTGTGATATTCACGCCATCTAGCATACACAATGGTTTGTTGGAGGATTGATTACACCATTCGTAAGAGCACTATCGCATAAGACATACACCGATCTCGTGCAAAGCATTGAGGCAGCCCTACGTGCCGAGGAAGTTGTGAGCATCGACACCGGTGTTAGCCTATTCTTAGAGGCACATATTGCAGCCATAGCAAAGCAGCTAGAAAATTTATCAAAGCAAATTCATCTCATGGAACGCGCTCAAGGGTCCGGTGTACAGACATGAAGTGGAAGGTCACACCAAGGATAGTTTCCCTCACAGATCTATACGTTCATTGTTATTAGACTGTGAAATCTGTCATTTGAATCATGATGCTAGCCACTGTCCTTTGTTACAACATGCGATAAGGAAGAATGTATCCTACTTTTGCAAGATTTGCAGGTCCATGACCCATGATACTGAGGATTGTTGATTGATTGGTCAGATCCATGATGCTATAGACATTGGGGTATGATAGACAAGTGTAACAGATAACTCTAAGGACAAGAATGAGCACCAAGATTGGGATCATAATCAACCGTGCTATGACAAGAATGAGGGTCATTTTGAAGGAGGTCGTGGAAGAGGACATGGATATCGTGGTGGATATGGAGGATGAGGTCGTGGTGGAGGAAGAGGTGAGTTTCCTTGTGGAACATGTTATAAGTGCGGATCTCCTGACCACTATAGGTGTGAATGTCCTAAGAATATTGCATGTTCTTTTTGCTGAAAGAACCACATCTATGAAGAGTGTAAAAACTTATATGAGCATCTGAGTAAGCATCATAATCAAGAAAACAAAGGTGTCAAGATGGTTAGAATCCGGTGCATGGTCAAAGATCGCTGAATTCCCAAGATAGCACCAAGACCTATGGCATGACACTCGAACATTACTACATGAACTGAAGTAACATGCACAAAAGAGGAATTGCACTAGAAGCATATGATCACCAAGGATGAGGTTTTACATGCAAGGTACATAGATCCCGCTCAATATAAGGAAGTTTACCAAGATATCATGGAAGTGCTAAAGAATCTTCAGGGTGAGATATAGTACTTAAAGGAGTAGAAGAAAGCATCGAGAGATAGTCTAAATTGATATCGATGATCCGAGAGAAGTGTGAAAATTTTTGCACCAGAGAACATCATTCCACTATTAGGAAGTTGGTTAAAAGTGAACACTCCGCACACAAGTATTGAGACCGAATGATAGATCCTACATGAAAATCTCCCTCTGATAGCATTTACTATAATAGAGAGATAACTTTGAATGTTGTTGTAGATGGATGGTTATTGAGTAATAGTTTAATTGATACAAAGGTGAAGTCAATGTGCTTACTTTAGATGCATGGGTACAAATGGGGATACCTCCATTACAGCCATCATCTAATGTGTTATTTATGGAAAATAGGACTAAGGCCACTCCCATAGGAGTTTTGAAGGATGCATCCATAACTATACAAGGGGCCAAATTCACTGGGGATTTTGAGGTATTAGCACTTGCAGAAGAAGATAGTTTTCCAGCCTTGCTTGGACACCCTTGGTGTTATGTGAATAATGATGATTTGAGATTCAATAAGGGGTATATCAGATTTTAGAACAAAGAGGAAAGGGTTGTGATACCTTTGACAGATGGGAATTCTACATTGTATGTTGAGCCTCTAAGTGAGGAGGACTTAAATAGAATATATGTATGCGTTATTCAGTGGCCCAGAGATCAATGAGCCATCAAAGGAAGGCATCCTACAATGGGAGGATTCTCACTCTATTAGTGATACTACGAGTATTTCTTGTGACAATTGGGCTCATGGTACATATGAACTAGTAGGACGTGAGGTAAAAAGTGTGGTTGCGTGCAAGAATGGACTTTGTTCTGTTTGATGGATAGGTAGCGCAGTGCTTTGGTATATAGGAGTAGAAGATCTTCCTGTATTCTTACAAGCCATGGAGGCACAGTGGATAGACTAGGTCAGGAGAAGAGACATGTTAGCATATGTCTTACGTGGGACAACAATGCACTAGTGGGTAGTTCATAGAGATAATATTACTGGAGTGGAAGGAGATTAGAATCGCCTTATCTACTAGGTTTGTAAGAAGTAATGCACCTACACAGATTTACACTTATAATGGTGATCAACGTGTTCAGCACCACATTCAGCAAAGTGTGAGAGACTCTGGATGGTAGGAAAGAAAGCATTATCACCTTCACTCTGGGTGCATAAATTGTACTCCACTCTACAAGGGTGTGCATGCGCTTGGTATGTATACACAGTAACTACATTGAGAGATTAGAAACTAGAAAAATTTGACTCACAGAATGATCCAACTTTGAATAATTTTCTTTCCAACCTCCAAAAGAAGAGGCATTAAAATTTGTTAAGCAGCTTAACCATGGGAGATAGTACAAAGGCAAAGGAGCTCATACATGAATTATTCGGCGAGACAAAATCAGGTGTGCATTTTGAAGAAGAAGGGGAAGACTCTATATTTCTTGAACATGCTTGTCTTGAGAAATAAAAAGGAAAATGGTGTACATCGTGGATGATGAGGAAGTTGAAAACCTATATATTTACCATTCACAAGGGCGACGAGGTCTTGGATAGTGCATAAAAGGATACACATGCATATCATGAACTAATGAAGACAAAGAACGCCAATATATGATCGGAGACTCGAGCCTAAGGAGGCCATAATTAGAGACTATTGGTCGACTCGAGGTGGCAAAGACTATTGAGTTACTACAAGATTACCAAGACTTATTCCCTCAAGGGTATCATGAACTTAAAGGTGTGCATAAATCAATTGGGGAAATGAAGATAAAGCTTAAGGAGACCTTATAGAATGAATCCTAATTTGTGTGAAAAGGTAAAAGAAGAGATTGATAACATGTTGAAATATGGAATTATCAAGCCTCTTGATGAGTCGAATGGGTTAGTCCAATGGTGATCAATATTTGGAAGGATGGTATAATTCAAATATGTGTGTACTACAGTGAGTTGAATGATGCATGTGTAAGAAATCCATTCCCTACGCCATTTACTAAGGAAATACTAGAAGGAGTTGTAGGGCGTGAAATATATTCCTTCACAGATGGGTTTTCTGGGTATCATCAAGTTAGGATTTCTCAAGAGGATTAAGAAAAGACAACTTTTACTACTGAATGGGGCAGCTTTGCCTATATTGTGATGCCTTTTGGACTGAAAAACGTGTCTCATTGTATCCTCGCAGATAGTTTTTCAGGAATTCAAATATTTTATTCACAACTTCTTACAAGTTTACCTAGATGATTGGACATTATATGGGCTTGTGAAAGATCATTGTGACAATCGCACTTAATTTTTGATTGGTGCGATAATTGAGTATCTCTTTGAACATCAAGAAGTGCATATTTTCTACACCTTTTGGAATACTGTTGGGACACATAATCTATAAGGAGGGATTACTTGTTGATCTAGCTAAGGTTGCATTCATTCTAGGCCTAGAAGTGCCTATCAGTCAAAGTGAGGTGCATAGATTTTTAGGTCATATAGATATTATAAAAAAATTCATCAAGGGATATGCAAAAATTGCCACACCTCTGGAGTAGTTATCGAAAAGGAAACGGTACATTCTATTAGGGAGAATCACAAGTAGCACATGTTTGAAACATTGAAAGAGAAACTTACTACTATGCTTATCCTACGTTTTCCTTCATGGGCAAACCATTTCATGTACACGTGGATGCCTCTAGAATGGAAATTGGTGCAATATTAGCTCAACCTAGAGAAGGTATTGTCGATCATCCTATTTACTTTACTAATAGAAGATGACATGTACTAAAATGTAACTATACAACTACAGAGCGCGAAGCTTTTTCAATGATCTATGCATTGCACAAGTTTCGACATTACTTGTTAGCAACCCCATTTGTGTTTTTATATGGATCACATGGCATTGAGATACTTGGTAAACAAACCCGTATTGTAGGGGCACATATGCATATGGGTACTCTTATTTCAAGAGTTTGATTTCACATTTGTGGTGAAGCCAAGGAAAAGTAACTCTAGACCAGACCACTTGTCTAGAATTAACTCAAGAGAGGAAGCACAGACAATTGAAGAAACCATGCCAGATGCACAGTTATATAGGTTACAACGTGCGCCATTAAAGTTAGAAGACATTTCTATCTTTCTACAGATCGGTATGGCACTAGAAGGAATGAAGGCATTAGAAAATAAATAGCTTGTTATACACACAACACCATTTATGTTAATCAGTGGTGACCTCTACAAGTTAGGCAGAGATGAAGTATTACATCATTGTGTATTAGAGCATGAGCACAAGGATATTATTGAATAATCCCATGGCGGTATTGCAGAGGCCACTATGTAAGTGATGCAGCTTCTGAAAGATCCTACTTGTTGGATTATGGTGGGAGACAATATATAAAGACTGTAAAGAATATTGTAAGGTTTGTGACCATTGTCAAGTGCACAAGAAACTAGGAAAAAGAGATGAAATTCCACTAACACCTATTATCGGTAACCATTTGACAAATAGGTGATTGATTTTGTAGACCTATTTTACCAAATCACACGTAGGAATGGATCGTGTTATATCATTACTTTCAAAAATTATCTCACACAAGGTGGCGTGTTTAATTTACCTACGAAGGATTGTATAAAGAGCTAAAGCATCTAGGTTTCTATGGGGGAATGTTCTTACAAGATATGGATGTCCTTTAAGTTATACAAGTGATGTGGTTACACACTTTTAAATGAAACCATAAGGATCCTATTAGATGAGTTTATGGTTGCCCACCATAAGAAAACACGTTACCACCCTCAGTAAATGGAACTCCCGAGGCTTTCAACAAGATTTTGAGCCGACATTGACAAAACTTTGTGATGTTGGAAGAAAGGATTAGGATGATAAAGTGTCTTCTATTCTTTGGGCATATAGAACAACTTATAAGAGATTGAACAAATCCACACCATTTTAGTTGGTGTTTAGCGCAGAAGCCATTCTCCTATAGAATTTATGTTACCTTATTTAAGCATTGGCATGCTAGAGTCTAGATGATGAGCATGCTTTATAAGAGCATATTGAAAAGATGATTCAGTGGATGACCGATGACTCTAATCTATGACTCTAAGTTTTTACACCATCCAGAAAGCTCAAAGTACATTGGTTGGAGCCGTATGTCATCACGTACATACTTGAATCAGGTTCTTTCCAATTAGAAGAACTTGATGGAACACGGCTACCCAGCTTATTTTAACAGAGTAGGTCAAGCCCTACTATAAATAATTCTTCTTGGTGTTTGTAATACGGCAAGATTGCCATTTAGATTAGGTTTTCAATTTTTATCTCCTTAAATGTATTTCCTTAATTTTCGTTATGCTTTGTCAACTTAGTTGTTGTTATTGTGTAATAAGCATGCTTACACGCATGAAGTTAATTACTATGTCAATATGTTTATGCGTAGAGGACTGCACATACTTTTAGTGTGGGGTGGTTGTATTTATCCAAGTAAGAGACTATGGGAATTGAAAGGTGAAAGGAATAAGCTACTACGGGTGTGCTTTAAGTCAAAATAAGATTGCTTCTCAAAAGTGACCAAGGATGGAGATGAATGAAAGGATAGTATAACGCAAGGTAATCAAAGGCCATGATAACTACCAGTGGGAAGGTACAAAGATGAGTTACTTAGGTGCAAGGGTGCTTGTTGAAGAGAAGTCTCGTGACCGTGAGGGTAGGAAGGCATGCTAGAAGGTTATAGCTGGGCACGAACATGTACCGTGTGGAAGAATGAATTTGGTCAATGAATGAGAGGATATTTGGTAGGTGAAGGAGCAATAAATGGATCAAAATTTGAAAAACATATAAGGATGGGATGTGAATCAATTTTTACCATTATGACTAAGAGTATTTGAGGAAAGAGCTAAGTGCGAAGAGTTAAGTGATTAGGTTAAGGTGTGAAGGGTGTTAAAACAAGTGTGACAAATAGATCTATGCGAAAATAATCTTACATCCCCAGTGGTGAAGGGTTTGAGTGAAGCAAGGTGATAGAGAGGAGTTAGGGAATGAATTTTCCACCTAGGGCATGATTGAATTGAGCTAGGGTTTGATTCACAAATGCAGAGTTAAAGAGGAGATGATTTCAAGGTAAAAATGGCACCCAAGAAGGCAGGTACATAAGCAGAGCAAAATGAAAAATATTGTGGTCGCGACGAGGAAGAGATGGCACCCAAAAGTGATTTTTCATAAATATAATATCTAAAAGGATTCATCATCGCCAAGAATGGGATTCACCCATCGAAAGAGAAAAGTAAGTGAATATAACCACAAGACCTATGAGAACAAGAAGGAGCTCAATTCCTTACTCACTATGAGGATGAACAAGCGTATTTACTGCATAACATAATGGTTTATGATGATGTAGGTGAGAAGCTTCTTAAGAGAATTGGGTCTACCAATTATATGAGCTTCCATATTTTGGGAAGTATGAGCCCTTGTACTAGTGGCTCATGAGCAAAGTGCATGAGGACTTCTTCTACTTTGTAGGACGCAGAGTTAGAATCTCATCCACGCTTATCTCAATGGTGATAGGTTTGAAGGCCACAGAGAGGATATAAAGAATGATCTCACAGATAAAGCCGCGATCTTAAAGACCGTATACATGAGTTGAGTACCAAGGGTCTCAAGTAGTATGGATATAGACAAGTCAAAGAACTATCTCTGGTTGTGCAAGTGCAAGAGCACACCTTATTACAAAGTTAAATGACCAGAGCAAGTGGTCACAAGTAAATACTATATGGTTACATGTTGCACGCAAGATTTCGTAAGGAGCATCTATAATATTTCAGGCTATATTACAAAGAAAATAGTTGAGGAAGCACATACAAGAGGGAAGATCAGCTTTGGGGTTGTTCTAATACCACTGGTATTCTTGGAAATTGGAGTTCCATACAGTGCCGAAAGAAAATGTATGGGAATACCCCATGGAGAATAATTCTCCGTATAAAAGGTTCAACAAGAACCTATGTAAAGGGTCCATGACAGATGACATAAAGCAAAGGGTAGAGAAATGGTACAACAAGATCTCGTGTGGCATTGGGAGAAGAGTGGCACATCCCAAATGGCCTACCATCGTAGTGGGCAAACAAGTCTAGTTTGTTATATATCAGCATTGCTACATCACATGTTTCCCAATGAGAGATGGAGTCTGGAGCCCTCGGTGTAAATTTCCTTACGCATTCACTACAAGCTATTTTCAAGTATTTGTTCACGCATTCACAAACACACACCGACCGGTATTTAATGCGTATAAGGTAGATTTTGACTACCACACGTTGAGGAAGAATTATGTGTATCTAGGAAGAAGTGCCTATGTTGAGAGGCTCATTTCGGAGATATTGAATATCAAGCCAATAAGTCTAGTTATAGCAGATATAGGGGCAAAATTAGTGTATCTTCAACTGAAGCCCAAGATGGAGACAAATAAGTATGTGGAGAATGAATTCTCCCAGGGCCACCGAAGGGTAAGCACACAATGGAAAACATACCAACGGTAAAGGCCCATAGAAACTGTTGAAGTAGAGGATGAAGAAGAGGAGCATGAAGATAGTGGAGGCTTGGAGTGCAGAAGAAAGCAACCATATGACAGAAGAGTCACAACATGCAATTAATCCACCTCAAGGACAAGATGAAGAGGAAGATACGAGAGGTTGAGCAAGGGGAGAATAGATTTAAGAAAGTATTCAGATGCACAAGGACTCAAGGTGGAACCCCACAAATGGTAAGGAAATCACCTCATCTCTCTCCACACAAGGAGACCGCTGAGCCAAAGAGAAGAAGAAATTTGAAGTTGGATGAAGAAGCAGAGGAATCAGGGGAGAGCGAGCATGCATCTCCTACCCCACTTGAGCAAGAAGATGAGCCACAGAATGAGGAAGAGCAAAAAGATGAAGAGATGAAGGATAAACAAGAAAGAGAGAAAGAAACCTTCGATCCACGCATGCAACTATTCAAGGTGTAATAGGATAGGATCCTAACCTTGAAGCTATAATTCCCAAGGGACCTAGATTGAAGAGGATGAGTGGGGAACATAGTGCACCAATCATGGGCTATGCAGAGGACACTAAAAAAATCATCCGCACATGTTTCCAAAGCACTGTAGAACAAAAGGATTTATTTGGCTGGGAATTAATGGATGGGGATATGGTGATCGCCTTTGCACTAGAAAGCAACTATCATGCACAATGCACACCCACATGGATGAGCCTAAATTTGACATATGAATAGAGTCATGTGTGTCAAGATGGTGAAGAAGACACCCAAAGCTAGACATATGAAATTAAATCCTACTATCATGTCGATGAGCAAAGTCAACAACGCATTGGTGAAGGTTTCTACTGAAGTTGCAAGAAGAAACATGGACAAAGCTGCAACGATAAGAGCATTGCATGAGGAGATAAAGACAAAGGATGTAGAGATAGTGCACATAATGCAAGAGAGGGACTTAGTGCAGAAGAAGAATGAAGTATTTATCAACATCGTAGAGGAGATTGGGGACAATGTCATAAGAGCTAGGCCACACTTGGAGACCAAGGTACCATAGATGTTTCCCTCAGTGATACATTATGTAGGAAAGTTGGTGGACCTAGTACTTAAAGATGAACCTTTGCATGCATGCTAGCACCAAGGAATTTAGAACAAGAGGCAGAATGAGAGAAAGCTTCAATGATGTGAAAGATTGCATCCTATGAAGGGTTGTTATTGCAAAGCACTACAAGAAGTATTGAAGAAAGCAGACTAGGATTTGAACATCTACACAGCTCCAGAGGTGCTTATCAATATAAATACCCTAGAAGAAAACAATGAGGTCTAGAGAGAAATGAAGGACAAAACATTGGGCCACACAGAAATATTGTCAATGGTTAAGCAGAAGCACAAGGCCCTATAAAGCAACACAAGAGCCACACAATACTCGCTAGAAGATCTTGGGAAGCTCATTATGCAGAAGATGATCTTCTAGAAGGAAGAATGACCTCAATGTCCAATGTTGTGTTGGTTCTGCAAAATGAAAAAGGGGAGATTGTGAGGGATGAATTGGAGTCCATTGGGCTTGTGGACATTCTATAAAAATCAGAATAAGCACTCGCTGATTGGAAAGCCTTGGAGGTTGGAGTAAAGGAGGAATATCCAAAGTTGATACTTCAAACTGATACAGAAGAGGCTGCCTCATAAAAATTCTTTATTCACTTAGATTCTTTCATTCTTATTCCTTCCATTCTTCTCGTTCTTTACTTCAATTTTTGAAGGTACCCATTATTGGGGTGACAATGCAATTAGTGTGGGGTAATGTTGATTCGAGAACACTTGACAAAACTCACACAATAAGTATGCGTGGGAAAATAGGTAGGGTTTAAGGGTGTGAATGGACAGAAGAACCCACACGTAGAAGGCAAGTTCAAGATTCAGACTTAGCCGATTTTGAGCATGAACACCTATTTTTAGAAGATGGCATATGGAACACACCAACGATGCAGGGATGTGCACGTCACGCATTGTCTATCTTTAGAGGATCGGATCGAAGAATTTTTCATGGAGACGAGCTAAGAATAGGATTTTCACTTCAGCTTAGCATAAGAGGTCTATAGATAGCACACTTGCATGTGTGGCTATGCTTGTAAATGGCATGTGGCTATTAATAGTATGCGGCCTATTTTTAGAAAAGATAAGCAAGTGAAGGGAAAGTCCCCACCTTATATATATGATGAGAATCACATAATAATTGACATGATGAGAGATATATAGGTATATGCAAAGTGTAAGAGGTAAGCATAAAGAGATATGTGTATATGACTCGATTATCAGTATCAAATCAATGTGCACATCAAGATAGAATGCCATTATTATAAGGAGATTTTGTGTTTATTAATAGATGGAAGATATGGGCTGAATCTAAGTGTCATTCCCGTGTGTAATTGAGTAGTGTATGTTCTTGATTCAATCATGATTATTGTTTAATCTTGTTCTTTCATAGATCTCGAATATAGCATGCATTGTAGAATGATGGATTAGTTATGGATCTATATCTTTCTTCCTTTATCATGCTAACATCCTCGCTACGTAAACCCTAAAGAGGGACTCGGTACCTTTGCTTGCTTCAAATGAGTGCTCAAGATAGGTGAGTGATGTGACAACGTGTCAATGGTATTATCTCGGTGAATTTTAGGTAGCATCGACTTATTCATTTGGAGTCTATTACCACCCCTCCAAGAGAGTGTTCTCTTTGAGACATCTCCCTCATTCGATCAACTATGTCATACTCTTAAGATTTGCAAAACCAAACTCTTATCTATAGGAAATATTAAATATCAAGATCAAGCATCATCTTCTACACGTTTTCAAGCTAAGTCATTATTCAAACAATCTGCAACCAAACCAACTCCATACGAAAATTATCGTCAATGTAGTATCAACCACCAAAGAGCTTCAATCGCAACCGCCTAGGCATACATAAACAAAGTTAATAGTCGCTTGCATATTTTTCTCCCCCAACTTATAGACATTAATCTCATCACAATCCCTCCTCCACTCCAATTATATCTATCTCATCCAAAAGTTTGTAATTACAATGAAAACTTCCATTGTGACTATCATCAATGCATATGACATTCGACATATCATTGTTTTAAGCTTCACACTCTTATCCAACATCTCATCAAAAATAATAAAATTGAGCTTTCAGAACCTATGGTTTATGCACTTGTCAAAAAATCATAAGCTCAAGATCTTTAACAATCCATTCCCACAACATGACAAGAAACCAAATAAATCTTTGACAAATCATATGTAACGTGCAAAGGCCTTCTCTTGCATCAAGAGATATTTATTTCTTAGTTGTTAATATTCAAATGTCTCCTCCAATCATTTATTTCACTAACCACAATCATCATGTGACTTTTACTTTTAATCACTTACATATTAGTTCCTCTATCAGATTTGTTTTTATCAATAATACTAAAGTTGATCCATGTTTTCCCATCATTGCATGTTTTATTCCACTCCTCATCACTATTAGCTATCCACTATTGTAAATATCATATCCAATGAACAATTCATATGGTGTTTTTAAACTCCATGTTATGGTTGGTCCTCTCACTATGCTTGTACCCTTCCTTGTTGGACAAGCAATTGATGGGTGTGATTTTAGGCCTTAATTGGATTCATAGGTCTAAGTCTATAATCTTCATGAATCATTTACATCTAAAATTCATTCATAATAATCAATTCATTTCTATTGATGGTGTGCCTCCATCTACTCCATGGTCACACCCTCCCCTCGCAATAGCTATTGTATCATCTGCTTCATCTAATACACCACAACCCATAACACATAAAGAACAATCTACTCCTATCTCACCTACTCACACACACCTCATGCGGCCTCATCACTCTGTTAGTCCAACACACTAGTATAGGCCCATTCCTAGGATAATTATTGCATCTCAACATAAATCACCACCTCATTTTATTCCACGTAGGTTTCCATCACTGCCGCGTTCTACTTCACATAGATCTCCATCACCTACACATTTTTTGCGCCAATGCGCCCATCATATACTCATCCATCACATGCATATAGACTTCACTACCTAAACAAAGTGTCTATCTAATATATGACCACTCTTGAGTATGATCACATGCTTTTATCACCATATTCATTGAGCAGGGGACCTTCATCCTTTACTTTCATCGGATAGTTCATTCACCATTACACACTTGGGGGCATTATGCTTATCTCTTCCCACTATCTCGCACATCTTAGACTTTTGCATAGATATCTTCATACACACTATCTTTGACCATTACCTAATGACACGCTCTTGTGTTTTGGTTCACACTTGACTATTGAGGGCATCCTATACACATGAACCTCACACACTTTGCACAATGCACACTACACATTACGTATCACATGAAATTTCCTCATAACTACACCTATGACACATATTACACATCACACTACATATCCTACACAAATTCTACTCATCTACTTTTACATGTTGCACTCACTACCCAATGACACACTCTAGTCTCACGGTCCATATTGGACTGTTGAGGGTATACATCAAAAATGGACCTCATCACACTCACACATTCAACCATTCAATCCTTTTCTCATGCAACTTTATTTATTGATAGATGTCATAGGCTACATAATCACTTCCCTAGAATCTTATAGTGATATACGCCATAGGCTACATCATCACTTCCTCTAGCATCATTTAGTGATATATGCCATAAGATACATCATCAATTCCTCTAACATTATCTAGTGATATATGCTTTAGGATAAATCATCACCTATTCTACTCATTTAGTGATATACATCATAGGCTACATCATCACTTCCTCTAGCATCATCTAGTGATATACACTTTAGGCTACATCATCACTTCTCCTAGTGATATACGCTTTAGGCTACATCATCATATGTTTTCACACTTCATCTCTATGTCACATATCATCACCACAATAAGATACATACAACACATTGCTCAACCCATTCCCGATGATGCACTCTCGTTTACGGTTAACTCTTGACTACCGAGGAGGCATAAACAAATGAACCTCACTACATACAATTCCATTCAATCACACTCGCACATGGCTCTTATCATTCACTCTGCATTCAATCCGATACATCCACAACATATTGCATATTTTGGTTGAATTTACTCTTTATTACACTTACTTTTACATGTTAATTTTATTACACATGTTAGATAGATATCGTGTATGTCATTATCTTTAACATACACACATGTGCGTTCATTTTCTTTCTAGTTGTGATTACAAATTTGAAAGATCCATCAATTGAGCATAGATGTTTGGTGCAATACCTAGTACCGAGGTCCCACAACAGCTCTCTCGGAGGCATCCATTTTCATATACTACAGTGTTATTAATTCATTTTGTTTCATATCACATTGCTTTTTCATATTATACACACTTTGACATATATTTTATATTTCTAACATGTTGTTCTTCATGCACAACATTTGTTTTGTAGGACTACTTGCCACCATGGTTATCTCTGTTATATTTCTTATATTTTCTAGTCATTGTGTGCTCTTGTTTGTGGGATTTGATTTTTGTCTTATGTTCACACTTGTAATATTTTGGCTTCGTTGGCATTGATTTTCTTGCGGCACCATGAGTGGTGTCCCATGTTTGCAACTCTCTTTACATGGTTTACTTTATCTTCTTGTGTGTTCTAGCTTACACATTGTTTGTTTATCTTACACTTTTTCTTATACATGCATGTTTGTCTTTGTTTATACTAACACTTGTCTCTCAACCACTTGTTTGCATGTGCCTTGGTTTATACCAAGCACATCCCCTTCCTCTGCCCAGGGCACAATTTTAGCGCTTTGTCCTCTTTTGAGCCGCATACTCTGCCAACGATGTTGCATGCATCCCCAAAGAGGGGGGCATCATTTGGGTGAATTTTCCACCCCATATAGAGTATACACAGTGTACATTTTTTAGATTTTGGGGCTCAGAATTAGACTTGGATCCTTAGTACAATGGCCTTTCTAGGATCGCCACTAACCAGAGTAAATACAATGGTCTTTCCTGGTGTTCCATTAACCATGGGACAATTACACAAATTTGAAATTTCACATAGAATTTTGATAGGGCAAAGAGTTCTTTAGCACCGGAATTTACACAACAGCTTTTATAGGGAAAAGAGTCCTTATCACATGCACACAATCTACGGTGGTGTTTTATACAACAGAAGCGCTTAAAGGTTGGAGGATGACACCAAAAATTTTCTCCCTATACTTGTTCCATTACATTGCCTTGAGATCTCCCGAAAACTTATGTGTATCAACATAATCTATAGGATCCTTTCCACACCGTTTTCTCATCACGGATGAGACGCACATGTTCCTTTTTCACATTTTCAACATTTTATTTTACATTTTTTTTTATACATATACATATGTATTTGGCTACTTGATCATTTTCTCTTTTGTAGGTCCTGTCCATATGGGAAGCAAGCAACATCACTTAACATCACACATATCATCACCAACAACAGGTACATCATACACATCGGCATTTACACATGCATTTATACCCTAGGTTCATTTACATCATCTTTTTACACTTTTGCATCTTTAGTCTCCATGCTTCATCTATTTTATCATTTCACACTTTGTCTAGTCCCTCGGCATGCTTTCTACATAAATCTACATGGATATCATGTACACATCTCTATCTACTTTATGTTACTAAGCATTGTGCTCACCAACATAAAGTGGGAGGAAATAGAAACACAAAATCATGTATTTTGGGTTAATTATCTAGTCTTGATTGCATACTACTATTCATATGGTTCTTACGTAAGAGAAGTACTAATTAACCCATGTCTTTGGCCACCTTTCTTTGCTTTATGCTTCTACTTTTAGTATTGCACTCT
The DNA here is from genome assembly GCA_018340775.1 of Taxus wallichiana var. yunnanensis. Taxonomy (NCBI): domain Eukaryota; kingdom Viridiplantae; phylum Streptophyta; class Pinopsida; order Cupressales; family Taxaceae; genus Taxus; species Taxus wallichiana. Next base: position 603,410,756 of record CM031242.1, on the reverse strand, counting down.
CACTTGCTTAGTTTGTATTTTCATCTTTTGGCATGTATCATTCTCGAAAAAGAGCACCTAGATAGGATACCAGTTGTCGTGTGCCCTCGTCCCCTCTGGGGCACCTTTGTCCTCTTTACACTTTGGTTACACTTTTTGGGTCATTTCTAGCTATTTGAGCATCTTATATTTTTGGTAGTCGGCATTTTCGGTTAATTAAATGTTTCAAGTGAAGGAATCATATAAATACAAAGTTATAATGTGATCATAATAAGGGACCAAGCACTAAGCACTACTTATCACCACCTAAGGTTACATCCATCAAGGAATTTAGAGCTCCATTTGCATCCATCTAGCTCCATCACAAGGGACAAAGGCTGGTTCATATACATCACACTTCATAGGAGGGGAGTTTATTATATTCCATGCACACATTATTTAAATTCTACATCTAGCTGCTTGTTCTCTACTTCAAGTGCGACATGCATAAGAGCAACCTAGGGCATAATTCCTCACACACACACACAGAGAACTACATTAGATTTGAGATGTAGTGCAATGCTCAGTTGTAAGTCCACCATTGTGGCGGCTGAGGATAGTTTGACCCCTTCATTTGCATCTTTCTTTTTAGGGTTTAATGCTTTGTTTGGGGTTTTATAGGTGATTCATTCATTCTAAATCTAAAATGACATTTAGTGGAATTTAGCGACACAATAGTGACAAACATTGAGGGTTTAACACCATCCGGTGACCTTGTGAAATTATCTTCTAGACCTTTTTCACAAACTAGGGCACCCGAAACCATACGAGAGCACCCCCATCCTTCTCTAGGTGTCCATTCCAAACAAATCTATCGAATATACACTTTTACAGGATATATGTGTGATGGTCTTTCATTCCTATTTAGTCGTCTTCACTATGGCACACCCCACAACATCTTTGAATCAGCTAAGGATTTTCTAACCCCTGTTTGTACTTAGTTACTTGGGTATTATTTGAGTATTATTAATTTCTCATTTATTACTACAAACTTACATTAGATTAGGCTATTATTTACATTTTAGCATAATCACCGACCAACCAAATTATAATCTTGTAACTGATCAATCAAATTATGATCTTTAAACTGAAATGTTCCATTTTATGACCTTGTATGTGTTCTAGGATTGAAACACGACCGAGATGTGCACACAAAAATGATTTTCCTCTCATGCCAATTCTTTAAAAATTGATTATGCTAATAGGAAATTCCAAATACGATTCTCCATAACTTTTCTTTACATGAATCGGGAAAATGAGAGGACAAGGTTTTGTGTTAGTGATCATTGTCGAGAAAGTTTCATCAGCACTACTGATGATGGGAAACCCTAATTTCTACCTTATTCACTTCATAAAAACTCTTTTTGCAATTATGCATGTAATCGATGACATGAGGAATGGTAAACTTAGAGGTTTAGTGTAAAACATATGTACGTTTCGACATTCAAACATGTGCAAGTTTCCCTTCAAACTATTCATCAACCATACCTTACTTTCATATATATCTCTAAAGTATGTCTCCTCAATGACTACCTCTTAACACCCCCTTTCTACTTCACACGATTGACACAAATGGCATGTGCTACATACATTCCTTGTTGTAAGAAAGGGGATTTTTGCATAGGTCATAGGTTCCCCCTAGCCTGTTTCCACACCAATACACTTCTCATTTTCCAATCTCCTTCTTCATACCCCCTCTTCCTCCTCTAATGCTCATCTCCCTTAATTTTAACTTCTTCAACACATCCCCTTCAATGTTTCCATCACACATTTCATGTGCGATTGCTAGTTTTAAAAAATATCTTCAAATAATTCATCTCATTTAAATATCACTCTAGTGAAACCCCTTGATAATTTACTATATAAAATTAATTAACTTAGGCAACGTTATTGTTATCACCAAATCATAGCACCCTTATGTTTACACAAGTACATATACTTGAGCTCACGGTGTGATTGGATAACATAAGTACTATCCAAGTTGTGGGACTCGTTACTTGAGATAGACCTCCGAGAGAAAGTTGGTTCTTGCTCCTAAAATACCCCCACAATCTACTCTAATGCAGGTAAGACTATATTTCCTAATCTAGCTTTCCAGGACCAAGGAGAGAGACTGCATGAAATGAAATCTTACACTAAAGCGGTTATACACCAGAAAAGGAGGGGTGTGAGAGTAGTCTTCCAATGTGTGAGATACATAAGAAAAGTGCACACTAGAAGGGGTGATGATAGTTCTCCACAATCTAGCAAAAATGCATTTTACAACAACATCTCAAACATACATAATGATAATGGATCCCTGCAAGAGCATAAAAATAGACACAATATTCTTGTAATGAAGGTTGAAAGGGCAAGAAGAGTGCAAACAAACACAGTAGGGGAAGATGCATCCACAAACTTGTATTTTATTACTTCATGATATGCACAATTCAATCTATTACAAGATAAGGGCCTAGATCACCATGCAAGGAGTCCACTACAAGGGCTTGTAACACATTGGCTTCACAAATAAATTTTGACAGAGATTTGCTACAACTAAAACTCCCTCTAAACTATGAGCCCAACACTCCAATTTATAGGAAAATGAGAAGAGAGAGAGAAAGGGAAAATGGAAATCCTAAAATCTATCCTTCAACCACTTGTAAGAGGTACTAAATGGAGTGAAATTATCGTATGTTACTTGGAAAAGGCTACCCATCCCAGTGCTATAGTAGAGAAGGAATGATGACCATGCCTCTTAATTGCACTCCCAACTACCAAATAAAACACTGTCACGAACCCGGCCACGTTTTATAAAAATATCCATCTATTTCTCATAAAATTCAGAATCTCTTGATTACCATGTGTTGGGCTAGGAGCCACAATTCCAACGATACCAATTTTGTGTGATTTCGTTTAGAAATGAAAAAGTTATGGCCTTCGAGTGCGGCGCACTACTTTGGGTCGACAGTGTTTTGTCATTTGACAGGAATGAGTATTAACTAACTGGGAGCCGAATATGTTTATTTTATTTAAATATATCTACCCTTGTGATCCAAAGGATGTCGTACTCGTTCAAAAAATCCAATTTTATGAAAATCGGAGCTCGGAGTCAAAAGTTATGGCCGTTTGAAGTTCGGGAGGTCAAACTTTGACTTTTCTCTTTGAATTGCGGGTATTGCGGCAAAATCGGGTCCACGTGTCCTAGCTGTCCTAGACACTTTTATCCACATCAGCCAATTCGAGCTTCCTTGTGCAGCGATTTCACCTTTGCGCATCCCACACGTACTTTTTTCCCGATTGTCCCAAACACAAATCTCTGCACCACCCTTAATAGACTCGACTTTGCATGCAAATCGACCGATTCACGTCCCACGCGTACTTTTGTCCCAGCTGTCCCAAACCACGCGGAAAAAAAAACTTCCACTTTTGCTGATTTTTTTATTTCAGCCACAAACTTGGTACGACGAACCTTGATACGATCCGCACTAGTATGACCTGTAGCCTTCAAACCCGCAATGCATTAAAACAAGCTTGTGACTTCATTTTTTCATTTTTTCAATTTTTCTAACTCGTTGGGATTTTTTCTTGGATGGGAGAGTTAGAGAGAAGCCAAAGGGGCCCCAAAAACATGATTTTGGGCATTGAATCAATCTACTTGCTCGACTAAAGAATCTGATGCATGTTATCAATATTTACCTCGAGGGGTGAATTTTGGATAACAATTATATTATTTAAACTTGCTTCTTAAATTACTATGGGATAACATTAGTTTAATAATCTTGTCTAGCCAACCTAGGGACATGTGGGAGACAAGTCAAGATGAATGTATGGTTAAATATAAGCCCTATGATTAATTTATTCTTGACCATCGATCTTAGGGTCTCCGAAGCCCTAAAATATATCTTTATGGCTATATAAAAAAAATTATTTTCTTTCCTTTTTCATTTCTTCATTTTACGGGTATATATTTTGTTCATAGAACTTCAATTCCTTCAAAAAATGTTAGGAATTATTATTGTAGTGCTCATATTAATGATAAAATATTCATATACGGGATATTATTGTAAAGTAAATAATTACGTCGGTAATTACGCCGAAGGCGTTCCCCTATGGTAAAGGGCTTCCGGACATTTCTGCAACGATGTTAAATTTGATGGCCTTTTAAACATTTTTGGCTTTTTTGTGGCACCCGCGTTAGCTCTTCTCTTGGTCTTCCGCACTGAGCCCTCTCAATCTTGCTACGGTGGGGAAGAAAGTCACAATATGCGTAACATGAGGGACGGATGGGTTTCTGGTCGGTGAAGTGCTTGCTTGAGAAGCACTACACAGTAATAACACCTTCAACAACATTCGTGATCTCTTGAGTAGCAGTGTAAGGAGTGCAGATATTCAGAACCGCCTTATCATTATCTCTAGAAAATGCCATGGCTCTCTCTACCGCTTTTCTTACCCGCTCAAGAAGAAGCCTCGAGATCTCCTAAAATCTGAACGTGAATTCCGTATTGATTGATGAGGCTCTCCTTCTCGATCAGTGCCTCCAGCTTGTCATGCATCAAATTCATGAGCGTCTCAACCTCATCCTGTGTACGCCTGAAATTATCAATAATAAAGGCGTAGATAATGTAACATACTTGATATTGGGTTTGTGCCTTTTTTGAAATTATTTTGGCTTAACGTGAACCAAATCAATGTATATACACAGAAAATAAGTCAAATGTGTGTCCTTAATTGACCCTTACCAGAGCCAAAGAGCATAACAATATTTTCCAGGAAGATTTACTAGAAGCTGACAACTTTGGCGATGTTGTTGCTGGTTGCGATGGGGTTTTCCACAAATGCACCGCTTTGCTTCACCCCACGAGTGCATGAGAGGCTCCTAAGAAATATGGCGTTGTTGCTGGTTGTGATGGGGTTTCCACAAATGTGTTGCTTCCCAGCCCACGAGTGCGTGAGAGGCTCCCTGAGAAATATAATCAGGGAGCAGTTATTCGATGGTATGGACACCCACAACTGTGATGACAATGTTGATTCTGATCCGTAGACATTTTGTTCTAGGGAAGACCATGATTTCCAAAATAAATGGGAGTACCGAAAATGTGTTTTAGATTTCAGCCTTCAGGGAATTTAATTTTCAAATCATTGATTCCTATATAACGTGTTTCATGAATGTCTACTTTGAGTATTTTTAGGGGAAAGCTTAATTACCTTAAACAACAAAATTCATGTGCTAGACCATACTTGTTATTAGGGTACATCAACAAAGTGAATATTGTGCATCCATCATATGTACATTGAAGCATTATTTTTACTATTGGAACTGCCCTTTATATTAAAATGAAATAAAGAGAGTTACATAGTAAGGGTGACCGGAAAACTCACGAGTCCCACAAACATCAAAAGGAAACACATAACGCCCATAAGACACAAGGAAGAAAAAGAAGAGGAACTAAATAGGCCCCGACCTAGAAGGAGCCACGGAGCCAAAAACAAACAGAGAGGTGAAGCCATCACAGAAGGAGCCGCGGGCCAAAAGAAACTGGAGATGCCAAAGCCATCACTGACCGAGTAACATGTCGAATAGCAGGAGGCACAAAGCATCCTTTCTTCTCCTTAGACCTCGTGACCATAGTCCAACTCGGCTGGGAAGGCAAGGCTAACAAAGAATCAAGGCGAGGATGATCCTACTGGGTTTGTAGTGCCCACTTTTTCTAGCCTCAATTACCTGTTGAATTCTTAACCCATAGTTGTGACTTAACATGGTTTTGACATAAATTTTTGACGTTATGATATGTTGGTTGGCCTTCATGGACATGTATGGTGAATTGGGGTGTGAAACGCCAATTTGACTAGATTAGTAGATTGACACTCTTTATTTGAGATTGTGGATACTAACACTTTTCTATGCGATTTGGGCCTAATTCCTATACGTTGGATAATTAGCTTAGTCACGTACCTTGATTTTGTAACGAAATCATTTTACTGATAAAGATACATGATGGCATGATGATATGACATTTGTATGTATTGTAATACCTAACATACGACGAATTGTGTGAGATTGTGCATTCCATGTTGATGATGGTGATATCGTTAATTTACATGTTGGAATTTATTCGCTTAGTGAGCAGCTAGTTTACTCTTGTATTGGACAGGTGCGTTTAATGTGTGCAATGAGTGTGCAAGTGACAGGTCACAAGAGAATGTGGGACAAGGCCAGCTACATAACTTTGCACAAGAATCCCATGGGGCTAAGTCCTAGCCGTGTTTATTGCTTAAGGCCTTAGCATTAGAATAATTGTTTTGGGCACCATGGGTGACCCTCATTTTTAATGTAATATGTCTTGTAATTATTAATTTTGCTTAGGGTGTTTAGTTTGTGTTGTAAACTTGTTTTGGGAATTAATGACCCCACTTGCATTAAGTTTTGAATTAGTTTAATGATGTACTTAATCTAGAGGGTTTAGGGTCACATGTGAACCCTTGGGTGGGCCCACACCTCTTACCTTGTGCCAAATTTGCCAAACCCGAAATTAGGTTATTTTAGGCATTTTTAGGGACCCCTTTTTAGTTTGGGAGTTCCTTAACATGAAAATGAGCCCTTGGACCCTACCTAATAGGTAGGGGGCTTATTTCAAGGCTAGAGGGATTTTTCCTCCCATTTTTCCCTCCTTTGGTCACATCCTTGTAAGGGGTATGAATAAGTGTGCTTTGTTAAAATTTGCACAAGATTGTTTTGTTATCATTTTGGGTATTTTGGGAGAAGAGGGCTAAAAGTCATTTTATCCTTTCTCCTTTTTATCTTTGGCATCTTTGACTTTGAGGGAAGAGAGGGGTGACATGTGTCACCCTCATTTATGAGGATTTTTGCTTGCTCCTCTTCAAATTCTCCCTCATGGGAAAAAAAGAGAACTTTTGGTTTTGGAGCTTTTGCTTGGAGTCATGTGGATTTGGAGCTAGAGTTTGCTTGGGTCAAGAAGTGGAAGAGATTGGTTTTGGAAAGCTTTTTCTTTGAGGTAGGCTTCTTGAGCTTCATTGTAATTGTTATAATATGCTAGATATTAGTTGTTTACTTGGAAATGTTTGTTGTTGCATGAAGATTTTGTTTGTTGTTTATTTGATTTTGCTCCCTCCATCATATGGCATGATGGAGTTTTGGAGTTGTGGGGGAAGAGAGAGGGATTTTCCCCTCTCAATCCTCATAGGCTTGATGGGCAAGCCTTGAAGGATTTAGTTACTCCCCTCAAATGGTTTGAGGTGGGGAAGGTGGGTCATTTGGCTTGTACCTCCTTCCCCATTCTTGGTAAGGAAACCCCTTTGGGGTTTGAAAATCCTTCCAAGAAGGATTGGTGAAAGGGTGGAGAAATAAGGAGGGGTTGAATGAAATTGGAGAAATAAGGAGGATATGGAGATCTTGCTTTTGTGCACTTAATGTTGGTTATAACTTTTGGAGAACTTCACTTTTTCTTCCCCATTTTAGAGGTAAAACTTGGGTTCTCCTCCTTTTCACCTTTTCAAAGTTGGAGTCTTGTTTTGGATACTTGTCTTATTTTTGTGTGAATGTAATGTTGTTTGTCACCCTCACTCTTGTGCATAGTTTTGGTTAGTTGTCCTCTTTCCCATGGGCTTGGGGGAGGCTAGCATGCATCCCAACCTTGGGAAGGCATGTAATGATGCCTATGGTTGGGTGGTAAAACAAGCTTCTTCTCCTTGCTTGGATTCCTTGAAGGCTTGTGCAATTGGATCTCAAGATGGAAGTGGAATGTTGGTTGGAGCTCTTTGTCATCTTCACTTTTTATGGACATCTTTTCATTGTACCTTGTAAGGAATGGCTATGTGGAAGTTTCCATTATCTTGTAAATACCTATTTTGTATTTAATGCTACTTATAAAACTTAAGTCATTTTGCTTGAGAAATATTCCCTTCAAGCTTGCAAAGAATCTTGTAATGAGTCTTCTTAAGTATTTTTGCAATTAGATATATTTTTGCATATGTAAAAAAAAAAACTAAAACCCTTGAAAATGGAAGTTTGTAAAATAGTTGATATCTTTATGGACTGTGGGACTCTATTTTGAAGGAGAATTGATTTATTGAATATATTGTGATTTTTGTTAGAGATCCCCTTCTTGTAAGGTTTTGTAATATTATTGTATGGAAATTAAAATGCCATTGTTGAGGTACATCCCTTCTTGTAATATTTGAAAATTAAATTAATAGAATAAAACCAGTTTTACTCTCTTCCCTTGTTAAGGTAATGAAATGAATATAATAGTAAACCACATATGAACTTACCCTCACCTTCATTAAGTTAAATAAAAAATAAAATTAAATTATTAATTCCAAGTCTCTCTATTATTTCACAACTTGTAACATTGGTTCTCTTTCATGTCATAGTTATGATACAGATATAATAAAGTGTACTCTTTATAAAATTTTCCTTTTAATGTAACTTTAGTATGTAGTTTTCAAAGTATCCATTTATTCAATATTCAATTGTTGCAGTAAATATTGGGTTACATAGTGAAAGAGATATGTATTTATATACATATAATACAGAACAATAAATTTATTATAAATTCATTACAATGAAATATATATAGAAAATACAATATAATGTATAATACTTATAAACTTGTTATCAAATATTAATTTAAACAAAAGTAATGGGTATACAGAAATAATATTGTTGTTTTATTTATTTTTAAAAAAAAACAAGTAACATGGGGGAGGGTCGAACCCCTCCCCATATTCTCCTACGTAGCCATGCTGCCCTTCACCTTCCACCGTCCTCCATGCTGCCACACCCCTCCACCTATGCGCAGCCATACACCCCCTCTCCCACGCACCCATATGTATCCTCGCACCCCCATGCACCACACTCTCCCCGCTCTTCCACGCTACCATGCTCAGGAAAGGATTATCCTGGCCTTCATACTCTCCCCATGGCGGCTGCCCTACAATGCACCAAAGAAACCCATAAATAAAATAAATAAATAGTTGCACAATTCTATCCATCCTCATGCCTGCAGCTCTTTAAAAAAAAATTAATTCAAGGGAAGAAATGGAGGAGAGCTGTGAGGAATATAGAAGATAAAAAAATATAATAATAAAAATAAAATATACCCATAACATGGATCTCCATCCTCCTCCCTCTCTCCTTCTGTGTCGGCTGCAAAGAATAAGTAAATAAAAGAAATACCATAAGGAAATGGAAAACTATTCTCTATAAAGTTTATATAAAAAAAAACAATTTTAGGGTTTCGGCATTTCTTTAAAAACCCACGGAGGAGATAAGTTTTATCTAAGGGTCCAGATTCACCATAATTTCCCCACTTGGACTTTAGCCTCCATAACTAGTTTAATTTCTTTTTATTTATTTTTAAATATGAGTTAATAACATATGTTCACCGTGAAAGTAGATATTCATATTGAATTTTAAAAAGGGGGGGATGGGGGCACATTGAGTTAATGTTAAGAATGTGATGTTTATTAGAACTTGAATTTTATTAAATCATAAAGAGATTTATAAACTTTTAATTATTATTAAATTCTTCTTCTTCAGGTATTGTTGGTGAGTAATATATTATATTCTTATGGAATAAATAATCTTTTCGGTTGAATAGATCCTCATGCGGGAAGTGTACCCTAGTTTTCTTGGGAATTGCTAGAACTGATTTATTTCACGTTTGGTGAGAATAAGTCTCGACGTTTCTAAAAATAAATCTCCCTTAAATGCAATTGTTCTTACGACCTCATTGTTCGGAATCTTGGGTTACTTCTCAAACATACCAACACCAGTGACTTATCTAATGTAAGTGTAAAATGGTTGGATTATTAATGAACTAAATAAGTTTGTGCTCACGAACCTTTAAAAAACTTACCACAAGGTTTTGGACTCCCTTCCGTCATGTATCTAGCTTTATCGGGTGTAAACTTGGGGTACTACAGGGGTCAAAGTCAGAAGAATCAGTCACATGAGCTCTTTTAACGCAACTTCGAGTAGGGGGAATCTCCTCACTCATGAACTCTAAACTTCCAGGGAGAGGATTCTCTTCAGTACCATGCACTGTAAATGGTTGCCAACCTTTAGGTCGTGAAGCGATCACTTTTTTCTTTTTTTGAGTCTTATTGAGCAAGCAAGCCTCTTGTAGGTGTCCAGTTTGGTGACATAATTTGCACCGGAAGACCGTATTCTCATAATCAAGAACATGAATCCATCTGAAACCATCATGAAGTAACTCGACTTATCGGAAGACCCTCAACCATCACTTGGTGTAGTTTCAGTAGAATAATGTTGTCGTCTATCTAAAAAAATTCCGCATCTAGATCTTCCTCGTTCAATCATGCCTTTGCCTTTATTGGTTTCTAGGTTAGTTTTTTATTTCTTTACTTTTGTACACATTTATTTGAGTTATTTTTATTTAATTATAAGAAGCCTTGTTTGCAATCTAATCAGAACAGGATGGAATAATGCTAAGGATGTCTCGGGAGGGAAGGGTAGAATAGGTTGCACAATTCCTTTCATCCATTTAATGTTACTAACTCCAAGAATAAACCCCGATCATTGAATTCCAGGAAACCAGATTTAGTTGAGGCATTCTGTCAAACACTTTCCGGAATCATCTACATCTCCATGCTTGGAATACACATCAACTAATGCACTTCCTACGAATGCTCTTAGCTGACTTTGATGGATTGGAATCCCCATGGTCATGGCTACTTAGCCAAAGGAAGAGAATAATCTAGATGTACACTTACTTAACATCGTTATATACTATATGTAATTGAAAACATGGGCAAAGATTTACATATTAATAATAGGAAGATTCAACCCAAAAACATGGGGACTTTGTAGGATTCCCCATCCCCTCACATTCCAATCTTGCCATCAAATACAACTATTGAAGGATTGTATATGGAGATTTGGACATAGTTCTTATACAAAAGGAAGGAGCTAATTTTAAAAAGTATGATTTCTACGTCAGTAGATCTCGTGTTTCTATGGCAGTAGTTAGCAAAGAAGAGTTTGTACGGAAGTAATTGGTATGGTCGTGCAAATTTGTTTCCATGGAAGTGACTTGGGGAATGTTGGTTGGAAATCCTTCAGTAGTTGTATTTGATGGCAAGATTGGAATGTGAGGGGATTCAATGTAATGTTTCATCTATATTCCTACACAACCACTATCAATCACACCCCTTATCGACCGTACAAAAAAGGTTTTGTGAACAAAAGACCAACCAAACAACTAATGCAACACTAACACAACTACCCCAATATAATTGCAAACCACATCAACTACCAAAGCAACTAACTATCCAAATCGGTATAAAATGTATTCATGTTTAGTGTGCAAAAATGGCCACAAAAGACCACCACTCATGATATAAAATTTGCACATGTACCAGATTTGCAAATGTACGAATTTGTAACAAGTTTGAAATATAGAGATGATACATTTAAATGTATTGCACCATCTATATTCCTACACTTACAAAATCAATCACACCACTTATCAACACATGCACATGCATGGAAGTCTTCATGTATTCATGTTAAGTTCAAATAAAATAGTCCACAAAATGCTACCACTCAAGATATAAGATTTGCAATTGTATATGTACGAATTTGTAACAAGTTTGAAATGTAGAGATGATACCTTTAAATGAAGTGGTTCATCTATATTTCTACACTTACAAAATCTAACTTTTCAACATACATGTTCAATATTACCATTTTACTATTGCTCGCTTCTTTATGTAAACCAACAATGCATTTCATTTCTATAACATTGATCTTTTCAAAGAAAATTACATAGTACAATAACTATATGCAAAATGTCTCCTAGAAATCGAGGAAGTTTACCTATACTCCACTCAAAATATGCCCTACTTATTGCCGAACTTTTATTAAAATGATATTAAATCATTTCCTTGCTTTTACAAATATGTATTACTTCACATATCATATCCTTTTTAAAAAAGAATACCATTTCCTTTTCATATATATACAAAAGTAAACATAAAGATTTTTATAAACAAGGTCTTTTTTATCTAATATGAAGCTTACACATATTTCTTGGCCTTAGTTACCAAGAACTAGAGAGAATATTTTACATAAAATTCGCTCAAGGTATGTTCCTGACTCTTCTTGTTGTGCCTTTAATGTAGCATATTTTTATGGCCATCATTGCAAATGTTGTTGATAAAAGTCCTAATCGTTAACCTATTAGCTACATACAATAAAAAATTATCTTTATAAGAACAAATTCAACCATGGAAAAGGTGTGAGACATACAGGTATTTAATTCCCACATTTTTTCTAACTTTCCATTCATGTCTTTGTCTTATCTAACAAATTGAAGACCACCTCACACTGATGCTCATAGATGGTTGGCACCATTGCGACTATTGATGGCTCTAGATGATGCCACCTTTTCTAGAAATGTCAGCTATAGATATTTTCTTTCTAATCATCTTCATTAACTACAAGGTTACATCCTGGAGGAGGCTCGTGACCACCCAATACCATGTTTTCAAATTCACCCATCAAGTGGGGACAATAATCGTAAGTTTTAATCATAGATGGTTGTTTGCACATTTATTTATTTCCTACATTTACTCAAACTTATACTTGAAAGGGGGAAACCAAGGAGAAAACATCATGGTTGGGTTTTGAACGAATAACCTATTATATTTCCCACATTTTATATTTTAACTCTTTAAGCCCTACTTGCACTCATGAATGATGCAAGTGAGATGAAGACAATAATGTAAAGCACATATAACAAATATTGTTTTGGTAAGAACAATTTCAGCCATTGAATAAGTGCGGGACATGTACGTATTTAATTACCACCTTATTTCTAACTTTTCATTAATGCCTTCATCTTATGTACCAAATTGAATAACACCCACTTGCAGTCCTTGACTCTAATACATGTTGATCGATGAATCCATCAACACTATTGATCAGGGAAATCTTAATCATTACCCTTATAGCTAAAGAGAAACCCTAATGAAAAATGTATATGAAATCATGACCCTCGCATGTCATGCATGGTCAACATCTCTCTATCTACAAATTGTCACTTGAGACATGAATGTGAATTACCCTAACATATATGTGTGTTTTAACTACCCACAAGACGCCTATAGATCTAGAATAGAGAATTCCATAAAAACTCTTCCTCGTCTCCCATTTCCAATCGTCCTTCACATCCCGTTGTAAAGATGTTTTGCTTGGTGTCCATATAGCGACCATTTCCTGCTCTTGTTCCCCATCATGTTTTATTCTTGCATAAAACTATTCTTCATGTCAACTGCATTTTCTGTAAATTTTTCACATTCTCTCTGCTCACATTTCAAGTACTTTCCTTTAAACAATATTCACAAATATTTACTCCTCTCTAACATTACCACACATTACACCACCGCCCTTATACTAATTTTGACTTTTATTGCACTCTCTCTTTCTCCATATAATTGACAAATCAAATAACTAACACAACTATGCTTCTTAGTTTACTTTCCTTTTCCATATTTCTTCCTTTCACAAAATCCCTTTCGGCGTTCACATCGCACTACTCGTGTGCGATTGCTAGTTATTTACTTAGTAGTTTATTAGTTTTTATTATATTAGAAGAGTTGTTTTAAAGCGTAAAGTTGTAATCATGTATAGGCCTCCTTAAAATAATAGGAAAAGATATGTATGTTTGCATATGATTAAATATGAAGGTTACTTTATTATTTTCTTTGTACTAATGTGCTCTACCAAAATATTGGTATCACAAAGAATATAATCGAGGGAAGGGGAACCTATTATTTTCATTGCCCCATTATGAGAACTAAGTTAAACCCGGTTAATTCGCCGGAGGCGTCCACTTTGAAGAAGCTCCTGCTGGAAACTGTCAAATTCCGGTGACTCTATTTCCAACTGAAATTTTCCGGCCACCATTTTATTTTATTTTATGTTTATTGAATTTTCTTTTTCTTTTTTAAAAACTCACAACATGAAAGAATCATAGGTTTGCCGTAAACAACCAACCAACCATTACACATATTTTTGGCATTTGAGCAAGACATATTTGAAGGTTTGACGTGTTAAAAGAGAGTGATTTGAGTTGAAAGAGGTTTTTGTCGAGCAGAGTAGACCAGACCAGACCCGACTAAACAAAGGGATCATCTAATCTGTGATGGGCATTTCTTTTCTGCTTCAACTTCACGTTCACACAATTCTGGATTTAATTTGTTATCAGAGAATGTTCCACGTAGAATAGAAAACAATGAAAAGTGTGTATACTTTGGATTGCCGTGAAGACAAAGCAGGCAGGAAATGACAGGTCGTCCAATATGTAAAAGTAACAACAAACAATGACTTGACTTCATTACAGCTGCATACGCCATTTATCCAACTGTTTATGAAATGACTTTTTGTGACACACAAATGGAAAACTCCACATATTTTGTTAAAAAGATCTAAAATATCTTCGTATGCTTCCTGGCCGCTTTTTTTGGAATGAAATCCTGCAGATTTTCCTGTCATATGTGTACAGTACAGATTTCATCATTGTAAACTATTAAACAGGAAAAGATCATTTATTTCATCTGTGTGGAATAGTTGCATTGTTGTTGGGTCTTTGCCGACTTCCTTTGACATTTATGGCAGGGAAATATCTCACCGCCATTCTAATATAAATAGGCCTGTCCACAATGCTTTATCATTGTCTTCAATTGGCTTTGTATGGCTTCATTCTTATTTTGCAGCTGTGTTTTCTCTATCTCAACCTGTGTCTGGAGTTCATCCTTTTCTACCAGAAGTTTACCAAAACCCTCTATTTTTGCACTCAATTGACTTCCATTTCTTCGTTTTGAGATTACAGTTAAGTTTTGTCCTCCGTTAAGGATGCAATCTCACCCTTCAGAATACCCAAATGGGTTTCCAACTTTTTATTCTAGTAATCAAAATCACCCACTGTTCTCTCTACCTCTATAATTTTATTAGGCAATAAAGATAGTACACCAGTGTAATTCTTTTAAGTAATATTGACATCAAAGCTTCCTAAACACATTTGCGGGTGGACTGCTCACTTTCAATGGTCGTGGCGCTCACGTTTGCAATTGATTTCCACCTTACAAAGCTTCCATTGACACAGAAAAACACTGTATTTTATAGTTGCTCTGTTTCACTTCTTCCCTGCGTACAAATACTTGAGTTCAGAATAACAGATGTTTGAGGAATGACAACGGCCACATTGGTATTTTTGGAGCATTTCCCCGTGTTTGTATAGATGTTAACGGTGGTCAGTCAATCCTTGGGTGAGTCACAACTAATATATGTCCATTTTCATTTATAATATATATCCAACCATACCGATACCCGTGGCGCGTTTATTGGGCGTGGATTTGTGTTTTTGTGTCTGGTTAATCAATTAAATGGTCACATGGCTCCTATTCACAATCCACTATTTTCGTTCAAGTTTTCTAATATCTCAAAGGGAAGAAGATCCCGTATTTAGGGCACATCATACACATTGTGCAAAATTTGTTTTTAATGCAGAAATATGTTAGATATTAGTTTTTATGGGATTTCATGTCTTTTTTTATTCCTTTATTGATATTTTTATTTATGTTTTTTAAAGTTAAATTTATATGTGAACCATTTATTATACTATTATATAAGGGTATTTTTTAGGTGGGACAAGGTCTAAATAGTAAAGAGATTAATGAAGGATAGGGGAATTAAAATGGTGCATGAATGTAATTGGATTAAAGGCCATAAAATGGTACATGCTTGTTATGGAGGAGACGACTTATACCCATAGATATAAGAGATATATGCAAAGTTAGAGAAAGTGAGAAATTAGCAATTTTGTTTGATTTGCTAGCCCAATGTCAAGACAACTATTAAATTTGTTGAGAACCTTCATGTATGTGTTCATTTCTAGAACAAAACCAAGTTTATCTCCAAGATTGGTACAAGACAGTTTTGTGTGAGAGATGTTAATAAGCTCCACAAAATGAGATTATTGAATACACTTTGGGAACATTGAAATGTTAAAAAGGTAGCTTTAGTAGATAATTGTGTCTTACAAAAATGTGGGCACTAACAAAATAAGAGCTTTGCAACAACATATAGACATCCATGCAATATCAACCCGAAATACAACTCAAATAAACTAAATATTGCTACTATCTCCGTAATTTGCAACTCATTTGCAATTGCTAGTTATTCTTCCTTTGTGTTGGTACGTTCAAACCTGTGATAAGACTCTACCGTGTAATTGCAAAGTTGACTGCAGACTTGCGGAACAGACTTGGTCAAATCTGGATCAACCTGAAGTCCAAGCATTAATGATTCAATATCTATCCAGGAAATTCTTTGATTTTGATTTATACACCTGTTGGATCGTGTGATTTCTTGCTGCGTCGCCACATGTGCATGAATTGTGATTTCTTTTCATATTCCAATTTCCAACACTCGAATTTCTCTATGATTTGATCATGTAGTTGTCAAAAGATCCTCAAGCCATCAAATCCCTGGCCGTGAGCTGCACCCAACAGGGGTTTGAATTTGTTTTCTGTGTCGTGATCTGTATTCTCTGTCAACATCTGATCGAATGTTGTAATTATTTAAAGAATTCATTTGGCGGTTGATCTGGTGTTTTCTTCATCTCTCCATCCACAACAATATCTTGATATATTTAACGTAATTTATTCCTATCTCTACAACATTCACGTAAGAGAACCTGGTCTTATATCAAACTCAAGTTTCAAAATTTTATTTAGCATGTAGTGTATTAATTTACACCGTTTTGATTTCCACGGCTAGGTATGTCACTAGGTGTAGAGTATATTTGAGTGTATTAGTGGATGAATAAAGTCTGAGAAGGGTACGTGTAATTTTCATAAAGAGGTTATTAGAGTCGTCTATCAATTTAAGTCTTGAGTCTATTGTTATTGTCTTAGGTATAGTTTAAAGATTATTATAGCATTACTTTTGTCTATTATTAATTTTTTTTTCAATATAATAAATGATTGGAGTTAAGAGTTAAAATATTAGTCTTATTATCATTTTGTCATTTTATTGAGTCATTATTTTTAATAATATAGTTAAATTAGTTACTACTTTTATTGTCGATGTCTTATCGTCAAGGTCTTTTAGTGTCAAATTTTGTGAGTTGTCAAAAATTGTAAAAATAAAAAAAATTTTCTCACTTTTAGCCGGACACATTTTCATTGTAACCCGACGTGCGAGTTGAGGGGGATAATTGTATGATGAACAACAAATTCATGTTCAATTAAGTTAGCAAGACTTCACACTTTGGAGGACAAAGGCACAAGAGGTTGGAGGTCGATCAGTGACCTCTCATCAATCGCTAACAATGGGGCTTCTTCACTATGGTGAGAGTTTTTGTTTTTCGGTTATGCTTCACTCAATTATTTTTCTTTTAGTGTGGTTTGTATTGTGGATACTATAAAAATAGTTGTATTAGAGAAAAGATAACAAAAATATCCTCTAGCTATCGTACTTCATTAGAAGATGATCAGTTAGTGAATACGTTCATTGGAAATGGTGATCGTCTACGGAAGATCCAAGACAATAAGATCCAATCAATAGTTTGTAGTTCGATATGATTTTCTTTTTTAGTGTTCTTGTTTGTGTGAATAAATGGATTTTCACATTTTGGGAGGGAATAATGACCAATGTTCTGTAGACACCAAATTTGTGTCTTACGACACCTGTACCCCGCATCCCATTTCGCAACCTAACCTCATCACCTAAACCTTACACAATTATTTATTAATTACCTTATAATTAATAAATCCACATCGCCATACCCTCGCCACCTCATGTCGCCACCTCATCATGACCTAGTCTTAACCCTAAACTAACCTAATTAAGACCTATAACTTGGTCCAATTCCACACCTATAACTAATTACTCCTCATCCGCACCTAAAACCAACTTCATAATGATTTGACCAAGCCCATGAACCAATCCCTCGGAAGAAAAGGAGGGAAAGCTGGCTATTTTACCAAAAATAGCCCGCTTTGACCTAACCGATACCGGTTCCTACTCGACCGCCATCGTTTGTGTAACCGCCATCGGTTCCCCGTAAATGACCACTTCCAACCAAAAACAAGGAATGGGATTTTCATTTGATCGAAAAAAAGAGAAATCATCGAAAGGATCCGGATTTGCTTGGCCGAGCAGAGACAAGTGAAGAAACAGGAAGAGTTTGCAGAGAAGGACATCAAGCCCAAGACTGCAACTGAATAACCAGAGCCCAGTAACACTCATCCGAGCATCAGAAGAGGAGATAACTCATCTTGGATTGTCAGATCATCCAACTTGGGTCCTGTCTTCATCATCACAGTCCTGAAACCTACATCTGCATCAGGGACTAGTGAGTAGTGTTTTATATATGTTTCTAAGCACCATTTTCTTGAACTGTTGATTAATAGTAATCATAAGTTTATTCCTAGATCTACTACCAGCAACATACTGCACTTAACCTTCACCCATACATCCTGATATTGCCCAGAAGGCCATTTTACCACACTCTGAGTCTTCCCTATCCTCCCATCATTCCCCTCAGCCATCCCCCAATCTTAATAACCCCACAATCACCTTGTAACCCACCTCTATCCAGAAGCACTTAGATTGCTGACCCTACCGGTATCGTTTATCCCCTACCGGCAGCGGTTCTCTAACCGTGGTCGGTTACCCAGTGACCGGCGTCGGTCACTGTGACTTATACCCCAAAACCTTTTCTCGCCTATTTGCCACCTAACAACCTCAGATCCAGTCTGGTTTATCCCTATAACTCAACTTTGGATGTATTAACTACTACCGAAACCAACAAACAACGTGACGCTTTATTATTGATAATTTAGTTTCTATTGCTTTGTAGCGAGATACCTAAATCGTGATTTTGCAATAGCTTTCTTTGTTATCATTTGTGTTAAATCGTATTAAAAGGGGAACTGACCACCTTCGAAAGGAAGTTTTATATTTCCTGGGCCTAAGGCAGATCCCTCATTTATTGTCTAATTAAAATCTGGTGGTCTTGTATTCTTACTTGCAGGTAGTCCTTCCAAGACAAAAAGGAGTTCTTCGCAGTCGATCTGATCTTTCTCTACGGTACGCGCACACCATCTCAACATTTAACAGGTATTCCTCCTAGCCCTAACCCTTATCTGTTTCTCAAAGGAATGATAGGATAGAAGCAAGTCTATTCTGCAGAGCCGAAACCATTCCGTGCGAAACATTTTGGCACGCCCGGTGGGACCCATTTCGGGTTTCTATTTCTCTTGCTTGTTTTTCGTTTTAGGAAGCATACTTGCTGTTGCTGTTTTTGTTATATTTAGTAAAGAATTTGTCTTGCTTTCCTAGTTTCGCATTAGTGAAAGTCATCTTTTGCTTCATCGAATATCATTTTCGATTTGGGTTTAAAACACGTGCATTACATTCTTGCTTGTTGTTTTCAATTCTAGTGAACATAGACTAAGTAACAGGTCGTACACGTGGGGGTGATTTCCACGGTATTGACAGGAAATTAATCTTACTTTCACTGCACAACACATACCGAATCACTTCATAATTAACACAACAGCTCAAAACATCCCCCCTTTTCCATGGTATTCCTCCGCCCGATTGAGGTAACCTTATAAGCCAAAACAAACTTGACATTTCCCCTAAGTCTTTTGTTTAGGATTGACATCATTCCGCATCTAAAGGCATAAGCCCACAATAATTAAAATTAACCCTAGGGTTAGTCTCTGGATTTGCGTGTGCATCTTGCTTGTTTTCAGTTCTATTTTCTCTGTTATACACTGTCTTCTGTGATTACCTTAGAACAATTTGATAAATGCACTGAGCGTTGTTAACAATCAAATCAGCAGCTTCTTATATTTTCTTATACCAGTCTTATTACACCGACATCGGTTAACTGACCGACGTCGGCTATAGTCTAACCGACATCGGTTATTAGACCGATATTGGTTCTCGTTTTTTTTCTGAGCTTCCGACAAACCAAAGAACCTACCAATTTCACCATTCTGAGTCTGTTTCTATTCTTGATAGATTGAAACCCTACTGTGTACTCCTGTCCATGGTTGTTATCACTCGAAAGCAAGCCGCCGCCATGGTTTCACATGCTTGCTCTGTGCCTTTGCCTGAATCACCCCCTTCACATTCTGTGGGGAATCCTACGGACACCGGCCGAGTTTCCTAACATTCTGTGGGAGATAAAGAATTTGCCAAATTTACTCGGATGCTAATCCTAGTGCTGTCTGATACTATTTGTCTCATGCCCTTGACCGTACACCCGATGGTCAACTCCTTGTTGCATGCCTATCGATAGCTGCTCATTTAGCCCCTTCTCCGCCTTGATAACTCCGCTTTGCCTTTCGCATCCTTAGTCCTGTCGCTACCTCGGCGACTTCTTCGGGGTCCGTATGCATGAGTTGGCTTTCCTTTGGTTAATCTTGGTCCCAACATGTCATTACCGCTAATGCTCCTACCTCGTCTCTCTTATGATCGTTTCTGTTCATGACTTGCTCTCTGCCACCCATCCACACGAGCTTTCCTTCTCAAGCTCCGCCCACCTTTTCATTTCCACACACATATCCGATAACCTCAACAGCTTATATAGGACATCCCTATTCGGTTGCCTCAACACATTCGTCCTCCATACCTTATCAACATTTAACCCCACCATTGTCTAGCGGTGGCCCTTGGCCCAATTTGCCTCCATTTACCACAACCACACCATCATCTCATCCAACTTCTGATTTAATTAAACAAATGATGGACAAAATGCAAAATTTGGAGGCTTGCTTGGGAAGTCGTAGCGCCTTGACATACGAGCAAGTTTGTCAGGCCCATCCACCCTTCAGTCCCCCTTCATTCATATCCTCCTCAATGGGAATTACCAAAGTTTACCCATTTTAACAGTAAGGAGGACCCTCAACAACACTTGCGATCATTTAGACATGCCTGCTATCTGATTGCTCACGACGACGCTTTACTACTCCGCACCTTTCCCATGTCCTTATCAGGACCCACCTTGGAGTGGTACAGTGCTTTAACCCAGCACTCAATCTTCTCTTTTAACCAACTAGCCCAATCTTTCTTGGATCATTTCTCCATTAACATTGCCAAGAAAGTATCTATCACCGACCTCTATGCCATCCGAAAATTTGAAGACGAATCTATCACAGATTTCGTTGGATGATGGCGGGGCCTTATCAACCAACTTACGTATGCCTTGCCTCAGACCAAACTTATCGAACTGTTTACACGGGCCTGCGCTAAGCACATCTCTCCTACCCTCCAAATTCAAACTTTCCATACATTTGACGAGGCCTTTACTATGGCTCGAAAACTAGAGATTCGAGCCTTAGAGGAAGAGAAATTGCGGTTGCGCAACAAAAACCCCACTTTCCGAACCCAAGATTCCACCAACAAACCTAACACCACCAATCCTCACCCATCGACCGCTTCGAAATCAAAAGGGGCCGTGCACGCGGTGATGGTCAAATCCCAACCACCATCTAATACCCCGCCAAAAACCACCTATAAGTATAAAGCAGAGCCCATCAACTACACTCCCTTGGGAGAAACATATGGTGTGATATTGGAAAAATTGCTCAAAGCAGGAGCCATTACCTTACCTCCTGTTAAACCTCATTCCGGGTTCGATTCCACTCGTGCCATACCTTCTTGGTACAAAGAAAATGACTTCTGTAACTTCCACCGCGTGAAGGGACACAGTCATGAGAACTGCAAGATGTTGAAAAACATAGTGCAGGAAATGGTTGATGTGGGGATATAGCCCTCGATAATCCTAACACCCTTGCTAACCAAAATTTGAAAATATTCAACAAACCATTCCCGAATCATTCTTCTAACAGTAATCTAAACCAAGATATCTTAGCCGAGGAGAGTGTTCATGAGATCCATGCAGTCTTCGATTCCCAGCCAAAGACCTCTATCGAACAAATTCTGAATCAAACCTCTTCACTAACGCAGGAAACCGAACCCCCTTCCTCGCCATCAAGACAAACTGAAATCCTTGCCATTCCTTTACCCATCAAGGAATTAACCGCCCAGAGTTCCCTTCTCACAAATGAGCCTTCTTACACCACATCCTTGCAAGACTGTGAGCGGATGTTATCTAATTTATCTATTTCCCAAACGTCTCCTTCTACCATTCTTGTTGTACAAGAGGAAGGCTCGCCACTTCTTTTGTCATCCTTAGACGAGAAACCTCTTGAACCGACATCACCACATTCTTTAAACATGACAGATCCTCTCAAACACGCCCTCCTACCTATTAGTCCTTCATCACCTAAATCTTTTCAGCAACCGGTGGACCTCTTAACGCCCATTGATACAGTGCCTCATATACCCCTTGTATCACACCCACAGTGGACCGGAATCACAACCCACCTTTCTTCCATACAAAAGTTCCTATTCACACGTGAGGACTGTCATTCCCCAGAAGATAGACAGGTCCTATGGGAATGTTTGAGTACGCCATATTCTACTCAAATGCAAATGACCGATCCTGATGCCTCTACCATATACCCGAAGTGTTTACAGAAGCTTAAAATGCCTATGTCCTCATCTTCACCCCCCTCATCTCTACCAAATACCTCATCCACTTCTATTAACCTAACCAAATCTTCCCCTACGCTTGGGACCTCACCCATACCTAGTCTAACACACCCACCTAAGCGGCTTGATTTATCTAAAAATAAAGTCGTCCATCCCATTAGGAGACAGACTCAATCTCCTCCATCTAGGCCGTTAACACAACTAAAACCCTCATCATCACACCTACCTTCCATATTGGGACCCCATCCCTCTACCTTACATCAATATATCATACCTCCTGCGTTTTCTTTAAAGTAACCTATGCCTTCTGTACCCATACAGAAATCCAAGGGTATAGCAACACCGTCACCCCGCGTATCCTGTCCACCTATCAACCATAAACAAATTCCACCATCAAAAGATTTGTTTTCATCACTCCTATTTCTCCATGGTTGTTTTCTGATACCACATCATCTGTGGCCTCATCATCCAACCAGCTAAACATAGCTTCTACATCAAAGAAACCATGGTTAGTTAAAACCCATTATCAAAACTCCTTGGCTAAACCACCCCCCATACAAACCAACCACACCACGTCATCACCAGAATCGACCCAGTCAATAGCCTCATTTTCCTCTGACTTTGACCCACTCAAAGGGTCTTACGCCAAAATCCTTGCTATGTTGGTAGAGAATGTGACCATTTCCCTACCCCCACTTAGACCTTATGATCCATCTAAACCTCGACCTATAGGTTACGATGAGTCTAAAATCTGCGCTTACCACCGCACACCAGGACATGACGTAGAGGGATGCAAAGCATTGAAAGCCATACTTCGTCTGTCACCTCTCTCAGATAGAAAAGTTAAGAAAGACAACTTCCGAAGAGAGAGACCTTTAGCTTCAATTCCCTCTCCTATACCACCTGTCCCCGCCTCACCAAGATCTATCATTATTATAGCCCCACCTCTCGAAAACCATGACCTATCCCTACCATCTTCCTCCTCTCGTATTCACGAGATCAATATGATTAGTGTTCTTTACTCGAGGCGAGAAAAACAATGGGAAAGCGAAAGAAAACACACCTGCGGCATCTCTTTCTCCGTCCACCATCCCGATTACACCACCACCTAAAGTGGTTATTCGCGGACCCGCCTATCCCATCTCTAATGGCATTGCCCACCGAACTATGATCAAACAGCTTCACCAATCGCCTATAAAAATGACATTGTATGATCTCATTCAGACTTCTGAATCTCATCGACAAGCTCTCGTTGAAATCCTTCAAGGGATAGAAGTTTTACCTAATGAAACCTTGCCTGTTACCTCTATTCTAACACCCAATCACGTTGCTTCGCTCACCAAACAATCTATCTCCCCAACCACTTCTCTGCTCACGTGCAAGCCGCTTGTCGGTTTCTCAAGATGAAATTATTGACTTTGGTGTCAAGATCCCGACCTTGCTCTTTTTCATCTCAGCATACGTTCGGGATATTCGGGTACGTCGTGTTATGATTGATGGGGGCACTAGCCTAAACATCATCTCTTCAAAAGCCTTCCAACAAATGAATATCCCTTCTAGTTGCATGTGTGCCAACCCCATCATGTTGCGATCATTCAATGATGCTATTACTTCTACTTTAGGCACCGTGATCCTTAACATTCATGTAGGACCACGTACTTTACCCGAACTCTTCTATGTCCTTGAGGGAGAGTTCCAATACAATATGTTGTTAGGCCGCCCTTGGATCCGGGCTATGGGATGTGTTCCCTCCACCTTACATAGATGCATAAAATTTGAGTACGAGGGGAAGTCCTACACCGTAAAAGCTGATCCTCCCCCCTTCAAAACTTGCAATATGTTGTATCGCCCTAATGATGTGCTTGTACCAGTCAAGACACCCATTCATCCAACCCAGCCATCTACTTCCGACGCACCTACACCTTCAACCAATGAAACCACCGTTACAAATATTACTTCCTTTCCCGCAAATAACATCCCAACCTCCGACCCCTTAGTAGATGTTTTTCAATGCCTTACACTGGGGGAGTACCGCCTATATAACGTTAGCTCTTTCCATACCCCGCAGGAGTACGGAAAATTACATGCACATCCCACCTATGACCATCACGTGGGGGAGGTAATCTCTTACGGACCACCCCATTGCCGCACCAACCTAACGTATGGGGGTGTTGACGCATCCTCCGTTACCCCTGAACCTCCTCTTGGTGTGGTTCCCTTCCAATCCGATTTTCAATACTTGACAAATCATCGTTTCACCCTCACCTTCTTGACTCATTGTGCTTGGAAAGGCTTTGGTTTTGGTCTTTATGAACAAGGCCGACATACACTCATTCCCGTGACTACACGCAAACACAATGATCGCAGTGGTCTCAGTTTTCCTGAAACACCTACACCGAGAAACCTCGTGTCAGTTGTATCCTGGAGGATGACGACGCCACCCCTACCAAGCCATCATCACCCACTTTGCCATCATCACCCATAGAGTCGATAGACCCTGAATCTATCCCTCCTAACTTTTTTTTTTCATAAATGCTATCTTCATAGGTCCTCTCACTTATCAACACGATAATGAGGACCCATCTTCTCTTCCCCTTCTGTATCCAGACATGATCAAAGAGGATTCACCTTCGATTAATGTTGTTGAGTGCCAGGATGATGACTCCATCCTCACTTACCTTGGTGCGGATGACTCCTATATTCAACGCGCCTTACCGTCTGAAACACAAACCATGTTGAATGAGTCGACTATAGAAATCAACATCCACACCGAGGAGGATCCTCACGTTGTGAAGATCGGACAATCCCTTAACACATCAGAACAAGCCGCCTTTACTACCTTTCTCCGTACCCATAACCAAGCTTTTGCTTGGTCCTACGCTGACATGCCAGGAATTGATCCTACCATTGCTGTCCATAACATCACCCTAAACCACGATTCCAAACCAGTCAAACAAAAACTGAGAAAAATGCATCCACGCATTGCCCTCTTGGTCAAAGAAGAGCTTCAACGACTTCTTTCTGTTTCCTTCATCTTGCCTATTGACTATCCTCAATGGATTTCTAACATCGTACCTGTCACTAAAGCGACGGGGGACTTCGGATATGCATGGATTTCCGAGACCTTAACCTCGCTTGCCCCAAGGATGACTTCCCCCTCCCAAGTATTGATCAACTTGTTGATCTCACTGCGGGCCATGAAATGCTTTCTCTCATGGATGGCTTTTCGGGATACAATCAAATTTTGGTAGCCCCGGCCGATCAACATAAAACTACCTTCATAACTCCTTGGGGAACCTTCTGTTATCGTGTCATGCCATTTGGCCTTAAGAATGCTGGTGCGACCTATCAGCGGGCTATGACTTACATTTTTCATGACATTATGCACACTATCCTTGAGGATTATGTCGATGATCTTCTTGGAAAATCTAAACATCGCAGTGAACATCTCGATGTTTTAACCATTATTTTCGATCACCTGTTACAATATTCAGTCCGGCTTCAACCAAAGAAATGTGTCTTTGGTGTTCTTTCGGGAAAACTTCTTGGCTTTATCGTCTCTTTGCGTGGCATTGAGGTCGATCCATCTAAAGTAAAAGCTATCCTAGAAATGCCCCCACCCAAAAACCTCAAACAATTACGTAGTTTGCAGGGTAAACTTCAATCCATCCGGCGTTTCATCTCCCAACTCTCGGATCGATGTCAACCTTTCCATCACCTTCTTAAAAAGGACATTGCCTTTCAATGGAGTGACGAGTGTCACCAAGCCTTTGAAGCTCTCAAATCCTATCTCTTGCAGCCACCTGTGCTTATTCCACCGCAGGATGATCGCCCTTTCTACCTTTACCTTTCTGCCACTGACCATGCTATAGGAGCCATGCTCGCACATCGGGACTCGGCACGTCGAGAACAAGCCGTTTATTATATAAGTCGTACTCTCGTGGATTACGAGACTAGGTATACACATGTAGAAAAATTGTGCCTAGCCCTATCATTCGTAGCCACCAAACTCCGACATTACCTCCTAAATCACAAAACTTTTGTCATCACCAACACGGACCCCATTCATTATATGTATGCCAAACCACATCTAAACCAACGCATCGCCTGATGGCTTATGCTCCTCGCTGACCTCGACCTTGAGTTTGTACAACAGAAGTCAATCAAAGGACAAACTATTGCGGACCAACTTGCGGAGGCCCCTTTACCTGGGGAACAATTCACCAATTTTAATTTCCCCGACGAACTCATCGCCACTCTTTCACTCAGGGAAGAGTCGTATCAAATGACCCTCTTCTTCGATGGATCTAAATGCCAGTGCGGCGGAGGAGCCGGCGTTGTTCTCATTCCTCTTGACGCTGAACCTATGCCTCTTTCATTCCGGCTCGATTTCCCCTGCACTAATAATACAACGGAATACGAGGCCCTTGTTTTGGGTCTCCAGGTTGCGTTACACTTAGGTGTCAAATCCATTAATATTTTTGGTGACTCTCAATTGGTAGTCAATCAAGTTATGGGCATCTACCAATGTAAGAATGAGGAACTTCAAAAGTACAAACATTACGTGGATTCACTTTTGACCTCATTTACTCGTTATTCTATCTAGACCATTCCCACTCCACTAACAAATTTGTGGATACTATGGCTTGCTTAGCCTCGCAAATTCCTGCCTCACCAACTGACTCTGACATATTCGTCTTGGTCCAACAACTTTTTGCCCCATCCTACTCAGCCCCGGTTGTTTGTATGATAAATAATGTGTCTGCTAATTCACAGGATACCTGGTACCACCAATTTCATGACTACCTTACAACCTCTGTTCTCCCACCTGACCTTACTAGTAACGGCAAACGTGCTTTTCTTAAAAGTGTTTCTCGTTATGTTGTCATGGGGGGACTCCTCTATAAACGTGGCTTTGATGGCATCCTCCTTCGATGTCTAACCGGCGCGGAGGTCACCTATACCATCCAACAAGTCCATGATGGCATTTGTGGTGGACATTTTAGTGGCCTTGCCGTGGCCAAACGAATCCTTCGCCTAGGTTATTATTGGCCTACTCTTAATAACGACTGCTACGAATATGTTAAGCGTTGTGTTATGTGTCAACAACATGCCAACCTTCAACATACTCCTAGCCATCCGCTACAGGTCGCACGAGATCTTTGGCCTTTCTCACAATGGGGTTTAGACCTTATTGGTGAGATTCACCCGCCTTCTTCACAACGTCACCGTTGGATAATCACAGCAACCGAATATTACACAAAATGGGTGGAGGCCATTCCACTCATTTCAATCAAAAAAGAAAAAATTGTCGAATTCGTTAACCATCACATTATCTGTCGTTTTGGTATTCCTCATCGCCTAATAACAGATAATGGTAAATCTTTTAAAAATAAGTTGTTACAAGACCTTTGTGACAACTTTGGTATCAAACTTAGTTTCTCATCACCTTACTATCCGCAGGCCAATGGTCAAGCTGAATCTTCTAATAAAACCCTAACCAAAATCCTCATGAAAGTTGTCAATGAGTCCGGAAGAAACTGGCATGATCACATTCCCTTTGCCCTTTGGGCTTATCGTACTAGCATTCGTACCTCCACTAATGCCACACCATTTTCTTTGGTATATGGTACCGAGGCTGTCTTGCCTCTCGAAATACAAATACCCTCCCTCAGAATATCTCTCCAGGATATTCTCACCAACGATGATTTCCGCCAAGAGCGGTTAGCCCAATTAGAGCTTCTTGACGAGCGTCGTCTTACGGCTCTTGATCACCTTCAAATCTATCAAAAACGCATCAAGCGTGCTTATGATAAGCGACTTCATGAGCGTACCTTTAAGGTTGGTGATCTTGTCCTCAAAGAGAATCAACATGTAACCAAACTAGAAAAGAGCAAACGTGGAAAATTTGCTCCTAATTGGATTGGGCCTTACATTATCACTCACACTTATGGATCAGGCACTTATCGTTTAGCTTCACTTAATGGTAAACCTGAGCTTGAGCCCCTTAATGCCTTGCATCTTCGACCATTCTACTGTTGAAATTAGTGTTATATCACTTCTTATCTACCTTACGCTCATCCCTTGAGCTCATTTACCACCGCATACACTTTGTTTCTTACATCTCAAAATCAAATCAAGCTCACATGGTTTGATTATCACCTCCCTTAAAAGATGTCTTCCCCTTTTTAGTCTAGTCCATGACTTCAAAGTATCAAAATAACACATTCTTAATTAAAACACTTATGGGATTTTCTTGAGTCAAACTTCCTACAAAAAACTAGATGCTTTATGCCCAACGGACATCTAGACCTCTAAATTATACAATAGACTGCTCCCTTGAAGGACAGCTATATGCCAAACTATTGCTACTATTATATATAGACTGCTCCCCCGAAGGACAGCTATACATAAACACCATGCATCTGCTACTATAAATAGACTGCTCCCTTGAAGGATAGCTATACACAGTCAGCCTTTATCAGAAGCTTCTCGCATTGATCAGCTTCGTGAAGACCTCAAGAACAACAAAATACATATCCCATGTAGACTTCCCGCATCGATCAGTCTATATCCAACAAAATAAAATAAAAATAAAAGCAGTATTTCAAAACACTTTTGAGTCATGGACTTGTCTATTTAGGTTTGATTCTCTTTTGTCAGAATAATCATCTTATAATAAGTTCCTCGCACCCTCGCCCACATCAACCACTTCACCTCACCATTTGTTAAAGCAACAAAACTCAAGGGACGTGACGTATATCCGATATATTGTGATTATACCACTCTTTTCACCTATCGACTTCTCGCCTATGCAAGGTACCTAGGGATTCAAGCTCATCCTACATTAATATGTGGTTTGTTTAGCTCTTCTCAATTACGGGACACTCTTGCCTCTTTTGCTCGGCTCTAAGATTGTGTGTTGACCTTAATCAGGACATGATTCCCTACTCCTTGGGAATGCTAACTTTCACTTTACCCTACCAACACCAACAACATTACCCTACCAACATCAAATTTTTACCAACCAACAAAATTGCCTAACCACAACCCAATTACCTGAATTCACCTCTCCCTGATCCTAAGGGAGAACTACATCGGTCTGAGGCCCTTCCTTGCTTTGTGCAATGGGCTATGTAGGCAGCACTTAGGAGACATGGGGTCTCCCAAGGTTAGCTCGACCATCCCCTACCTTACCCTATCATGTGTTGTAAATATAAATATTTTTTGTGTGTTTTTATTTGCCAAACATTCATCTTTATCCTTTTTCAAACAAAACAAAAATAACATTCAAACACAACCATTCTTATTATTATCATCACTCAAAGAACATACATCTTTAGTTTTATTTTAGATGTTAAACAAATACATCTTCTCTATCATCGACTCGCAGGTCGGCATCTTTATTTATTCTTATATTCCTATGAAATTCACTTAGATCCTTGCACCTCCTCCCGAATCAGGTGGTGATCGTGATCGTCGATGCCCCTCAGCTGGCCTCTCCATCCTCAAAGGTGCCACTGCCATTGGTTCCTCCCATTGATCTGCCAACATCTCCTGTAACATACGAATACGTCCTCTCGCGTGGAGAAATCTTGCCTCCAGTCTCTCCACTCATAATCGTGAAGCCTCTAACAATCCCATTGCCTCATCACTGTGTTTGAAGTACATTGTACCATTTGTCCTATAGCCGAAATGATAAACCTCGCTATGTCACAATCTCGTGCCCTCACATGCACCTCGCGGCTTTCTTTACCCACCATACTCTATAGCCTCTATCGCTGCCCGCATCCGTTACCCTACGATCGACACTCTCTTCCCCTATCATTGGGAGTCTCAAAATACGGAACACATCTTCCAGAATGTTGCCTCATCGGTAGATCAAAGGTCCTCATGTATGGTCTATATGTCATAGGTATATCTTTTCTGATTCCATCTCTAATCAACGCAGAACCTAATTATCGCGCGATTCGTGAATAATAGAGGAATCCACTTAACCACCGGCCTTATCAATGCCCATTCAACCTCGTGTTACATCCGCTCGGATTCGTGACAACAACGTGCTCTGTCACCATATCATTCATCCTCAACCTTGCTCCAACAAATATCATCAATCACCATGATTATTCAATAGAACAAATTTCTATGTTTTTTCAAACTCGGGAACCCTTACGACTGTGCCAATAGCGGTTATGCATAAGCCCATCGATACTCGGTTTGCTAACCTTTGCATCCTGCCTCTTCCAAACTCATACGTTCGGCCTATTCAAAATATACCTACCAATATGCTCAAAGGACCACCTATGATAATTATTTTCCAAATCTCGTTTAAAACATACTCCTATTTTACCTTGCCACATACATAAACCCTGTATAACTCATGCCCAATACGCGGGTGCCTATGCAAATGTCACGCTCATTTCTATCATTTCCCAAAATGCTAACACTCATCAATGCTTTGGGAAATCTTCCACCTTCCACTTCTCTCATCCTATTTACAAACATATACCCCACCGCTATCAAATTACAACCAAAAATTTACCTCTCGGGTGCTGACTTGCATGGAACATGTCTTCCCCCTCGTCATACGTAAATGATAAACTTCTCCTCGTTCAAATCATGTTCACCACCCTCTTCAAATATAACTTGTCTTTCGCTGCCATCTCCATTTGCTCACTTCAACTGATACTCTATTTTTCCTATCATTATCAAAATACGGAACACATCTTCATGTCAATTACCTGTCATCTCCTTGTTAAATAGATCGATTCGCATATTTAACTTTTCTGCATGACTCTCTCAATCAAGAATGCTAAAAATAAGAACTTAAGTTACGTGCGATTTTTAATAGGAAAATAACTTTCATACCGATTTATCAATGCCCATTCAACGATGGGTTATATACATCCGCTCAGATTAAGTTAACAACAACTTGTCTCGCATAGTATCATTCATCCTTAACCTTGTTTCTTCATTTTTACAACATTTTTGTGACGACCCTGATTTTGCATGAATAACAAATTATCCATATTTTTTTCTTAAATCCATATCTCATCACAATTTCATCAACATCATCTAACTATACTTACAAAACCATCAAGCCACCGATTATTTCAAAAAACCATCATCTAACACCATTTGATCTCCAAATCAAAGCATACACCTACGTATATTATTTCACAAAACTAAGCGACAAAACATCCTATTTTACATATAAACATGTCATAAACTCATCATTTATATATACATACATACATCCCATCAACAAAGACATCACCATCATTAATATATAACACCATGTAAATCAAACTCATCATCCATTAAATATCACAAACCATTTTACAAAACACTTAAACACATTTCGCATGCAACATGTGGGTCGGAACATCATATCTATATATATGCAAAGTCTTCGTTCGCCATATTCACCACCCTCTTCAAATATAATATAACTTGTCTTTCACCTTCTGTGAATCTCATAATACCACACTCACTTCACTAATCTTTTCCTCGGCTCATGGTCTCTCATATCAAAAACATACTCGGCTCACGGCCGGTATCCATATCAACCCATACTCGGCTCGCGAGTCGGTATATACAATAAATGAATGAATGAATAAATGAATACATAATATCTAGGCACACAGGCCTCTATAAACATAGCCGGTCGCATCGGTGCCCATATCCAATGAACCAATACAAAACTATGCGGGACCCTCGGCTCTCTCTCCACCACCCTCTTGCCTGTCTGCTGTTGTCTCGTGCGTCTTGCCTCTCGCCTCCTGCTTTGTCACAACCCACCGGGCTGTGGCTGCACCTCCTGAGATCTCGGCTCCGAGAGGTCTCTGCTCATGTGCCGCATATGGTCGATAATCAGCCCGTACCATCAAGAATATCTTGATAGTCACGGGCCTCCGCTCTAGCCTCCATATAACGATCCACGAGCCACCGTAGGTCTTTGGGGCTGGTCCCCGACTTCTACCACGATGCCCCTGTGCTGTCTTTGGTGCCACTTTGGTGGTGCACAGTGGCTATGGTGGTACACTGTACTGCTGGTATCTTGTGCGTGCCGCTTGGTGAGTGCTGCTGGTTCTTGCTGCACGTACACTGTACTGTGCACGAGCTGGGCTAGCTTGCCTGTAAGACACCTATACATGTGCTCATGCGTGAGAAGCTGCCTTTGTAATAATCTGTACCTACCCTCGAGTTGGTCCTTCTCTGCTCTGACAGCCGCTTGAAAGTCTGGTTGTGTGGGGGCATGCTTATCCTCGTAGCTCTCTCTCCAGCCCACCAAACCAAAAATGCTCCTGTGTAGCCGGCATCATCTACGGTATCATCTGCCGGCCTCTCAACCCAATGCGGGTCCACGGGCGTGTGGTGCGGTAGAGGAGCCTCTACATCATCCCTCCGATCTTTGAGGGAGCGAGGTGGCTCATCTGTCGTAGCCCCATCTGCCTGCGTACCCTCTCAAGGGGTATCCTCTCATACTCTCCCGGCCTCCGTCCCGCTATCCAGAATGTATACTGGATCCGCTGCAACTGTGCTCGGGCTCCTCCATGCGGGTGATGACCTCTATAAGGTCTCCATACAATATCTAACGCTGTCAAACCCTCTAACATATGTCTATAATAAGTGACATCCCGCCCTGCAAGCACTGCTCGTGGCTGGCCCACGACCCCCAACCACCTCTGAAAGCCATATCTATAGATGACCTATGGCCCTGGCTGCTGGGGCAGCCCTACTGGTCTAATGCATATGATATGCTCATATGCCCAATAGTGTAGTAAAAACGTCGAGCAAATCCCGAATCACCTCATCCGGCGATAGCCCCACAGCTCTCGGTATAACTGCACCAGGTATACTGGTGCCCAAGCATAACATGTGTGCTCCTCCACCATCTCATGTAGCACCCCCATAAGCGCCCGTGGAAAGCGGCCTCCCTCTGAGTCTGGGAGGGCGAAGCAGGTGATCCCGATCATCATCAGCACGGCAAGCCGTGTCTCATGGCGGTGGGCTCGGTACATATCCCCATACGCGATACTCGCGCTGTGATATGTCAGTAGCGCAGCTGCATCCCCGAATACGTGTAGGATGTTGTCCATGGCTGTCTCAGCGTCAACCTGAAAGACTACCTCTCCATCAATCGGTAATCGAAGGATGCGATACACATCCTCCAATGTGATGGTCATCTCTCCAGTCGGGAGATGGAACACATTGGTCGCCGGATCCCATCTCTCGATGAGGGCGACCATCAAACTATGATCCTGTCGATCGCTCTGTACCGCTGGACTCCGTGAGTCCCACCTCACGTATGATACCCCAGCTTTGCCGGACACGTGTGGCCGCATCCGTCTCAGCATAGCGGGGGCATCTGTCCCATCGCATAGTCAGTCTTGACGTGCAAGCAAAACCAACTCACTACATTAGCCCTACTCTCTATCACAACATCTACTTATCCCCTCTATACCCCTTTCCCCCCGACCACACCCCGCACTCTCTAACAAACCCCTCTTCCCACCTATATTCTACAATATCCCCAACATCTTCACACCCAACACACCAACCCCAATCATAAACAACACCACACAACCCAACACGCCATCCCCAACAAGAACTTAACATCCAAAACCACCACAAAACGACGCAACAAAATAGAAAATCCTGCCTAGGGACCGGTACCGGTCACCCTTAACCGACCCCGGTCCCCTTTCCACCGACGCCGGTCCACTCCCGACCGACACCGGTCACCAACAAACCCGACCAACCCAAAAAATTCGCGACCGATGCCGGTCGCTTAGCGACCGACATCGGTCACTGAAAAATCACGGAGCCGAACCCGACGCGGCCCCCCAAAATCCTTTTTTGCCTATTTATACCTATTTACCCACCCAAACACCCTAAAAATCTACCCACCCTGCCGCCTTACCCTATTTTACCCATCTATCCTCTTCGTTTTTTAAATAACTTCAATTTATTCATTATTTTACCAAAACATGGATTCCTACCCAAACCCCCAAAAATAGCATAACAACATCAAACTCACACAATGAAGGGTTTCGAACCTACCGGTACGATGACACGTCGTCGTGGTGGGATGGGTGGTGGTGGTCCAGCTGGTCCAGCACCTCCTGCTCCTCTTGGCTGTGCCATGGCTATAAACTCTCCTCTGCTGGGTCCTCCACCAATCAACTGCTGCCTCCTACTCACTAGGGTCCACTAAACACTCAATTCTCCACTCAAATAGTGCCACCTCAACCAACAAATGCTCCAATCTCAATAATCCACCTCAGACAACCCAAATCGGTTTTCAAATTGCAAATGTGACAATGACAGGCCGTATTTTTCTTTTTATAGGTTTTTGACCTATAACCAATATCGGTTTTATTATGCCTAAGAACCGGTATCGGTCCACTAACCGATATCGGTCATAGATAATCGACATCGGTTTTATTCCAACTTTTACCCCAATTTCACCCTTTATTTACTAATAGCCCTTTATACCAACATCGCCTATATCCACCTTCGTTGACAACCCTTTGTTAACTTCTTTGGCCCGACCCAAGGCCGCAACCAACCCATTTGGCCCGACCCAAGGCCGTAACCAACCTATTTGGCCCGACCCAAGGCCATAACCTACCATTTGGCCCGACCCAAGGCCGTAACCTACCATTTGGCCCGACCCAGGCCGCAACCAACCCATTTGGCCCGACCCAAGGCCGTAACCTACCATTTGGCCCGACCCCAAGGGCAACCAACCTATTTGGCCCGACCCACGGTTGCAACCAACCCCGACCAAGGCCGTAACCTACCATTTGGCCCGACCACGGCCGCAACCAACCCATTTGGCCCGACCCAAGGCCGTAACCTACCATTTGGCCCGACCAAGGCCTAACTAACCTATTTGGCCCGACCCACGGCGCACCAACCTATTTGGCCCGACCCGAGGCCGTAACGACACATTTGGACTGACCGACTGACGGCCGTGCCACATTTGGCCCAACCCAGGGCCATAACCTACCATTTGGCCCGACCCAAGGCAACCAACCTATTTGGCCCGACCCATGGCCGTAACCTACCATTTGGCTCGACCCACGGCCCAAAACCAACCCATTTGGCCCGACCCAAGGCCGCGCCCCAACCATTTGGCCCGACCTGGGCCGCACCAATTAAATACCATACCCACAATCAACATTTTATTTTATCCATCCATCATGTACCTTTTTGTTCAATCGAGCTCACCTGTTCATGTTTTAGCATGATTAGGGTCCTTGACTTGATCAGTCGACCAACTTTGCCTAGACTTAGACCGTGACGTTTATCTCAACCAAACCAACCATTTGGTACTGCCGAACATGCCTAAATGTTCCTGTACCTTACCCGTTATATCCCCTGGAGCTACTTCCTATGCCTTGGATACCAGGATTATATCACCCTTGTTTGGATAAACTATCGACCTTTGCCTATGAATTGCTTGTTTGCTCTTCAAATCATATACCCTAGTCGCACTACTGCATTTCAACGTGCGTCTACTTCCTTGGACCTACCCCACCCTCTTACCGTTATCTCAACACCATTTACCCTTTATCAACCCTATCCCTGCTTTCACGCTACCTCAATCTGTGATAGATTTGAGGGGGATTACCTATACCCTTAACAGGGGTAACCACTTCTTATTATTGTCCGTGCAGCTTTACAAAACAAACTACACGACAATAAGGGGCTAATGTAGACACCAAATTTGTGTCTTACGACACCCTGTACCCCGCATCCCATTTCGCAACCTAACCTCATCACCTAAACCTTACACAATTATTTATTAATTACCTTATAATTAATAAATCCACATCACCATACCTGCCACCTCATGTCGCCACCTCATCATGACCTAGTCTTAACCCTAAACTAACCTAATTAAGACCTATAACTTGGTCCAATTCCACACCTATGACTAATTACTCCTCATCCGCACCTAAAACCAACTTCATAATGATTTGACCAAGCCCGCATGACAATCCCTCGGAAGAAAGGAGGGAAAGTGGCTATTTTACCAAAAATAGCCCGCTTTGACCTAACCGACACCGATTCTACTCGACCATCGTCGTTGCGTAACACCATCGGTTCCCCGTAAATGACCACTTCCAACCAAAAACAAGGATCGGATTTTCATTTGATCGAAAAAAGAGAAATCATCGAAAGGATCTGGATTTGCTTGGCCGAGCAGAGACAAGTGAAGAAACAGGAAGAGCTTGCAGAGAAGGACATCAAGCCCAAAATTGCAAACGGCACAACCAGAGCCCAGTAACACTCATCCGAGCATCAGAAGAGGAGATAACTCATCTTGGATTGTCAGATCATCCAACTTGGGTCCTGTCTTCATCATCACAGTCCTGAAACCTACATCTGCATCAGGGACTAGTGAGTAGTGTTTTATATATGTTTCTAAGCACCATTTTCTTGAACTGTTGATTAATAGTAATCATAAGTTTATTCCTAGATCTACTACCAGCAACATACACTTAACCTTCACCCATACATCCTGATATTGCCTAGAAGGCCATTTTACCACACTCTGAGTCTTCCCTATCCTCCCATCATTCCCCTCAGCCATCCCCCAATCTTAATAACCCCACAATCACCTTGCAACCAACCTCTATCCAAAAGCACTTAGATTGCTGACCCTACCGGTATCATTTATCCCCTACCGGTAGCGGTTCTTTAACCACGGTCGGTTACCCAGTGACCGGCGTCGGTCACTGTGACTTATACCCCAAAACCCTTTTCTCGCCTATTTGCCACCTAACAACCTCAGATCCAGTCTGGTTTATCCCTATAACTCAACCTGAATGTATCAACGACTAGTAACCAAACAAACAACGTGACGCTTTATTATTGATAATTTAGCTTCTATTGCTTTGTAGCGAGATACCTAAATCGTGATTTTGCAATAGCTTTCTTTGTTATCATTTGTGTTAAA
The DNA here is from genome assembly GCA_018340775.1 of Taxus wallichiana var. yunnanensis. Lineage (NCBI taxonomy): Eukaryota > Viridiplantae > Streptophyta > Pinopsida > Cupressales > Taxaceae > Taxus > Taxus wallichiana. Next base: position 603,373,161 of record CM031242.1, on the reverse strand, counting down.
TCGTATTAAAGGGGAACTGACCACCTTCAAAAGGAAGTTTTATATTTCCTGGGCCTAAGGCAGATCCCTCATTTATTGTCTAATTAAAATCTGGTGGTCTTGTATTCTTACTTGCAGGTAGTCCTTCCAAGACAAAAAGGAGTTCTTCGCAGTCGATCTGATCTTTCTCTACGGTACGCGCACACCATCTCAACATTTAACAGGTATTCCTCCTAGCCCTAACCCTTATCTGTTTCTCAAAGGAATGATAGGATAGAAGCAAGTCTATTCTGCAGAGCCGAAACCATTCCGTGCGAAACATTTTGCACGATTTTCCAGTGGGACCCATTTTGGGTTTCTATTTCTCTTGCTTGTTTTCATTTTAGGAAGCATACTTCTTTGTTGCTGTTTTGTTATATTTAGTAAAGAATTTGTCTTGCTTTCCTAGTTTCGCATTAGTCAAAGTCATCTTTTGCTTCATCGAATATCATTTTCGATTTGGGTTTAAAACACGTGCCTTACATTCTTGCTTGCTATTTTCAATTCTAGTGAACATAGACTAAGTAACAGTCGTACACGTGGGGTGATTTCCACCGTATTGACAGGAAATTAATCTTACTTTCACTACACAACATACATACCGAATCACTTCATAATTAACACAACACTCAAAACATCCCCCTTTTCCGCGGTATTCCTCCTCCGCCCGATTGAGGTAACCTTATAAGCCAAAACAAACTTGACATTTCCCTAAGTCTTTTGTTTAGGATTGACATCATTCCGCATCTAAAGGCATAAGCCCATAATAATTAAAATTAACCCTAGGGTTAGTCTCTCGGATTTGCGTGTGCATCTTGCTTGTTTTCGATTCTGTTTTTCTCTGCTTATACCTTGTCTTACGTGATTACCTTAGAACAATTTGATAAATGCACTGAGCGTTGTTAACAATCAAATCAGCAGCTTCTTATATTTTCTTATACCAGTCTTATTACACCGACATCGGTTAACTGACCAACGTCGGCTATAGTCTAACTAACATCGGTTATTAGACCGATATCGGTTACTGTCTTTTACAGTTCCTGACAAACCAGCAACCTACCAATTTCACCATTCTGAGTCTATTTCTGTTCTTGATAGATTGAAACCCTACTGTGTACTCCTGTCCATGGTTGTTATCACTCGAAAGCAAGCCGCCACCATGGTTTCACATGCTTGCTCTGTGCCTTTGCCTGAATCACCCCCTTCACATTCTGTGGGGAATCCTACGGACACCAGCGAGGTTCCTAAAATTCCTGTGGGAGATAAAGAATTTGCCAAATTTCTGGATGCTAATCCTAGCGCTGTATAATACTATTTGTCTCATGCCCTTGACCGTACACCCGATGGTCAACTCCTTGTTGGCATGCCTATCAGTATAGCTGCTCATTTAGCCCCTTCTCCGCTTAATAACTCCGCTTTGCCTTTCGTATCCTTAGTCCGTCTACCTACATCAGCAGCTTCGGGGGTCCATACGGCATGATTGGCTTTCCTTTGGTTAATCTTGGGCCCAACATGTCATTACCACCAATCCGCTCCTACCTCGTCTCTCTTGCAGATCGTTCCATTCATGACTTGCTCTCTGTCACCCATCCACACGAGCTTTCCTTCTCAAGCTCCGCCCACCTTTTCATTTCCACACACATATCCAGGTAACCTCAACAAACTTATATAGGACATCCCTATTCGGTTGCCTCAACACATTCGTCCTCCATACCTTATCAACATTTAACCCCACCATTGTTAGCAGTGGCCCTTGGCCCAATTTGCCTCCGTTTACCACAACCACACCATCATCTCATCCAACTTCTGATTTAATTAAACAAATGATGGACAAAATGCAAAATTTGGAGGCTTCATTTGCTGGAAGTCGTAGCGCCTTGACATACGAGAAAGTTTGTCGAGAGCCCATCCACCCTTTAATCCCCTTCATTCATATCCTCCTCAATGGGAATTACCAAATTTATTCCTAGATCTACTACCAACAACATACCGCACTTAACCTTCACCCATACATCCCGATATTTCCCGGAAGGCCATTTTACCACACTCGAGTCTTCCTATCCTCCCATCATTCCCCTCAGCCATCCCCAATCTTAATAACCCCACAATCACCTTGCAACCCACCTCTATCCGTAAGCACTTAGATTGCTGACCCTACATCGTATCGTTTATCCCCACGGGCGGTTCCCCTAACACGCGGTCGGTTACCCAGATGACGGCGTCGATCCATTGTGACTTATACCCCAAAACCCTTTTCTCACCTATTTGCCACCTAACAACCTCAGATCCAGTCTGGTTTATCCCTATAACTCAACCTGAACGTACCAACGACCAGTAACCGAACAAACAACGTGACACTTTATTATTGATAATTTAGCTTCTATTGCTTTGTAGCGAGATACCTAAATCGTGATTTTGCAATAGCTTTCTTTGTTATCATTTGTGTTAAATCGTATTAAAAGGGGAACTGACCACCTTCGAAAGGAAGTTTTATATTTCCTGGGCCTAAGGCAGATCCCTCATTTATTGTCTAATTAAAATCTGGTGGTCTTGTATTCTTACTTGCGAGTAGTCCTTCCAAGACAAAAGGAGTTCTTCGCGGTCGATTTGATCTTTCTCTATGGTAAGCGCACACCATCTCAACATTTAACAGTATTCCTCCTAGCCCTAACCCTTATCTCTTTCTCAAAGGAATGATAGGATAGAAGCAAGTCTATTCTCAGCAGAGTGAAACCATTCCGTGCGAAACAGTTCCATTCCCATTCTGCACCAAAATGAAGAAAGTCAAAGGTAGCTTCCAATGGCGGTGGCGGTTGTCTATGATGTTTGAGATCAAGTGGCATGGATCAACAATAGTGGTTACCACTATAATTAAAAACATTACGATTTTTATAGGATGTACTATAAAATCTCTTTCCAATATGTGTTTTATTATTCGGTTTTGTAATAAGCGTGTTTTGATTCCTATATATTTCCCTAATGTACAAGAATAGTGGCGAACAAAAGTACCACAAGTAAGTCAATTTATGGATTTTTAAAGGGTTTTGGGAGGTGTTAACTTTAAATCTACCTTGAAAAGCCGATGTTAAAGTCGATCAATCTTTCTTGTGGAAGTGTTTTAAAAAAATTGAAAATTTCTGAAAATCTGAAATTTTGAACTTCGGATTTCAAGGATTTTCCTTTCGGAGATTAAATGGCAAAGAATTAAAATTTTGATTTTGGAGTTCCAAACTCAAAACCCGAAGTCCAAAATTGTGGACTTTGATTTTCAGAATTTGGATATCTCCTTTGGTGTTTTGAAATTTTCTAACTTGAGTTCCAAAGTCTCAAAAGTCGACTTTCGGACTTTCGTGTTTCGGAATCCCGTGTCACATTTTTTGGTAAAATATCCTTCGAGTTCAAGTTTCAAATTTTAGAAATTCAGGTTTTAGAACTTTCCCAGCGATTTCTCAAGTTTTTTTCTCTTTTGGACTTGAAGTCCAAAGTCTGAATTTCAAATTTCAAATTTTGGACTTTCGGGTTTCATATTTTTTCGTCACCTTTTCACAATTTTCACCTCCTTATTTCCAAATTCTGAAACTCTGAAGTTCCAAAATTTTAGAATTTCAGACTTTCTGTTTTAGACTTTTAGAGTTTCTTGCGCATTTAATTCTCACCAACTCTCGTATGGATCAGTTTCTGAGCATTAATTTTGGGTTTTCTTATATAAACTCAGATTTTACTGTCATTTTCACCTGACATTTTTCTCTGACGATCTGATTTTTTTTACTAGTGACTTTGTACTTTCACGGTGACATTTTCAAGGTATTTTATTTAGGTTTTTTCTTTTTTGGTTTAAGGTCTTCTTGGTTTGTTTTTCCTTGTTCATTTTCTTTTTGTTCTTCCTTCCTTTGTTTTTGGAGATGAAACCCTCATTTCCCACCATGTTTTCTTTGAAGATGTTTTTGACCTCAACGTTTGCAAAATCCAATTTTTTACAGGCATCCAGCTCTGATTCCATCACAATTTTGAAATCCTCCCAAGCATTTTACTAGCTTGTTGTGCCTTCGATGAAGTCTACATTTTCAAAACTTTTTGGGGTTTTAGAAGTTTTCATTTCGGAAGTCTTTGGTTTTGGAGTTCAGATTGTTCGAGTTTCGTAAATTTTTTCGCTTCGGAAATTATTCGCTTTGGAACTTTTTTCTTTCAATGTTTCAGAAGTGTTCATTTAGGATTTTTTACTTCGGAGTTTCAGAGAAGAAGATTTTCATAGTTTGAAACTTTTCCATTTCAGATTTTTGAAGTTCTTTGGATTCCGAAATCAAAAATTTAATGTCAACTCTTGCAACCAAAGGAAAAGAAAAGATGAAGTATACATTCCTCGAGTTGCTCCTCACTCTTATCTATCCTCAGACTTGGGGAATATAGGAGACACTGATCTCGAGTAGATTGATTTTCCATACTTCTAGGCAAGGGTGAAAGCCCCAACAAGAAATCCTGGATGCAAGCCATACACAAAAATGGACTTGCTCTTGTTGTTAGCTTTCCCGCATCTATGCATTTCCCTGAATTCATCTTAGCTGCAGCAGCTCACTTTGATGAAGAATCTAGGTCAGTTAAGGATGTTGATGGCAAGGTGGTAATCTGTTTGGACCCAGATTTCTTTGAGGATTTATTCAAACTCCCAGACGTCGAAGACTACACAAAAATTTCACCAGAATTGACAGTGGAGCATTGGGACAAAGAAGCTGAGTTATGCATAAAATTCATGTTGAAGAGCTATCTAGCCAAGAGTGTTACCAAACTACCCAAGACCATGTATCGGTCAGAATTTATTCAGAATTCAATGACATTATTGTGTTACTAAGTAGAGTTTCAGGCCTTGCCTCTGTAAAGGAATTTCAGGAATGGATGTTCCTGTATATTGCCACCATCAAGAAGAACAAGGAATTTATCAGATGGGGAGAGCATATCAAAGAACTCCATCTGCTTTCAGTTAAGAAAGGTTTTGTCATCAAAGAGTTTCTACATGACCTCCTTTTTGGTCTATGTTAACCACTATGGGAGATTTCACTGGGCTGAACACTAAGGGTATTTGAAGTGCTTCAAAATATATGATTTTTATCCTCAGCTTACACTGGATGAGGGAAGCAGACACTTCCACAGAATTAATGATGCCTTCTTTGTTGTCATTCTCTATCGTTTTGATAAATATTTATACAATCGAAGGATTTCATGATGAAGCCTTCAAATAAGTACGTGAGTGGGGAGATATCTACCTATTATTTCTCATAATTACATACATTCGATTCCTAGTTTTGTAGGTGCTCCTAGTAAGCTGCCAAGATGCCCCACCGACAAGTGGGTTTTGCTAGAGTTGGTTCGGTAATTGTTGGACTATCATAAGATTCAAATAAACGGCATAAGTCGGAGTTCAGTTTCCCATTTCAATTGGTAGATACACTTGTGCAAATATTCATAGGGAAAATAATGTAGATGTGGAGATTTCAAAAGTACCTTGCAAACTTTCCATCCTCGGACCAGTTTTGATTACTAGGGAAAATTTAACAAAATAGGTCTGTCCAGTTCCCATGTGTCCCAGTTGGAAGATATTTGGATTCATTATTGGGATGAATTCATCATCCAAAAATATATTATGAAAGGCTAACTCTAGATGAGATTCGGCAGTTTATGTCTAAGATTCCAAAGGAAATGCAAGATGAAGAGGAAGTTTTGGATGCAACATACAAAAATAATAATGTTGTCAATCAACCATTTCCATGGATTGATTGGTATGTAGAAGAATGTTGTAATACCAAGGAGAGGGTGGGGCCCATTTTGCAAAGAAATTATAATTGGTTGGCCACCTTGGGAATTTCACCCAAAGGGTTAGATCAACCTACAAATATAGGATCCCAATCAACCATGAGTCTTCCAACACCTACAAAAGGAAAGAGGTCAATCCAAAGGGCCCATATAGTCCCTAAGAAGATTTCATTTGTTGTTGGTATCTCCTCTCTCTCAAGGTTGTGTCTCCAACAATACCAATGCCGAAATAGTTGAAGTTACTTGATTCTCCAAGTATCTCACAAAATCTATCATCTCCTCTTCCTTTTCCATTGTCACTTCCTCCATCACTTCCTTCCACTTCCACCATCATTTCTTCTTTCCCATCTCCTTCTATGGCCCAAGTGTTCTCATCTCTTCCAGTTCTCTCAAGTAGGGTAAAATGATTGGGTCACCCATATCTACTTCACTTCCTCGACACTATCATTTCCTCCCATCTCATCTTCTAATCCCATTATATCCACCCCTAGGGCTATTCTCACTTCCACCCCATCCATCATTACCACCTCTGTTCAAGTGCCAAGTAATGTTATAGGTTCTCTTGTATTGTCGAGTGCTTCAGGTACCGAATTAGTTGTTCAATTTCCATCAACATCTCATTATATCGAATTGTTGTTTTGCCGGACTCAAAGTAGAAAAATAAAGTACCTCTAGTGGATGTTATAGATCTGAGTATGTTGGAACCCACACCAAAGAGATAGGCCAAGAGGCCAAATATTGTCTCCAAGTTACAGTGAATCAATCCAGAGAGAGGTTGTAGAATTTTCTACTCCCATTGAGGGAAAAACCAAGGAAACCATTACAACAACTGACTATCGAATTTCTAGATTTTCACTAGGAAAGGAAACACACGAAGGAGCCAAACAAGATGTACAGACCTCTTGGGAATCATTGAAAAATATGAAAAATACAAGGCTTCCAAGGATGAGGTCAAAGCAAAACTTGAGCATCTCACTACATTATTAAGAAAGGTAACACAGCCAACTCCATCTACTGAGATTTCAACTACCACTACTCTGACAGTTTCTTCCACTCTTGATGATATTTCCTATCATGATATTGAGAAGATAGGTCAAAAGGGAATATCAATAAATGGATGGATAGAGCGTATACTTCAAGAAGCCAATCCTTTAATTAAAGAGGCTTGTTGAAATATATAATGATTTCTGATTGGAAGAGCCGTTATTTGTAAAATGGATGAAGCCTTCTTCGAGGACAATAATAATTTGAGCTTGAATTTGACTACATGGAGTGAAATCAGAGAAGAAGATTCGATCTTCTCCTTCAAGAGGATGTAATTGATGATGTTTCAAAGTTTTTTGAATATCAAAAGGCCATGGAATTCTGGTCTCAAGTGTTGCAGGATTTAATTAAGAAGTTGGATGAAAAACGAGTAGAAATCATGGATGCTCTGAACGACATATCAGAAGAGTTTGATATTGTTAATTGCAAGTTCTTCAATAAAAACATTGATGCTCTTCCGGAGGATCAAATCAAGACAAATTTCAAATATTTGGTGAAGTAAGATGATGAGGTTACTCAGACCTTCAGCAGTGACTCCATTGACAGGCTGGTAGCATGTCAAAATTTCACAGGGTGACTGAAGAAAGTGGTGAGAAAGCTTAGAATAATTCCAGCCAAGGTCACAAAGGAAATCGAGACAACAGATGTAGTAAACCACTACGCGTGTGGGCTAGAGGATGGAGAAATTTAGGGAATTATCAAGTGTTTCATTGAATACAAGCACCGAATGGCTGTGTGGGAGAAGGAACAAGAGAAACTTGAAGAAGGAGAAGATGTTGTGAATCCAAGCCAAAGTTGGGTGGTCATGAAAGGATAGATCTAAGCTCCGGGTGTAGACACCAAATTCGTGTCTTCACGATCCTTGTGACCCACATCTCATCTCGCAACCTAAACTCATCACCTAAACCTTACACAATTATTTATTAATTACCTCATAATTGATAAATCCACATCGCCTTACCCGCCACCTCACTTGCCCACCTCACCATGACTTAGCCCTAACCTAAACTAACCTAATTAGGACCCATGACTTGGTCTAGACTCACATCCATAACTAATGCCTCCTTACTCGCACCCAAAGCCGACCTTCTAGCCACTTGACCAAGCCCGCAATCGATCTCTTGGGAGAAAAGGGGAAGGTGGGCTATTTTAGTAAAAATAGCCTACTTTTTCCTAATCGATGCTAGGTTCTGCTCGACCGCCGTCGGTTACGTAACCGCCATCGGTTCCCTGTAAATGGGCTCCCAAACCAAAACAACGGATCGGAATTTCATTTTGGGAGATCAGTCGAAGGATTTTGAATCAAAGGAGAGTCCAAAGCGATTAGCAGAGTCCAGAACTTCACTTGACCAAGCAGAGACGAGTGAAGAAACCAGAAGAGTTGGCAGCCAAGGAGATCAACTGGCATCTTCGTCAAAAACCAGTAAGTTACATCTTGCATGTCCTCCATTATAACATTTCTTATGCTTTTGGAATTACAGTCCTCCCAAATCCGTTTCTGGATCCATTATCCAACGTACCATTGCCTCTAGCTGTCATTCTTTTGTTTCTAACCATCCCGTTTCCCAAAAACTATCCAAAAATCAGCCATTACAAACTCCACAACCAGCCCAGAAGATCCTAGAACCCACCGGTATCGGTTATCAGTAACCGCCATCGGTTATAGGTAACCGGCATCGGTTCCTTTGATCAAAAACCAGGAAAAACAGCCTTTCCCCTACCCAGTTCAGCCAAGCAATTTAATTGATATTTTACAGTATTTTGTGTTAACTCATATCGGCGAGGCCGACCACCTTCGAAAGGAAGTTTCATATTTCACAGGCCCAAGCGAGTTCCTCATTTATTATCTAATCAAAATCTTGTGGTCTTGTGTTCTTATTTGCGGGTAGTCCTTCCAAGACAAAAAGGAGTTCTTCGCAGTCGGCTGATCTTTCTCTACGGTGACGCGCACATCATCTCGACATTCTACGGTATTCCTCCTAACCCTAACCTTATACATTTTCTATAAGGAGCGAAGCATTTCCGAGTGAAACATTTTGTACGCCAGGTGGGACCCATTTTGGGTTTCTTTCTCTTGCTTATTTTCATTTTAGGAAGCATATTTCTTTGTTCTTTGTTTTGTTATATATTTTAGTAAAGAATTTGTCTTGCTTTCCTAGTTTCGCATTAGTGAAAGTCATCTCTTTTGCTTCATCGAATATCACTTTCGATTTGGGTTTTAAAACACGTGCATTGCATTCTGCTTGTTGTTCTCGAATTCTAGTGAACATAGATTAAGTAACAATTCGTACACGTGGGGTGATATCCACGGTATTGACGGGAAATTAACCTTAGTTTCAGCACTTTGCACAACACATACCGAATCACTTCACAATTAACACAACAGCTCAAACATCCCCCCTTTTCCGCGGTATTCCTCCACCCGATTGAGGTAACCTTATAAGCCAAAACAAACTTGACATTTCCCCTAGGTCTTGTTGTTTAGGATTCTGACATCATCTTACGTCTAAAGGCATAAGCCCACGATAACTAAAATTAACCCTAGGGTTAGTCTCTAGATTTGCGTGTGCCTCTTGCTTGTTTTCAAATCCTGTTTTCTCTGTCATACTTTGTCTTCTGTGATCAATAAGTTGCTAAACATACTCAACGTTACTAAATCAAATCAGCAGCCTTTTATATCTTCTTATCCTTAATTTTTGACACCGCCATCGGTTAAGGGACCGACGTCGTTTGATCTGTGACCGACACCGGTTACTAAACCGATATCGGTTACTGTCTTCATCAGCCCCTGACAAACCAGCAGCTTGCCAAATTCACCATTCAGAGGTTGTTTTTGTTCTTGATAGATTGAAACTTTCCTGGGTGTTCTAGTCTATGGTTGTCATCACTCGGAAGCAAGCCGCCGCCATGGTTTCACATGCCTGCTCTGTGTCTTTGCCTGAATCACCCCCTTCACATTCTATAGGGAACCCTACAGACACCAATGAGATCCCCCAAATTCCTGTAGGAGACAAGGACTTTGCCAAATTTACGGATGCTAATCCCAGTATTTGTCTGATACTATTTGTCTCATACCCCACGACCGTCACTTTGATGGTCGCTCCTTATGGGCATGCCTATTAGTATAGCTGCTCATTTAGCTCCTACTCCTCCCGATAACAATACCTTACTTCTGCATCACTAGCCCCGTCTCCCAATCCGACAGCTTCAGAGGTTCATACGACCCCGATTAGCTTTCCTTTGGTTAACCTGGGGCCCCACGTATCGCCACCACCAACTGCCCCTATCTCGTCTCTCTTTCAGACCACTCCATTCATGACTTACTCTCTGCCACCTATTCAAACGAGCTTTCCTTCTCAAGCTCCGCCTACCTTTTCATTCCCATACACGTATCCAGTAACCTCAACACCTTATATGGGACATCCCTATTCTGTGGCACCATCACCTCATCCAACCACAGATTTCATCAAGCAAATGATGGACAAAATGCAAAACCTGGAGGCTTCCGTTTCAGGAAGTCGTAGCGCCTTGACATACGAGCAAGTTTGTCGGGAGCCCATTCACCCTTCTGTCCCCCTTCATTCATATCCTCCTCAATGGGAGTTGCCAAAGTTTACTCGTTTTAACAGTAAAGAGGATCCTCAACAACACTTGCGATCATTTAGACATGCTTGTTATTTGATTGCCCATGATGATGCCTTGTTACTCCGCACCTTTCCCATGTCCTTATCAGGGCCTGCCTTGGAGTGGTACAGTGCTTTAACCCAGCACTCAATCTTCTCTTTTAACCAACTAGCCCAATCTTTCTTGGATCATTTCTCCATTAACATTGCCAAGAAAGTATCTATCACTGACCTCTATGCCATCCGACAATTCGAAGACGAATCTATCGCAGATTTCGTTGGACGATGGCGGGGCCTTATCAACCAACTTACGTATGCCTTGCCTCAAACCGAACTTATCGAACTGTTTACGCGGGCCTGCGCTAAGCACATCTCCCCTACCCTCCAAATTCAAACTTTCCGTACATTCGACGAGGCCTTTACTATGGCTCGAAAATTAGAAATTCGAGCCTTAGAGGAAGAGAAACTGCGGTTGCGCAACAAGAACTCCACTTTCCGAACTCCTGATTCTACCAATAAACCAAATACCACCACTCCTCACGCGTCCACCTCTTCTAAATCAAAAGGAGCTGTCCACGCAGTGATGGTCAAATCCCAACCACCGTCCAATACTCCACCAAAAACCACCTATAAATACAAAGCCGAACCCATCAGCTACACTCCCTTGGGAGAAACCTATGATGTGATATTGGAGAAATTGCTCAAAGCTGGGGCTATCACCTTGCCCCCTGTTAAACCTCACTCTGGGTTTGACTCCACCCGCGCAATACCTTCCTGGTACAAAGAAAATGACTTTTGTAACTTTCACCGCGTAAAAGGACATAGTCATGAAAACTGCAAGATGTTGAAAAACATAGTGCAGGAAATGGTTGATGCAGGGGATATAACACTCGATAATCCTAACGCCCCTGCTAACCGAAATCTGAAAATTTTCAACAAGCCATTCCCGAATCACTCGTCCAGCAGCAACGTGAACCAAGATATCTTAGCTGAGGAGAGTGTTCATGAGATCCATGCAGTCTTCGATTCTCAGCCAAAAGCCTCTATCGAGAAAATTTTGAATCAAGCCTCTTCACTAACACAGGAGCCCGAACCTCCTTTACCACCATCAAGCCAAAGCGAAATCGTTCCTTTACCCATAGAAGAGTTAACCGCCCAGGCTTCTCTTCTCATCAATGAGTCTTCTTACACCACATCCCTCTGGTGTGAGGCGGATGCTATCTAATTTATCTATTTCCCAAACGTCCCCTTCTACCACTCTTCTTTACCACAGAGGAAGGCTCACCACTCCTTTTGACATCCTTAGACGAGAAATCTCTTACACTAACATCACCACATTCTTTTAATGTGACAGATCTCCTCGAACACGCCCTCCTACCTATTAGTCCCTCATCGCCTAAATCTTTTCAACGACCGGTTGACCTCCTAACATCTATTGATACAGTGCCTCATCTGCCTCCTGTGTCACACCCGCAATGGACTGGAATTACAACCCACCTTTCTTCCGTACCAAAATTACAAATCACACCTGGAGACTGTCATTCCACAGAAGATAGACAGGCCCTATGGGAACGTTTGAGTACCCCTTTTCCTACTCAAATGCAAATGACTAATCCTGATGTCTCCACCATCTACCCGAAGTGCTTACAGAAGCTTAAAATGCCCCTGTTCTCGCCTTCACCCCCCTCACCTCTACCAAATGCCCCGTCCACTTCTATCAACTTAACCAGATCTTCCCCTACGCTTGGGACCTCACCAATGCCCAATCTGACACACCCACCTAAGCGACTCGATCTATCCAAAAATAAATCCGTCCCGCCACCTAGGAGACGAACGCAATCCGGGTCTCTATCACAATTAAAACCCTCATCATCACACCCACCTTCCATATTGGGACCTCATCCCTCCACATTACACCAATATATCATACCTCCTTTGTTTTCTACGCCAAAGCGACCTCGCCTTTTACACTATCACAGAGATCAAAGGGTATCATGACATCGTTACCCCACGTATCCGGTCCACTATCAACCCTAAACCAATCCCATCATCAAAGGATTTATTTTCTATCACTCCCCTTTCTCCGTGGTTGTTTCCGCTACCATGCCATCTGTAGCCCTCATCATCTAACCAAGTGAACGTAACCTGTGTCCGAGAAACCACGTTTAGTGAAAAACATGTGTCGGCACCCTCGGCTAAACCACCACCCATCGAACTAAACACGCCCAAACATTACCACAACCCACACAATCAATACCCTCATCTTCTTCGATTTTGACCCACTCGAAAGGATCTTACGCCAAAATCCTTGCTATGTTGGTGGAGAATGCGACCATCTCCTACCTCCACTTAGACCTTATGACCCGTCTAAGCCCCGACACTATGGATTATGATGAGTCTAAAATCTGCGCCTATCACCGCACACTTTGGACATGATGTGGAAGGATGCAAAGCTCTAAAAACCATCCTTCGCCAGTCACCTCTTAGGATAGAAAGATTAAGAAAGACAACTTACGAAGGGAGAGACCTCTAGCGTCAATTCCCTCTACTATACCATCTCCCCCGCCTCACCAAGATCGATCATTATTCTGACCCCACCTCTTAAAGACCATGAATTATCCCAACCATCTTCTTCATCTTAGGTCTACGAGATTAATATGATTAGTGTCATACTAGAGGATAGAAAAACAATGGGAAAGCGAAAGAAAACACACTGCGGCATCTCTTTCTCCTTGACCATCCCGATTACACCACCACCTAAAGTGGTTATTCGCGAGACCCGCCTATCCGTCTCTAATGGAGTTGCCCACCGAACCATGATCAAACGGCTTCACTTCATCAATCGCGTAAAAATGACACTATATGATCTCATTCGGACTTCTGAATCTCATCGACAAAGCTCTCGTTGAGATCCTTGAGGATAGAGGTTTTACCCAACGAAACCCTGCCCGTTGCCTCCATTCTAACACCCGATCACGTTGCCTCTCTCACCCAACAATCCATCTCCCCACCATACGTCTCGAAACAACAAGCCGGCTGCGGTTAGTTTCTCGGAAGATGAAATTATCGACTTTGGTGCAGAAGACCCTGACCCTGCCCTTTTCATTTCCGCTTACGTCCGAGACATTCGAGTACGTCGGGTTATGATTGATGGGGGCGCTAGCCTAAACATCATCTCTTGAAAGCCTTCCAACAAATGAACATCCCTTCAGTTGCATGTGTGCCCGACCCCATCATGTTGCGATCATTCAATGACGCTATTACTTCTACCTTAGGCACCGTGATCCTCAACATTCGCGTAGGCCCACGTACTTTTCCCGAACTCTTCTATGTCCTTGAAGGAGAGTTCGATATAATATATTGCTTTGGTCGTCCTTGGATTCGAGCCATGGGATGTGTTCCCTCAACATTACATCGATGCATAAAATTTGAGTACGAGGGAAGTCTTACCTTTGTAAAGCTGATCCTCCCCTTCAAAACTTGCAATATGTTATACCGCCCAAACGATGTGCTTATACCAATTAAGACACCCATACATTCACCCCAACCTTCCTCTTGAAATGTACCTCAACCATCCACCTCAAGCTGCACCTACGCCTTGGTGATGAAACCACCATCGCACAAACCACTTCTCTTCCCGCAGCTAACATCCCAACCTCCGACCCTTAGTAGATGTTTTTCATCGCCTCATGTTGAGGAGTACCGCCTATATAACGTTAGTTCTTTCCCTACCCGCGAGAGTACGGACAATTACATGCGCATCCCACCTCACGGCCATCGCGTGGGGGAGGTAATCTCTTACGGACCACCCCATTGCCGCACTAACCTAACGTATGGGGTGTTGACACATCCTCCATTATCCACCTGAACCTCCTCTTGGTGTGGTTCCTTCGATCCGATTTTCAATACTTGACAAATCGTCGTTTATCCCTCACCTTCTTGACTCGTGCGTGGAAAGGCTTTGGTTTTGGCCTTTACGAACAAGGTCGACATACACTCATTCCCGTGACCACACGCAAACATAATGATCGCGGTGGTCTCGGTTTTCAAACACCTACACAAGAGACACCTCCGTCAATTTGTATCTGGAAGAGGAAGGCGTTGCCCCTACCAAAACATCATCACCTACTTTGCCATCATCACCCACGAATCAATGGACCTGAATCTACCCTCCTAACTTTTTTTTTTCATAAATGCTATCTTCATAGGTCCTCTCACTTATCAACGCGATAATGAGGACCCATCTTCTCTTCCCCTTCTGTATCCAGACATGATCGAAGAGGATTCACCTTTGATTAATGTTGTTGAATGCCAGGATGACGACTCCATACTCACTTACCTGGGCGCGGATGATTCTTATATTCAACGCGCCCTACCATCTGAAACCCAAACTATGCTGAATGAATCTACTATAGAAATCAACATCCACACGGAGGAAGATCCTCACATAGTGAAGATTGGACAATCCCTTAACACATCAGAACAAGCCGCCTTTACTACCTTTCTGTGTACTCATGACAGCGTTCGCATGGTCTTACGGCCGACATGCCGGGAATTGATCCTACCATTGCCGTCCATAACATCACCTAAACCCCGATTCCAAACCAGGTCAAACAGAATTGAGAAAATGCATCCACGCATTGCTCTCTTGGTCAAAGAGGAACTCCAACGACTCCTTTTCTGTTTCCTTCATTACTTTATTATTATCCTCAATGGATTTCTAACATCGTACACATCACGAAAGCGGCGGGTGGACTTCGGATATGCATGGATTTCGAGATCTTAACCTCGCTTGCCCTAAGGATGACTTCCCCCTCCCAAGTATTGATCAACTTGTTGATCTCACTGCGAGTCATGAAATGCTTTCTCTCATGGATGGCTTTTGGGATCTGACCAAATTTTAGTCGCCCTGCTTGCCGATCAACACAAGATCGCCTTCATAACTCCTTAGGAACCTTTTGTTATCATGTCATGCCATTTGGCCTTAAGAATCTTTGGTGCTACCTATCAATGGGCTATGACCTACATTTTCATGACATTATGCACACTATCCTTGAAGACTATGTCGATTTATTTCTTGGCAAGTCAAACATCGTAGTGAACATCTCCATGTTTTAACCATTATTTTTGATCGCTTTACAATGATATTTTGTCCGCCTTGAACCGAAGAAATGTGTCTTTGGTGTTCTTTGGAAAACTTCTTGGCTTTATCGTCTCTTTGCGTGGCATTGAGGTCGATCCATCGAAAGTCAAAGCTATCCTAGAAATGCCCCCACCCAAAAATCTCAAACAATGCGTAGTTTACAAGGTAAGCTCCAATCTATCCGACGTTTCATCTCCCAACTCTCGGATCGGTGTCGAACCTTTCCATCACCTCCTTAAAAAGGATATTGCATTCCAATGGAGCGAAGAATGTCACCAAGCCTTGAAGCTCTCAAAGCTTATCTCTTACTGACCACCCATGCTTATCCCACCCCAGACAACCGCCCTTTCTACCTTTACCTTTCCGCCACCGACCACGCTTTTGTAGGAGCCATGCTTGCACATCGTGACTCGAGAATCACGAACAAGCCGTTTATTATATAAGTCGTACTTTGGTGGACTATGAGACTAGGTACACACATGTAGAAAAATTGTGCCTTGCCCTATCATTCGTTGCCACCAAACTCCAACACTACCTTCTAAATCACAAGACTTTCGTCATCACCAATCTGGACCCTATCCATTACATGTACGCCAAACCTCATCTCAACCAACGCATTTGCTAGATGGCTCATGTTTCTCGCCGACCTCGACCTTGAGTTTATCCACTAGAAATCAATCAAAGGACAAACCATCGCGAGACCGACTTACGGACGCTCTGTCTGCACCAGGGAACAATTTACCAATTTCACATTTCCCGACGAACTCATCGCTACTCTTTCCCTCACGGAGAGTCGTACCCAATGACCCTCTTCTTGATGGATCTAAATGCCAGCCGAGGCGGAGGAGTGGCGTTGTTCTCATTCCTCTCAACGCTGAACCTATGCCTCTTTCATTCGACTTGATTTCCCTTGCACTAATAATACAGCGGAATACGAGGCCCTTGCTTCGGGTCTCAGTTGCGTTACACTTAGGTATCAAATCTATCAACATTTTTGGCGACTCACCGTTGGTAGTCGATCGAGTTATGGGCGCTACCAATGCAAAAACGAGGAACTTCA